>JAHRHJ020000310.1:0-410000 GCA_019776745.2 Taxus chinensis | reverse complement strand
AAATCTGAAATGTTAGTGCAACAACCAAATAAATGCCCAAAATATAAGAACATGTTAGTCAAGAAAACTGCTGGTTCTAGCAAGAAAAGGGAAAGTGTTCCATTTACGAATAAAATATATGTATAGGAATAACACATTACGATAACTATGTGGCCTTATACAACCACCCAAGGGGGGTACTCAACAAGTTGCTGGCACTCAAAAACATCGAGCCTCAGCTCATAAAATATCATATCAATAATACAAATGTCATCATCTCTATCTGAATCATCCTGCCACCACTACGAAAAGGCTCACCATAGTCAAAATCGCATCAGTTGAATCCATAAAATAACCATATTGGGAGATAGAAAGGAGTACAATTCACCATCTACTGAGCCTAAGGTGTCCACAAAACACAATATGTATGACACCCGTTGAGCAAGTTCCACACATACCAAACAACAAAAGTGGGTTTTCAGCCTATGTAAGGCTCCACTCCCTATCTTGTACTCAACTCGAGTGAATGGTCAATGGTACACATTTCCTCACTCCAAACATACACCTTTTACCGATTTCCCTTAGGGCCGGTTAGTGTAGGGTCCACAACATAACACATAACTACATCACTAACACAATGGTGATTCACATAAATTAACCATAACGTCTTACACATGGTATATATACAGGGTAAAACACAATCCTTACTTTCACAGGTTACGATACATCACATTACCACATTTTACACCCAAAGTGCAATCATGTACAATAGGGATCATACACTCACCATATGCCCCTAAATCATGACATGAACCATCACATATTACATGAATTATACATATGCGGAACACAATGTATAACTTTACAACATATAGTGATGCACAAGATTCCTCACAATACAATGACGACATCATGATACAATCTAATTCACTTTACACCAAATTTGTCATGCAATACATCAATACACCTTCATATCACATAATGACAAAATGACCCAACACTTCGCAATCCACAATAACATTGTTTTTCACACACAATAAGGTGGTACATCACACATGAACTCTTCATAGAATCCATGAAAAGGAGAGATAATACTCTCATCACAAGCACATCAACATTATAAAAATAAACACTAAGTGTCATACACAACATGTGCATTCACATTATCACAATTATGGCATAGTTCACATAACGCTTATATCACATTACTCTTCCAATATACCACCACCATCATGCAACACCATCACAACTCCAATCTTTCCCAGAGGTTCGAGAGCATGAACCTCCACTCTGATACCAAATGTAACGCCCACATTTTACACACACAAATACAACAGTAAAATACCAAGATTTTTTTTTGACTTACATTGCTCACTACACAACGCCACAAGGGCTCCGAGAAAGGAAAACTCAACAACACATACAACACTTACATAAGTCATCGACTCACATAGACACATGACAACACCATATACATGTCGATGCCACACTTTCCCCAATGAATGAATACTAGCAATAACCCAACCACAAGAAAAGGACTCAAGGATTGGCAAACCCACAACACACCATTTATTTAATTACATCTTAGTTACGATTAACATTCCAAGAACATTATTATGTAAGGATAAATTTTCTCCTTTTTCCACCTACAGATTCTTAAGTTCATTCCACATTTAACTTATTGTTCGACCATTTAAGTTTTCTCTTTATCCTTACGAAAATTTCCATAACTTACATAAGTTATTTTCCATAATTCAAATTACATATAAAGTACTTAATTCTCTCATTCTTATGTTAAGAATATGCTTCTCAAAATTTATTCAAATTTAAATTTTACCCTTGCAACACAAGATGAAATCGTATTTAGAATCTGAACTTGATGTCAAGAAAAATATTAGGATTAAGGAGGTGACTTAGATTCAAGATACCTTTTTCCCATAAACATTCTTCGATCATGATATTTATTTCCCTACCATTGGTTATTATAGTTCCCATAACTTTAGTTGAATTCAATTTAGATTTATATGATATATATCTTTTATTTTATTTTTAGTGGACTCAAAGTTTGATCAAATGCACCAAGGAAATTCATATTCTTTGTAACACATGAAAATGTTTAATTAAGTTATAAGGACTCCAAGAGTGACATTATTCCTAACCTCAAATCTTGTTTTTTTACTCTTATATGATTTACTTTTACATCGCACTATGGTCTCATTATTAGCATCACTTTATAACATAAAGAGTTACGAAAGTACTTGTTTACCATTTTGAAGAAGTACATGATTGGAAGCATTATAAACTACACATGAACCCAATTTGTGTTAACCTCCTAATCAACTGAGGTTTGAAATTCCAATTTGCACCTAATTATCTATGCTCAACTATATATGATTTTAAGGTGAGAGGACATATTTATGCTAAACCACCTTCAAGAAAAGACCAAGGTGTTATCTTGATAGAAACCAAGGTTTCATAGCTGAGAGTTAACTAAGGAGTTCTTAACAAGAGTTTAAGACCTAGAACAACTATTTCACGATCTCCATTTATGTCATTTGGATCCACAGGGATTTCATTTGATTAGATGAAGTTAAAAATTCTAGATCTAACCCTCGTAAGACCCTTGGTATCCAAGGGATACTAAGGGAGTATTAGCTCTACTTACTCCATTTAGATGGTAAGGTTACACCGCATAACATTGCTTCATAACAAGGACTCATAAGGTGACTTCCAAGGTGGTCTTCACCACTCAACACGGTGTCATTCGACCTGAAGAGAGGAATTCTAAATCCTTACCCCACACACGGTTACCAAAACTAGAAGGAAACCACATACTCCAGATAAAATTTGGACCATGTCATTCCTAAAATATGGGTTCAGGACAATGTCACTAAACATACTGACTATGACGGGAAACTCAAACTAGGGGTTTTATTTACCTAAACTAGGAGGTTCCATCGAGTGTAAAGTTTAAGTTCATTCTACGGTTTCAATTTCTTCTATGGTAAGAAGGATCACACATGAAGACATTTTATGCACAATCTTATACTAGGGTTGAGTGTTTCGATTAAATCTCTTTATTACATTTACAAGGTAAGAATACAACAAAATAATTAAGTAATCATTTATTGAACACTAAAAAATGCACTAAAATATATTAAATTCAAATTCATTTACTATATATATATCAAACCCTTTTTACCATACACAACTATGAATCAAATTGAACCTATGATTAAATGCACATTTCCTAAGATATCCCTAAAACTAGCATCTCATACATATTAGAAAATTTCAAATATAACTTTTCTGTAACATGAGACTACATTATACATATATTCATTTTACAATGACCTATATAAATTACAATAATAAATAATGAATTACACATCACCTTTTCACCATCTTTCTTGCATCCTGCAAAACCATGTGAGCATGAAATCAGCGATAAATCACTGGCATGGCATCCACCCTAATCTAACATAATTAACATTTTTTAGTTTCCCATTTACATATAATAATAATTACAATTTGCATTCGAAAGAAAAGGTTTAGAAACATGTATTCATTTCATTTCATTTCACTTCATTTCGTAACCAAGGAGAGAGAAAGAGAAAGGAAGAGAGAGAAACACCATTTTGTCAAAAGTTCTATTTCACACAACAAGTTACACTATAGAGTTTTCAAATAGTTATTTACATGTGTCAAAAGTTTCCATGGTGGTTTGGCAACCCGACAGGGGTCCTACAACTTCTCTTTTTACATTTTCCTGCTAGCTACAAAAATGTTCAAATCAAGCTCGGAGGCTAAGAATCCACTTTCAAACGTTGTCTTCTGATGAGAAAACACACCATGGTTAAATTTCTACGTGTCCACTTATATACCAAGAGTTCATAGGAACTGACGAAATTTAGAACTAGTGAACGGTTTACGATTGGCGGCTAGTTTTCTGGGGCCATCGGTCATAATTGGCCTAGTTGCAAATGATTAAAAGTTAGCTCAAGGGCTCAAAAAACCACATCCAAAACTAACGTTTGATGGATGAACACGCAACGAGGAACTTCCTACAAGTTCCCCTATATAAGGATAATTCATTAGAGTCAAAAGGATTGAGAACTAGAAAATAGTTTCAAACGGTGACATGTTTTCTGAAGCCACCAGAAGTCTAATTGGTCCAGTTTGACCTAGTCAAACTGCAACCAGAGGCCTACAAAATGGCTTTTCCAAACTATATAGAAAAGTTTTTGTCCCTAAAATAAATGTTCGATGTAATTGTCTAGTAAAAATACTAGAGGTTTGCGAAGATGGATAATAATTTCTCTATCCAGGTTTCAAAAGGCAGTTCAAAATGAAAGCCAACTTTTCAAATTTAGTATCTTCCTACAACTGCAAAATGGTGTAACAGGGCTCCTATAAGGGCATCAAAAAGGATCACAAATGTTCATTCGGGGTCAATCCAAAGATTGAAGTGACTCCTCACATAACAAGGTACACAATGGAAGCTTAACATCCCCTTTCTAGAGTTACGAAGGTTACTTTACGAGTCTCCAAAATCACAATTTATCTATTTAAACAAGGGAGATGGTCAACATATTTACTGGGAAGTCAACTTCAACTTGTCGATAAAACAATATTGTAGTGATCTAGTTTGGTTAGGAAGTTTTCTAGAATCATCTCAAAATGAGGGTTGAAGTTCATGGTTTACTACAAAAATTATTTTGATTTTGTGAGTTACGATATAATGTTTACTATTGTTTTGCAACAAGTTAATATAAAACAATTAAATGTATATGATAATCCTAAGCTTTTAAAATTATTTATTTCGTTGCAAAAGAAAAACTAAAGTACAAAAAATTATGAAAGATAAGGAGAGATGAACCATGCCTGGGAATGAACGATCAAACTTGATGGGATTCGGTTTCCATGATCTCACTTGAAGCCATTTTGTGAGAATCAGTTCATGAGCATCCCATGAACCATCCTCTTTTCTAAAAAATCATCTCTTGTCCATGCATTCCAATTTCCAATTTTTTAGCATTACCTTTCCTCAATCAACAAGAATAAATGGTATGCCATAATTGATTTTAGAGCCCCTCAAAAGTTAACATATCCTCATCTATGATGTCATAATAAACCAAAGTGGAGGTCTGTCCACATAAAAAGAATAGGCTTAAATAGGTGTAAATATTATTTTGAGTTTCCTCAAGATAAAGGTGGAAAAACAGTAACAAGCAAATTTCAAGATTTAGTGGTAGGTAATGGATGTGGACAAAGGCCATTGAAGTTCATTGACAAACCATTTTCCTAAACTTGCAATCTATGGAAAACATATAACTAATCCATATGTGAATCCATTGTCCATTATCAACATGATATACAAGTACACAATGGAAGCATCCCTTTCTATCAATCTCATTTTTTACTTACCAAAAATTCACCACATCTGGCATGAAGTAACTTTTGAGTACTTAAGTCAACAATGAATATGGCATGAAAGACGCTTAAGCATGAAACTCAACCAAGAATGTTTTAAACTACATTTGAATTGTGCAATAATGACTATGGTCAAAAGCCTAAATTCTAAAATGGAATCCAACTAAATTTTAGGAACCAAGGATCCCAATATGTTGACATACCATGCAAGGGATTTAACAACTAAACATGTGACCATGTTCAATGTACAATGAACACTTGTGTTTAAATTTTATACCACTTTTGAGGAAAAAAAAATTTGGTTGTTTAGCCCTTGAAGAAAGGATGGCATTTTAACAAACCTATCAAATAGCTATAATTGAGGATCAAAATAAAATGATTCTTCAATGTTTCATTTACACCCAGGTATTAAGATAAAACATAAAGAGAATCTAAACCAGGTATCTAACATTTGATGATAATAATTTTGAATACAATCCATCTATGCAATTTGGTGCAAACTATAAATGGATGAGTAAAGCAAACAGTTTCATCAACAATTTTATTCAATATTTAAAAATTTTTAATTGTACTAGAGTCTACTCATTGAGAATCGAAGGAACTCTCCAAAAAATAGCATTCATAGCAAATGGATGCTTCCAACATTTTTCATGAACTTGCATAGATTTCTAAGCGTTTGAACTACAAATCTGAAAAAATTTTTCCTCTCAACAGTGGTCTTAAAATTGTTAATAATGCATTCAGAAACCCAAAATGGTAAATATTTTGGATGCAAGTAAGAGTCCATGAAGGAAACCACAAGCTGAATTGATTGGTTCGATACTTGGATAAATGTTGCTTAGGGAAATTTTTAGAAATCCTCTTTCTCTTATTTAAACTGAAGTGATTCTATTTTATAAAGTCCTGTAAGTTGCTTTATCTCCAAATTTGATGCATCTAAGAATAAAGTAATTTTATTATTTAAGGAATTAATTTGGGTTTGATGGAGTTCTATACTGCCCCAGATTTCAAATTTCGTTTGGGAATGATCATTATTTGGCAAAAAATATTAACTTGAATTTGGTTTTGAAAGGAAATAGATCTCAAAAAGCACCTTTTATATTATTGTAAAAAGCCCATCTCTGTACCCCTCCACTGGGGGTGACTCTCCACCTACCCCACTCACACACTTTCCCTTCAAACTTTCATTTATTCTCCATTTTTTTTATTTTTTATTTTATTTTTTTATTTCATTTTATTTTTTGTCGGGGCACTACATTTCCCTCCCCTTATAAGAGCATCATCCTCGATGCGACACAACACCAAGGGTAGAAGAGGATAATCGTAGAAAAAAAAATAATGACAACAAGTTTATCTAGGGATAACTGATACTTGTTAGAACACGACCAAAGGATGAAACAAAATTTTAAAATATCTTAAATTATTAATGTTCTGTGAAGATTGGTAGTTCTCTTTTACTTTATTACTTAGTTAGTCTTTTCCTTTAAGTATTTATTAATCTCAAGCTCTTAATATTTCATTGTTTTTAATTTTCAATTGTCTTATGTTCATGGGTGCCCAATAGTAACTGAACATCAAGAATACACAAAGGGACTCAACACAACACTAATGGTTCCACAAGACATCTTGCTACATACTTTCATGACTGTATCACATCACAAGAACTCAATTCCACCATGGAAAGAACATACATAGTCCTCACAACATAGTACTTGTCACACATGCTTATGACATAAAGGTACTCCATAACATAAGTGACTAACAACATGGAATTCCCAACATGTACACATATAAAGGTTTCACATGACAACTCAAAACCATAACTGTAGCTACATAGTGTCAAGATGGAAACAATATCATACCAACAATGAGGGGAGCATCAATCCTCAAACATCACAATGTCTAACAAGACTCACAAGAGTACACATAAATCATAACACAACTACACCTCCCAAAACATCACAAAAAACTCCATATACCTCCCAAGTATCACAAAACAACACCATATACCTCCCAAGTATCACAAAACAACTCCATATACCTCCCAAACCATCAAAAACACTCATATACCTCCCAAAAGCATCAAAAGAAAATCTCTTATACCTCCCTCAATCTCTTATGCCTACCTCAAGTCTCTTATGTCCCTCAAGTCTCTTATAAAGATCAAGTCTCTTATGCCTCTCAAGCAATAAAATAAAGATAAATTCTCCTTTTAGCTCCCCAAAAGAGGTCAGTCACCCTATGGCCCTAGGCACATAGAGTCCAGATACCTCTAACCCAAGTGACATAATAACTCGTGGTTCAACAACCCACTAGTTATCTGTAACTCCTTGGGGCGTACCCCCATACAATGAAGCGGGTCCATAGGTTCCACCACTCCATGGTGAATCCCATGACCCTATTCCAACACATTACGACATTAGAACCAACATAACAATCCATTCAAATGCCAAGTGGCAACAATCCCAAGCCTTGGGCTAGGCTATAAAAATTTTAAACTTGATAAGAAAATTAAAATCTAAGAAAAAAAAATGGATAATTAGCCATGGTTAGTGAAAAATCTGAATGTTAGTGCAACAACCAAATAAATGCCCAAAATATAAGAACATGTCAATCAAGAAAATTGTTGGTTCTAGCAAGAAAAGGGAAAGTGTTCAATTTACGAATAAAATACATGTATAGGAATAACACATTACAATAACTATGTGGCCTTATACAGCCACCAAGGGGGGTACTCAATGAGTTGCTGGCACTCAGAACATCGAGCCTCAGCTCATAAAATATCATATCAATAATACAACTGTCATCATCTCTATCTGAATCATCCCACCACCACTTCGACAAGGCTCAACATAGTCAAAATCACATAGGTTGAATCCATACGATAACCATATTAGGAGAGAGAAAGGAGTACAAGTCACCATCTACTGAGCCTAAGGTGTCCACGAAACACAATATGCATGACACCCATTGAGCAAGTGCCACACATACCAAACAACAAAAGTGGGTTTTCAGCCTATGTAAGGCTCCACTTCCTATCTCGTACTCAGCTCGAGTGACTGGTCAATGGTACACATTTCCTCACTCCAAACATACACCTTTTACCGATTTCCCTTAGGGTCGGTTAGTGTAGGGTCCACAACATAACACATAACTACATCACTAACACAATGGTGATTCACACAAATTAACCATAGCATCTTACGCATGGTATATATACAGGGTATAACACAATCATTACTTTCACAGGTTACGATACATCACATTACCACATTCTGCACCCAAGTGCAATCACTGTACAATAGGGATCATACACTCACCATATGCCCCTAAATCATGACATGAACCATCACATATTACATGAATTATACGTATGAGGAACACAATGTCTAACCTTACAACATATAGTCAATTTCAATACAACATGGTGATGCACATGATTCATCACAATATGGTGATGACATCACGATACAATCTAATTCACTTTACACCAATTTTTTCATGCAATACATCAATACACCTTCATATCACATAATGCCAAAATGCTCCAACACTCTGCAATCCACAATAACATTCTTTTTCACACACAATAAGGTGGTACATCACACGTGAAATCTTCATAGAATCCATGAAAAGGAGAGAGAATACTCTCATCACAAGCACATCAACATGATAACAAAATACACACTAAGTGACATACACAACATGTGCATTCACAATATCACAATTACGACATAGTTCACATCACACTTATATCACATTACTCTTCCAATATCCACCACCATCATGCAACACCATCACAACTCCAATCTGTCCCAGAGGTTCGAGAGCATGAACCTCCGCTCTGATACCAAATGTAACGCCCACATTTTACACACACAAATACAACAGTAAAATACCAGGATAATTTTTTTTTACTTACATTGCTCACTACACAACACCACAAGGGCTCCAAGTAAAGAAAAACTCAACAACACATAAGACACTTACATAAGTCATCGAACTCACATAGACACACGACAACACCATATACATGTCGATGCCACACTTTCCCCAATGAACGAATACTAGCAATGACCCAACCACAAGAAAAGGACTCAAGGATTGGCAAACCCACAACACATCATTACCATGATTACATCTTAGTTACGATTAACATTCCAAGAACATTATTATGCAAGGATAATTTTCTCCTTTTCACACCCACAGATTCTTAAGTTCATTCCACATTCAACTTATAGTTCGACCATTAAGTTTTCTCTTTATCCTTATGAAAATATCCATAACTTACATACTTATTTGGCATAATTCAAATTGCATACAAAGTTCTTAATTCTCTGTTCTTATCTTAAGAATATGCTTCTCAAACGTTTATTCAAAGTCTACATTTTACCCTTGCAACTCAAGTGAATCTGACTTGATGTCCAGAAAGCAATATTAGGATTTAAGGGGGTTGATTTTGATTCAAAATACATTTTTCCCATAAACATTCTTTGATCACGGTATATTTTATAGTCCCATATTCAACATTCCTCGACAACAATTCAAATTTTTAGTTCAATAATTTAGTTTGATTCATATATATATATATATATTTTTTTTTCTCGAAGTTTGATCACACCAAGGCAATTCATATTCTTTGTAACACATGAAAATGTTTAATTAAGTTATAAGGACTCCAAGAGTGACATTATTCCTAACCTCAAATCAAATCTCATTTTACTCTTATATGATTTACTTACATCGCACTATGGTCTCATTATTAGCATAGTTTTATAACAAAAAGAGTTACGAAAGTACTTATTTACCATCTTGAAGAAGTATATGATTGGAAGCATTATAACTACACATGAACCCCAAGTTAACCTCCCAATCAACTGAAGGTTTGTTTAATTCCAATTTTCTTCACCTAAGGATATATGCCTCAACTATATCAGAGTTTAAGGTGAGAGGACATATTTATGCTAAACCACCTTCAAGAAAAGACCAAGGTGTTATATTGATAGAAACCAAGGTAACACATTTAACTGAGAGGAACTAAGGAGTTCATTAACAAGAGTTTAAGACCTAGAACAACTATTTCATGATCTCCATTTATGTCATCTGGATCCAACAGGGATTTCATTCACTGATGAAGTTAATTTCTAGATCTAATTTCGTAAGACCTGGCAATCCAATAGGATACTAAGGGAGTAATAGCTCTACTTACTCCACAGATGGTAAGGTTACACTGCATAGTCATTGCTTCGAACAAGGACTCATAAGGTGACTTCTCATGTAGTCTTCACCACTCAACATGGTGTTGGACCTAAAGAGAAGAAATTCTCCTCACATGGTTACCAAAACTAGAAGGAAACCACATACTCCAGATAAAGTTGGACCATGTCATTCCTAAAATATGGGTTCATGACAATGTCACTAAACATAACGACTATGACAGTAAACTCAAACTAGGGGTTTTATTTACCTAAACTAGGAGGTTCCATCGAGTGCAAAGTTTAAGTTCATTCTACGGTTTCAATTTCTTCTATGGTAAGAAGGATCACACATGAAGACATGTTATGCATGAATCTTATACTAGGGTTGAGTGTTTCGATTAAATCTCTTTATTACATTTACAAGGTAAGAATACAACACACTAATTAATTAATCATTTATTGAACACTGAAAATGCACTACAAGATATTAACTTCAAATTCATTTACTGTGTATATATATCAAACCTTTTGTTTTACCATACACAACTATGAATCAAATTGAACCTATGATTAAATGAACATTTCCTAAGATATCCCTAAAACTAGCATCTCATACATATTAGCAAATTTCAAATATAACTTTTCTGTAACATGAGACTACATTATACATATATTCATTTTACAATGACCTATATAAATTACAATAATAAATAATGAATTACACATCACCTTTTTGCC
This sequence comes from Taxus chinensis, assembly GCA_019776745.2. Lineage (NCBI taxonomy): Eukaryota > Viridiplantae > Streptophyta > Pinopsida > Cupressales > Taxaceae > Taxus > Taxus chinensis. The sequence goes on along the minus strand of JAHRHJ020000310.1, from coordinate 398,652 downwards.
ATCTTTCTTGCATCCTGCAAAACCATGTGAGCATGAAATCAGTGATAAATCACTGGCATGGAATCCACCCTAATCTAACATAATTAATGTTTTTTAGTTTCCCATTTACATATAATAATAATTATAATTTTCATTCGAAAGAAAAGGTTTAGAGACATGTATTCATTTCATTTCATTTCATTTCACTTCATTTCATAACCAAGGAGAGAGAAAGAGAAAGGAAGAGAGAGAAACACCATTTTGTCAAAAGTTCTATTTCACACAACAAGTTACACTATAGAGTTTTCAAATAGTTATTTACATGTGTCAAAAGTTTCCATGGTGGTTTGGCAACCCGACAGGGGTCCTACAACTTTCTTTTTACATTTTCCTGCTAGCTACAAAAATGTTCAAATCAAGCTCGGAGGCTAAGAAACCACTTTCAAACATTGTCTTCCGATGAGAAACACACCACGGTTAAATTTCTACATGTCCACTTATATACCAAGAGTTCATAGGAACTGACAGAATTCAGAACTAGTGAACGGTTTACGATTGGCGGCTAGTTTTCTGGGGCCATCGGTCATAATTGGCCTAGTTGTAAATGATTAAAAGTTAGCTCAAGGGCTCAGAAAACCACATCCAAAACTAACATTTGATGGATGAACGTGCCAATGAGGAACTTCCTACAAGTTCCCCCATATATGGAGAATTCATCAGAGTTGACGGGACTGAGAACTAGAAAACAGTTTTCAAATGGCGACATGTTTTCTAGAGCCACCAGTCATAATTGGTCTAGTTTGACCTAGTCAAACTACGACCAGAGGCCTACAATATGCCTTTTCCAAACTATCAAGAAAAATATTTTTTGTCAAATTGAAGGTTCCAGGAAATTTTCTAGTAAAAATACTAGAGGTTTGCGAAGATGGATAATAATTTCTTGTCCAGGTTTCAAATGGCGGTTCAAAATGAAAGCCAACTTTTTAGATTTAAGTAGCTTCCTACAACTGCAAAATGGTGTAACAGGGCTCCTAGAAGGGCATCAAAAAGATCACATATGTTCATTCAAGGGTCAATCTAAGGATTGAAGTGACTCCTCACATAACAAGGTACACAAGGAAACTTAACATCCCTTTTCTGGAGTTACAAGGGTTACTTTGCAGTCTCAAAAATTGTACAATTATCTATTTAAACAAAGGAGATGGTCAACATATTTACCGGAAGTCAACTTCAACTTGTCAATAAAACAATACTGTAGTGATCTAGTTTGGTTGGGAAGTTTTCTAGATCACCACAAAATGAAAATGGGTTGAAGTTCATGGTTTACTAAAAATGAATATTTTGATCCTGTAAGTTACGATATAATTTTTATTGTTTTAAACAAGTTATTTAATAAAACAATTAAATATATGATATATCCTAATATTTAAAATTTATTTCATTGCAAAATGAAAAACTAAAGTACAAAATTTATGAAAGATAAGGAGAGATGAACCATGGCTGGGAAATAAAAAAGCCGGCAGGTAGAGATTGAGGGAGTTTACATCCTATTCCATTGAAGCCACTTTTGTAAACAATCATCTCAGACAGTTATCCAAAATCCAACATTTACCAGTGCACCAATCCAACTATTAGAAACCATTTCTGTGCTATATATTTTCCTCAACTCGGTCATTAATTTCGAACAAATCATGTCATTCACCCATTGGTTGTTGACCCATACCTTTGGTATTTGTGCAAATGCAACAAGAGAGAGAACTAAACCATAAGAGGGATAGATACAATTTTTGTTTTGAGTGGAGACTCTTATCAAAAAACTCTCATTCAAAAGTTTTAACACATAATCACACTCATATTATTAGGGAGTTCAAGGAGACGTTAAAAATTACATCTTACTTTGAAGAGGATTCACCATAAATGTAAAAAAACATATTCAAATCATTGATTCTAACTATTTAACCATATCAAGCATAAAGTGGATTTTAAACAAATCTTATAAATCCAGGGTTTAATATTAAAATCTATACCACCTGAAAATGATAATTCTAATAGGCTCCTATGATATTTCATAAAGATTCAAGCAATTTCTGGAATGCCCAACATTTACAAACTAGAAATTGCATATGCATAATGAAACAAGTTGATCCTCATAGCTTGTCAACATAAATTAATTGAAACGATGAATAAAATACTCATGACTCTAGTTAGAAAACTTTCAGGATGGTAAGGATGACTGTTAATAATACAAGCATTCCTACTAATACAAGTTTTAGTTCCAAAAGGATAAAACATGGAGGAAGTGCATGTTTATTCAAGGCAAAATTTCCATAATAGGAAAAAGTTCTAAATTTCAACAAAGCATTTTCCATAAAATTTTCAAGTATATCTAACAAATGGATTTTGCATGTAGTCCTGTGTATTGAAACCATAAAACCATGAGGCACAAATAATGAAATTTGTTCAAACATACCTATAAAACAACTTCAAATTTATTGCATGAACATTGGTACAAAATGGAATCTACAATTTTCATAGATTTAATGCAATTTGAGAAATAAAATGGGAGGAACCTCAACAAAAAATTCTTTGCTAATTTTCCCTCCATAAACACAGTCCATATCTAAATCTATGAAATAGTTTTACAAAGCCCATATAATTTGGTTCACATTTTGCATCCATTGACAGAAAAAAAATTTGCAACTAATTTTTAACATCTGAAAAATTCCTTGATCTTTATACCAAATTTTGCAAGTCCATACCAATTGCAGAATCAATTTTTGTCTAATATAAATAGTCAAATTCAATAGTGAGGATCTAGAAAAAAATTTTATTTTATCAGGTTGCAGTAGATTTCTGTTGCATGCATTCAAATTTTTATAAGTCTCTGAGGAAATTCAACCTTCCTTGTACATATTTAGCTCATGCAACCTTCCATAAAAAATTTGCTAAATTTACAATTTTAACATGGGTTTTGCCTTTTAACACTTCGTCACTTGGATCCCAAATTTAATTAAAATCCTTTTTATTTCTAGGGAAAATGACATGTCTGACTTGGTTTTATGGTGCCCATGTGCCTTCATGTCTGAAAAACTCCACATGCACTCCACATCCTTCCCCCACCTCACCCACTTGCCCACCAAACACATTCCAATTGCACCCTTTTTTTAAAAATTTAATTTTATTTTATTTTATATATTTTTATTTTATTTTTTACGTTAGGCACTACATTTCCCTCCCCTTATAAGAGCATCATCCTCGATGCGACACAACACAAGGGTAGAAAGGTAATCGTAGGAAAGAAAGTCAATAATGACACATGTCACCTAACAAAAGATTTGTTGGTAGAACATGACCACCAAAGGAAGAAAGAAAATTTTGAAATCTTAAATTTTAATGTTCTGTGAAGATTGGTAGTTTCTCTTTTACTTTAGTTAATTTATTTTTTACCCTTAATAATCCTTTAACATTTATTAATATATAAATCTCAAGCTCTAGTATATTCATTGTTTAAATTTTTAATTGTCTTATGTTTGTGGGTGCCCAATAGTAACTGACATCAAGAATACCACACAAAACAAACACAACACTAATGGTTCACAAGACATCTTGCTACATACTTTCATGACTGTATCACATCACAAGAACTCAAATTCCACCATGGAAAGAACATACATAGTCCACATAACAGTAATTTCAACAATTATGTCATAGACATAAATCCATAACATAAGTGACTACAACAACATGGAATTCATCATGTACACATATACAATGTATCACATGACCCAAAAACCATGACTGTACCAACATAGTGTCAAGATGGAAATCCAATATCCATACCAACCAAGGGGAGATCAATCCTCAATCATAAAAATGTCTAACAAGACTCACAAGAGTACACATAACTCAAAAATAACACCAACTCCATACACCTCACAAAACATCACAAAAAAATACTCCATATACCTCCCAAAGCATCACAAAACAACTCCATATACCTCCCAAAGCATCAAAACATCATAAAACAATCTCTTATGCCTCCATATACCTCCCAAAGCATCAATATGCCTCCCTCAAGTCTTATGCCTCCCTCAAGTCTCTTATGCCTCCCTCAAGTCTCTTCCCTCAAGTCTTTTATGCCTCCCTCAAGTAATAAAATAAAGATAAATTTTCCTTTTCACTCCCCAAAAGAGGTCGGTCACCCTATGGCCCTAGGCACATAGAGTCCAAATACCTCTAACCCAAGTGACATAATAACTCATGGTTCAACAACCCGCTAGTTATCTGTAACTCCTTGGGGCGTACCCCCATACAATGAAGTGGGTCCATAGGTCCCACCACTCCATGGTGAATCCCATGACCCTATTCCAACACATTACGACATTAGAACCAACATAACAATCCATTTCAAATGCTAAATGGCAACAATCCCAAGCCTTGGGCTAGGCTATAAAAATTTTAAACTTGATACAAAATTTAAAACTAAGAAAAAAAAATGGCTAATTAGCCATAGTTAGTGCAAAATTTGCATGTTAGTGCAACAACCAAATAAATGCCCAAAATATAAGAACATGTCAATCAAGAAAATTATTGGTTCTAGCAAGAAAAGGGAAAGTGTTCAATTTACGAATAAAATACATGTATAGGAATAACACATTACAATAACTATGTGGCCTTATACAGCCACCAAGGGGGTACTCAACGAGTTGCTGGCACTCAAACATCGAGCCTCAGCTCATAAAATATCATATCAATAATACAACTGTCATCATCTCTATCTGAATCATCCCACCACCACTTCGACAAGGCTCAACATAGTCAAAATCACATAGGTTGAATCCATACGATAACCATATCAGGAGAGAGAAAGGAGTACAAGTCACCATCTACTGAGCCTAAGGTGTCCACGAAACACAATATGCATGACACCCGTTGAGCAAGTGCCACACATACCAAATGAACAAAAGTGGGTTTTCAGCCTATGTAAGGCTCCACTTCCTATCTCGTACTCAGCTCGAGTGACTGGTCAATGGTACACATTTCCTCACTCCAAACATACACCTTTTACCGATTTCCCTTAGGGTCAGTTAGTGTAGGGTCCACAACATAACACATAACTACATCACTAACACAATGGTGATTCACACAAATTAACCATAGCATCTTACGCATGGTATATATACAGGGTATAACACAATCATTACTTTCATGGGTTATGATACATCACATTACCACATTCTGCACCCAAAGTGCAATCACTGTACAATAGGGATCATACACTCACCATATGCCCCTAAATCACGACATGAACCATCACATATTACATGAATTATACATATGAGGAACACAATGTCTAACCTTACAACATATAGTCAATTCAATACAACATGGTGACACACATGATTCATCACAATACGATGATGACATCATGATACAATCCAATTCACTTTACACCAATTTTTTCATGCAATACATCAATACACCTTCATATCACATAATGCCAAAATGCTCCAACACTCTGCAATCCACAATAACATTCTTTTTCACACACAATAAGGTGGTACATCACACGTGAACTCTTCATAGAATCCATGAAAAGGAGAGAGAATACTCTCATCACAAGCACATCAACATGATAAAAAATATGCACTAAGTGACATACACAACATGTGCATTCACAATATCACAATTACGACATAGTTCACATCACACTTATATCACATTACTCTTCCAATATCCACCACCATCATGCAACACCATCACAACTCCAATCTTCCCCAGAGGTTCGAGAGCATGAACCTCCACTCTGATACCAAATGTAACACCCACATTTTACACACACAAATACAACAGTAAAAATACCAGGATAATTTTTTTTTTACTTACATTGCTCACTACACAATGCCCACAAGGGCTCCAAGTAAAGAAAACTCAAAGACACATACGAGACACTTACATAAGTCATCGACTCACATAGACACATGACAACACCATATACATGTCGATGCCACACTTTTCCCAATGAATGAATACTAGCAATGACCCAACCACAAGAAAAGGACTCAAAGGATTGGAAAACCCACAACACATCATTTCTTTAATTACATCTTAGTTATGATTAACATTCCAAGAACATTATTGTGCAAGGATAATTTTCTCCTTTTTTCACCTACAGATTCTTAAGTTCATTCCACATTTAATTTACAGTTCGACCATTTAAGTTTTTTTTATCCTTACGAAATTTCCATAACTTACATACTTATTTGGCATAATTCAAATTGCATATAAAGTACTTAATTATCTTGTTCTTATGTTAAGAATATGCTTCTCAAATGTTTATTCAATGTTTACATTTTACCCTTGCAACTCAAGTGAATCTGACTTGATGTCCAGAAAGCAATATTAGGATTTAAGAGGGGGGGTTTAGATTCAAGATACATTTTTCCCATAAACATTCTTCGATCACGGTATAGTTATTTCCCTACCATAGTTATTATAGTTCAATAACTTATTTGATTCAATTAAGCATTTATATATATATATATTTTGTTTTCTCAAAGTTTGATCTCACCAAGGCCTATTCATATTCTTTGTAACACATGAAAAAGTTTAATTAAGTTATAAGGACTCCAAGAGTGACATTATTCCTAACCTCAAATCTTTTTTACTCTTATATGATTTACTCATGTTGCACTATGGTCTCATTATTAGCATAGTTTTATAACAAAAGAGTTACGAAAGTACTTGTCTTTACCATCTTGAAGAAGTATATGATTGGAAGCATTATAACTACACATGAACCCCAAGTTAACTTCCTAATCAAATGAGGTTTGGTTTAATTCCAATTGGAACTAAGGATCTATGCCTCAAATATATATGAGTTTAAGGTGAAGAGGACATATTTATGCTAAACCACCTTCATGAAAGACCAAGGTGTTATGTTGATAGAAACCAAGGTAACACATTTAACTGAGAGGAACTAAGGAGTTCATTAACAAGAGTTTAAGACCTAGAACAACTATTTCACGATCTCCATTTATGTCATCTGGATCCAACAAGGATTTCATTCGACTGAAAATAAGTTAATTTCTAGATCTAATTTCGTAAGACCTGGCAATCCAATAGGATACTAAGGGAGTAATAGCTCTACTTACTCCATAGATGGTAAGGTTACACCGCATAGTTGTTGCTTCGAACAAGGACTCATAAGGTGACTTCCAAGGTGGTCTTCACCACTCAACATGGTGTCAGACCTGAAGAGAAGACATTCTCCTCACGGTTACCAAAACTAGAAGGAAACCACATACTCCAAATAAATTTGGACCATGTCATTCCTAAAATATGGGTTCATGACAATGTCGCTAAACATAATGACTATGACGGTAAACTCAAACTAGGGGTTTTATTTACCTAAACTAGGAGGTTCCATCAAGTGCAAAGTTTAAGTTCATTCTACAGTTTTCAATTTATTCTATGGTAAGAAGGATCACACATGAAGACATGTTATGCACAAATCTTATACTAGGGTTGAGTTGTTTCATTAAATCTCTTTATTACATTTACAAGGTAAGAATACAACACACTAATTAATTAATCATTTATTGAACACTGAAAAAGCACTACAATATATTAACTTCAAATTCACTTACTATATATCTATCAAACCCTTTTTCCATACACAACTATGAATCGAATTGAACCTATGATTAAATGCACATTTCCTAAGATATCCCTAAAACTAGCATCTCATACATATTAGCAAATTTCAAATATAACTTTTCTTGTGGCATGAGAATACATTATACATATATTCATTTTACAATGACCTATATAAATTACAATAATAAATAATGAATTACACATCGCCTTTTCGCCATCTTTCTTGCATCCTGCAAAACCATGTGAGCATGAAATCAATGATAAATCGCTGGCATGGCATCCACCCTAATCTAACATAATTAACATTTTTAGTTTCCCATTTACATATAATAATAATTACAATTTGCATTCGAAAGAAAAGGTTTAGAGACATGTATTCATTTCATTTCATTTCACTTCATTTCGTAACCAAGGAGAGAGAAAGAGAAAGGAAGAGAGAGAGAAATACCATTTTGTCAAAAGTTCTATTTCACACAAGAAGTTACACTATAGAGTTTTCAAACAGTTATTTACATGTGTCAAAAGTTTCCACAGTGGTTTGGCAACCCGACAGGGGTCCTACAACTTTCTTTTTACATTTTCTTGTTAGCTACAAAAACATTCAAAACGGGCTCGAAGGCTAAGAAACCACTTTCAAACATTGTCTTCTGATGAACAAACACACAGTTAAATTTCTACATGTCCACTTATATACCAAGAGTTCATATGAACTGACGAAATTCGGAACTAGTTAATGGTTTACGATTGGCGGATAGATTTCTTGGGCCATCGGTCGTAATTGGCCTAGTTGTAAATGATTAAAAGTTAGCTCAAGGGCTCACAAAACCACATCCAAAACTACATTGATGGATGAACGTGCAATGAGAAATTTCCTACAAGTTCCCCTATATATGGATAATTCATCAGAGTTGACGGGACTAAGAACTAGCAAACGTTTTCAAACAACGACATGTTCTCTGGAACCACCGGTCGTATTTGGTCCAGTTTGACCTAGTCAAATTGTAACCAAAGGCCTAAAAAATGTCTTTGCCAAACTATCAAGAAAAGGTTTTTTCCTCAAACTAAAGGTTCCAGGAAATTGTCTAGTAAAAATACTAGAGGTTTGCGAAGACGGATAAGCATTTCATTGTCCAGAATTCAAATGGCGGTTCAAAATGAAAGCCAACTTTATAGTTTTAGTAGCTTCTTACAACTACAAAACGGTGTAACATTTCTCCTAGTAGGGCATCAAAAGGATTACAAATGTTCATTTTAGGTCAAACCAAAGTTTAAGGTGACTTCTCACATAACAAGGTACACGAATGAAGCTTAACATCCCATTTTTGAAGTTATGAAGGGTACTTAACGAGTCTCAAAAAAAATGTAAAATTATCTATTTAAATAGGGAGATGGTCAACATTTTTACTTGGAAGGCAATTTCATCTTGTCGATAAAACAATATTGTAATGATTCTAGTTGGGCAGGAAGTTTTCTAAATCACCTCAAAATGAGGGTTGAGGTTCATGGTTTTATACAAAAAGGGTTATTTTGATTTTATGAGTTACGATACGACATTTTTATTATTTTGCAAAAAGTTAATATAAAAAAATTAAATGTATTATAATCCTAATATTTATAAATCATATTAAGTTGCAAATGAAAAACTAAAGTACGCGAGTTATGAAAGATAAAGAGAGATGAACCATGCCTGGAAATGAACTGGCGAGGCAGAAGTTGGGGAGTTGACATCGCACCCTTCAATTGCACTTGCTTGCAGCCATCTGGGGTATATCCAATGCTCTAACCTGAGTGTGCCTTGCAACTATTAAAGCACACAGAGTATATCTCTTGGAGGCATCCAATTGAATGGTTCAATTTAATTGTTTACACATCCACAAACCTAAATGTGGTATGACCATATGCAACAAGCAGAGAACCTCCATGATTTAGGGATAGGAACAATGAGTGGAGACTGTTTGGTGGCATCATTAAACCCATAGCCCAAATCACATTCATATTATCAGTGGAATTCAAGGAGATGCCAAAAATTACATCTGCACTTTGACAAGGCATTTGGTAACAGATTAACGACACACCATATTTCCTCTGAATAGATATCAAGAATGCATATTTTGAGAACTAACCGAGCCATCAATTTCAGGGAGAAATCCAAATAAGAAAAAAAACATCGTTTCAAAAATAAGGCACAGAGTGATGCCTTAAAAGAGCTCAAGCATGAAATGCCCAACCCAACTATCTTGTATAGTAAAATGAAACAAAAATCTGACATAGCTTGTCAAAAATTAGTTGAAATCCTTGAGAAAACTACCCTAAGTTTCTCCATAGCACTCTTCAATGGTGACCATGACTGGTCCAAGATAAGAACTAATGTAAGTTTAAGTCCAAAGTCAAATGGTGACTCAGGTGCTCAGTTAATTCTTAGATTTAGATCTAGAAAACATTTACGCAACCCCTTGAAGCCAAAGTGACATTTTCCTTTCTATCAATGGAGGTCATGTCTTGTGTCAAAAGGAAGTGAGGCACATATATGAAATTTATTCGAACCAACATACAAGCTAAGAGCATAAACAAGTTTGAAATGTGAGCAACAAAGGAGGAAAACAACGAGAAATAGAAGCATGAAGAGAAATCAACAATATTTTATTCTATGTTGATTCTCCCTCTCTGGAATGATATCTCCTAAAACTAGTTTCATCTACCATGCATAAGGTTCCACATTTTGCATCCACATCTAACAAAGAATTTGCAACTGTAACATCTGACAAATTTTTTGTATCTTTATACCTTGTTGCAAGTCCATGCTCTGTTTTGGAGCTAATATTTTGGAGCAGGTTGGGAGTATGCAAAAATGTGATTTGATCAGGTTCGAGACTTGTTTGTTGCATTGCGAATTAGTATGAATGTCTCTGAGGAACTATGGCCCCCTCCATGTTTATCTAGCTCTGCAACCTTCCAACTACAAAATTGTTAAATTTACAACATTTCCATGGGTTTGATCCTGGTTTAAGCCCACATATCCCAAATTTAATCAAAATCCTTTTTTTTCAGGGAAAAGACCAATCTGACTGGTTATTATGTTGCCCGTGTGCCTTCACGTGGGGGGTCACCTACCCCACTCACCCACTTGCCCATTTGCATACACATGCTTTTTTATAATTTAATTATTTGTTTTAATTTATTTTATATCATATCATTTTATTTTTGTCGGGCATTACATCCTAACTTAAAATATCGTTGACTCTTGTACTCTTTACACTTATGTCACACTTTTATCTAAAAATTACAATTTTTTTAGAACAATTGTAATTCAAATGACACATAATTTACACTAAGGGTTTTATGACTTCAAGGAGTGGTGACCTTGCACAAAACAGCTCATTTCATCCCTCTAAAACACTCAAGTATTAAACACATATAACAAGACAACGCAACAACTATATTCTTCTCAAATTTATTCCAAGGAACAATTTAAATCATTGGGTGAATTAACCATTAGTGTTTCCTTCACCAATAACCTTAAGAGAGGCTCCATGATCTATTAACTTCAAAATCATTCATGGATGGGGGAGAAATTACACCATACGAAAAGAACATGGTAATCCACTACTACATACTAAGGAACACATTTATCCAAGAGGGGGAAAAGGGGTTCAAATGCTAAATTTATAAAATTTTACGCATTCAACATACTTATAAAGCAATATTTACAATCTTGGCTAATCATACGTCATATGTCCTTTATTTAATCACTAAGGTCCTAAGGAGTATGATTTCACACTTAACCATGTTTTGATTATTCCTAGGAAATTTAATTATTATATGTGTATTACTAGGTGATATGCAATGATGATTCCATGCACCCTATGACCTTTTAGCGACTACCCATCTCATTGGACAAAATATATTAGTGCGGGTGATTCATCCTAATTCCTATAAGAGGTCCACATTTTACTAATTTCAATTGAAACAGAAAAGGGGCCTACACCATACCAAAAGGATAACTATAGAAAAAAATTATGCTTATTGCAAAAATTATACACAACTAGAACAATCCCGCCATGATAACAACCCTATTTGTTAGGAGAAAGGAATTCAAACTCGCATGTTTCAGATAAAGGTATCTTACGAATTGGGTTCCACTCATGTTCACAACCCTCATTTCATAAGTACATAACATTTTTAACGCTAAGTCTATGGGATGAATCATGAGATTTAATTTACATTAGGTTCAACACCTAGTTAGGACCAATTCTAGAGGTTTATACTAGATATGATATTAGCAAGGTGAAACACAAGGGCAAAACCCATCATCACAAATTTATATCGAAGCACAACACCTGAGAGAATAACTATTAGTTGGTAAACACTAGCAACCGTACTAAGGATGGTCATAGTCGGAGTGAGGATCATTCAATCTAGAAGGAAATCTTAAGTTGTTCACAACCGTATAGTGTTAAGGCTCACCTACTAACCATGCAATAATTGAGGGAATATAAATAATTTAAGGGGGTTTAGAGCATAATTTCATTTTAATTTATATTGAGATACTTCTTTCTACCATACATGACATAAGTTTTGCAACATAGCTATAAATTAAGTCAATAAGAGAATTAAATAATATTTAGCTAATTATTTAAAATCGATTCATCATTTGTGTATTATTGTAATTTATATTTGTTATTGACACACACACACACACACACACACACACACATACATTGTATGTATGTATGTATTTATGTATGTATATATAGATAAATACATACATACATACATACATACATACATACATACATACATATATATTACAATAATACACAAATGAGTTATATATATGTACATATATATATATATATATATATATATATATATATATATATATATATATAACTCATTTGTGTATTATTGTAATTTGTGTGTGTGTGTGTGTGTGTGTATTGATATTTTTACAATATGGTTCACCCTTCTAATTCTTTCAAATAAAAGCTTGTCCTTGTCATACATGAAGTTTAAAAAAACTTGTAACTTTTCTTTTTCATCATGTTACGCATGGTATATATACATGGTATAACACAATCATTACTTTCATGGGTTACAATACATCATGCTTCCACATAATTGACTCAAAGTGAAAGTACTATACAATAGGGGTCATACGATCACCATATGCCCTTAATTCACGACATGAACCATCACATATTACACGAATTATGCTTATGATGAACACAGTGACTAAAATTATAACATACAATCAATTGCAATACAACAAGGTGACACATTATTCAATGGTGGCGAAATCATGATACAATCCAATTCACTATACACAATTTTTTTCATGCAACACATCACCACACCTACATATCACAGAATAACAAGACACTCCAACAATCCACAATCCAAAGTAACATTCTTTTCACATACAAGAAGGTGGATTATCACATGTGAAATCCTCATTGAATCCATGAAAAGGAGATTGAATACTCTCATCACAAGCACATCAACATGATAACAAATATGCACTAAGTGAAATGCACAACATGTGTGTTCATAATATAACAATTACAACATTGTTCACATCACAACATATATCACATTACTCTTCCCATCTCCTCCACCATCATGCATAACCATCAAAAATACAATATGTACAATAGGTTCAAGACTATGAACCTCAGTTCTAATACCATATGTAATGCCCACATTTTCAACACCAAAATACAACAGTAAAATTATCTGAATAATTTTTTTTACTTACATTGCTTGATACATGGCAACACAAGGGATTATTTAGGAAAATTCATAACACATGAGATTCTTTCACAAACATTATCCCACATAGACGACATGATAACACCATATGCACGTTGATGCCACATTTTCCCTAATGCACAAATACTAGCAATGAACCAAGCACAAAAGGGACCAAAGGATTGGAAAACCCACAACACATCATTACCATGGTTACATCTTAGCTACGATTAAAATTCCAAGAAAATTTATCATGCAAGGATAAATTCTCCTTTCCTACCTACATATTCTTAATTTCATTTAATATTCAACTTACAATACGACCATTTAATTTGGCTCTTTATCCCTTATGAAAATATCCATAACTTAAATAATTATTTACCATATTTCAAAATGCATACAAAATTCCTAATTCTCTAATTCTTATGTTAACAATCTGCTTCTCAAACATTTATTTGATGTTTTAATTTTTTAATTTTTAATTTTAATTTTTTATTTTTACCCTTGTTACACAAGGGAAAATAACATGAAGTCAAGGAAGAAATCTTAGGATTTAAGGGATATTTAGATTCAAGATACCTCTTCCCATAAACATTCTTCCATCATGGTATCTTTATTTTCTTGTTATAGTTGCCATAGTCAAATAACTTGTTTGAATCCATTCAACATTTTCAGATCAAGAAATTTTATTTACATTTATGTATATCTTTTGTTTCCTCAAAAGTTCGATCTCACCAAGAACAATTCATATTTATTTTTAACAACATGAAAATGTCTGGTTGAGTTATAAGGAATTCAAGTATGACATTATTCCTATCCCAAAATATCATTGACTCTTGTACTCTTTACACTTATGTCGTACTTTGGTCTCACAATTGACATTGTTTTAGAAAATTTGTAATCCAAATGAAACATAATTTACACTAAGGGGTTCATGACTACAAGGAGTGGTGACCTTGCACAAAACAACTCAATTCATCTCTCTAAAACACTCAAGTATTAAACGCATATAACAAGACAACCCAATAACTATATACTTCTCAAATTTCTTCCAAGGAAAAATTTAAATCATTGGGTGAATTAAGTATTATCAGTTCCTTCATCAATAACCTTAAGAGAGACTCCACAATCTATTAACTTCAAAAGCTTTCATGGATGGGGGATAAATTACACCATACGAAAAAGCACATGGTAATCCAATACTACATACTAAGGGACACATTTATCCAAGAGGTGAAAATGGGGTTCAAATGCAAAAGTTATAAATTTTACACGTTCAAAATCCTTTTAAAGCAATATTTACAATCTTTGGAAATCATACGTCATATTTCCCTTATTTAATCACTAAGATCCTAAGAAGTATGATTTCACACTTAACCACATTTTGGATTATTCTTAGGAAATTTAAGTATTAGATGCGTATTACTAGGTGATATACAATGATGATTCCATACACTCTATGACATTCTAGCGACTACCCTTCTCACTGGAAAACATATATTAGTGTGGGTGATTCATCGTAATTCCTATACGAGGTCCACATTTGACTAATTTAAATTGACATAGAAAATGGTCCTACATCATACCATAAGGATAACTATAGAAAATGATTATGCTTACCCCACAACTTCTATAAAACTAGAACACTCCTGCGATAATAACACTTCTATTTTTTAGGAGAAAGGAATTCAAACTTGCAGGTTTTAGACAAAGGTATCTTACGATATGGTTTTCACTCATGTTCCAAACCCTCATTTCATAAGTACATAACATGCTTAGAGATAAGTCTATGGGATGAATCGTGAGATTTAATTTACATTAGGTTTAATACCTCGTTAGGACCAAGTTTAGAGGTTTATACTAGATACGATATTAGCAAGGCGAAACAAAAGGGTACAATCCATCATCACGAGGTTCTATCGAAGCACAACACCTGAGATTAGAACTATTAGTTGGTAAAAAAATAGCACCCATACTAAGGATGGTGATAGTTGGAGTGAGGATCATCCCTTAATCATATATCTTACATTTGATGTATATAGCTGACTTGTGGCTATCATAACTTCTTATCATTATGTATCTCTTTCATATATGTTATATTATCATGGGTGGGTCGGCCTTGGGGATGGCCATATCATAGGAATAGTATAAATAGGGGTTAGTAGGTAGGAGTTGATCATCATTGGAGCATTTGAGTCTTATTGTATGGTTTGGAGGTTGCCCCATCAAAGTGGACTAAGCTATTCTACTTGCATATTGAGATCATTTATCTTCAATCTTGTGTTCTTTGGTGTTCTATTGCTACTAATGATCAAAATTATTCAAGTAATTCCATTACAAGTGGTATCAGAGCTTTAACTCGGCCGTCAAACTCTAATTGTGAAGGTTTGGCTATATCTCAAAATCGGTATCAAATTTTTCTGCAATTTTTTTTTGGTGTGGCATAATCAGTCAAGTAAGCTCCTCTCCAAATTTCAAGTATTTTTGACTTGTTTTGCAAAATTTATAGCAATTTATGTATTTTCATAAATTTGGCTCCCTAGGGTGCAATTTGTGGAATTTTTTCTAAGTTCTTTACATTTTCAGAAAGAAAATAAAAAATTAGTTTGAGTTCATTCTTTGATTTTTTTCATATTTGGCCTAATTCCTATTAAAATCCAAAACCCTAAATTTTTACCTGAAACCCTAAATCCTACCATTTTGGGGCATCGTGGTGAGGCCTTCCAAAATATAAAAAATGAATACCATCACTCCAAGTAAAACCCCTGACAAGGATGAGATAATAGTTGAGGATTCAGAGTTAGAAGTGGTAACTACAAAGTCCTCAGGGTTAGGGTTTACTTCAATGGACCATAGGGTAAGCCAACTTGAGTTTGAGTTGTAAAACCTTGAGGTTAGAGTGGCGACAACAAAGAAGATGTGAAAGGATTGGAAAATTATTGGAGGATTTCATGTAGAAATTCAGTACACATATAATGGGTAATCATAATTCTATCAACCAAGGTGGATCTTCAGGTCAAAGTAATAGACAAATGAGCCAGGGTGGATCTTCGAGCATGCCCAATCCAAATACAAACACTCTGCAGGCCCATAACATGTTTCCAAAAGTGGAGATGCATAAGTTTGATGGAAAGGATCCACTCAATTGGATTAACCAAATGGAGAATTTCTTTGATCTACATCAGATTCCATCAGGAAAAAAGGTGACCATGGCATTTTTGTATCTTGAACCTGACTAATTCATTTGGTATCGATGGTTATGTTCTCAAAGTAAAAAGAGTGGTCTCAATGTTACATGGAAAGTCTTCACTGAAGAGTTGCAATTACACTATAGTTCTAGTGTGTCAGAAAATTACTTCAGCCAATTAGCAAAGTTAAGACAGATAGATCCGTTAAGGATTACATTCATCAATTCCAAAACCTTTCTTTGCGGGTGGAAAATATTACTGAAGAGAATCTGAATGACCTATTTCTTGGGGTCTTAAGGATCACATTGAGCATGAGGTGCGTATGTTTAATCCTCATAAGGTTTATGATTCTATGATTATGGCACAAAGGGTAGAGGAAAAATTTGTTTCAAGCAGGAGACAAAATTTCACTAATATCAGAGATCGCAACACCTTACCTCCAACACTCCCTCAACCAGTTAGATTGACACCTCAACAAATTGAAGAAAAGAGAGAAAAAGGGTTATGTTTTAACTGTGACAGTAAATATGGACTAGGACATAAATGTGTTGAAAAGAAGTTGTTCTACATTGATGGGCCTAGTGAAGATGAAGAGAAGGACAAAGATGCAGAGTCAGAGGTCATGGTCGAGCCAGAGGAGGAATTAGGAGATCCCCAGCCAACGATCTCATGCCATGCAATTTCAGGTATTAGCACCCCCAAACCCTCAAGGTGGTTGGATTCTTAAAAAAAAGAGGGTCACAGTGTTGATTGACTCAGGAAGTACTCACAACTTCATCAATCATAAGTTAGCAATGTGCCTAAACTATTTTATTTATCCAACTCCTGAATGTCAAGTAATGATTGTTGATGGAGGTATTGTTACTTGTTCCAGAAAATGCCATAACATTAAGCTTTCCATGGGAGATTACATACTAAATAGCCCCATGTATGCCATTTCTATGGGAGGAGCAGACATTGTGTTAGGAGTTCAATGGCTTACCACTTTGGGAACCATTGAGATGAAATTCCAAGAATTGTTCATGCGATTTCAGTCTGAAGGAAGGAATTTTGAGCTAAGAGGCTTAAGAGAAAAGTCTCCACAGATAGTGAGCTCTCATCAGATGAACAAAAAAGGGTGCAGAGGGATTTGTGGTGCAACTACTTTCATTGGAGGTGCATCAGTCTAAGGACATTATACCATCAAATATGCAAGCAGTTTTGGATGCACACTCATGTTGTGTTTGAAAATATGCCAAAGGGCTTACCTCCAAAGAGAGATCATGATCATGTTATTCAGTTAGTACCAGGGAGCCAACCGCCTAACATCAGACCTTATAGGTACCCATATGTGCAAAAGAGTGAGATTGAGAAGATTATACAAGAGATGTTGGAAGCAAGAATCATTCGTCATAGTCATAGTGCTTATTCTTCTCCAGTAGTGATGGTGCGTAAGAAAGATGACATGTGGCACATGTGTCCCGATTATAGGGAGCTTAATAAGTACACAGTCAAAGATAAGTTTCCTATTCCTGTAATTGATGATTTGCTTGATGAGTTACATGGTGTTGTTTACTTTACAAAGCTTGATCTTCATTTCGGATACCACCAAATCAGAATCAAGGATGAGGATGTTCATAAAACATCTTTTCGGGCACATTAAGGCCATTATGAATTCTTGGTAATGCCTTTTGGACTCACAAATGCACCTTCTACATTTCAAATTTTGATGAATTCTATTTTTAATCCATTCCTGCGGAAGTTTTTTTAGTGTTCTTTGATGATATATTAATTTATAGAAAAACATGGGAGGAACATTTGCATCATGTAAATAAGGTTTTGGAAACCCTTGAGCAACATAAACTTTATGTCAAAGCCCTCTAAGTGTTATTTGGAGTCAAGGAGGTTGAATATTTGGGTCACATTGTCTGTCTCATGAATGTGTTAAAGTGGATCCCAATAAGATCAAAGCCATGATGGAGTGGAAGGTTCCAAAAACCCTAAAGAATTTTTGAGGATTTTTGGGGCTTACAGGTTATTATCGTAGATTTGTAAGGCATTATGGAAGTATAGTAACACCTCTCACAACTTTATTAAATAAGTAATCTTTCCATTTTTGAGGATGCTAAAAAATCATTTGAGCAGTTAAAGGAGGCCATGTGCACCACTCCAGTCTTGGCTACTCCATATTTTTCCAAAACATTCATTGTTGAATGTGATGCATCAAGGTTGCCTATAGTATGGGGGCAGTTCAGCTCATGTAAGAAGGTCTTCCTATTAAATTTTTGAGCCATCAATTCAAAGGTAAGAATTTTCAAAGCCAACTTATGAGAATTAAATGTTAGCCATACTTTATGCAGTAAAGCAATGGAGACCATATCTCATAGGAAGACACTTTAAAATGAAGACAAATCATGATAGTCTAAAATACTTCCCGGAGCAGCATTTATCATCTTGAAGAATAACAAAAATGAGTCTCAAAGATGTTGGGATATGATTTTGATATTATCTATAAGAAAGGGAAGGAGAATGTAGTCGCGGATGCTTTGTCCTAGGAAAGATGAATCAACTGTAGCATTGTTATGTGCCATATCCATATTACAGAAGATTGGGTAGAAGAGGCAAGGTTTGAATGGAGAAATGACCCAAATACACAAAACCTCATTCATAATCTCCAGAATGATATAAGCATGTCTAAAAAATTTATATTGAAAGGGGATGATTTATAGTATAAAGATAGATTATACCTATGTAAGAACTCCACTCTTAAAAATAGGGTTCTATCTGAGCTTCATCTTCTCCAGTATGGGGCAACTTAGGATTTGTGAAGACTTATCATCGAATCAAACAAGATTTCTTCTAGGAAGGGCTTACAAGGGGATGTCGAAAAATTTGTGGTAGAATCCAAGGTTTGTCAGCAAAATAAGGGTGAAAACGTTCCATACCTAGGTCTTATACAACCTCTATCTATTCCTAGCCAGTGGTGGGAAGAGGTTTCCATGGACTTCATCACAGGATTGCCTAAATCTAAAGGAAAAAATTTCATCATGGTTTTGGTGGATAGACTCAATAGGAAATATACTCATTTTTGTGCCTTGTGACACCCATTTGTTGCAAGCACAATAGTAAAAAAGAGTCCTTCATGGACATAGTTTAGAAGCTACATGGGACACCAAAAATTATAGTAAGTGATCGGGACCCTATATTTACTAGTAATATTTGGACTGATTTATTCTCATGTTTGGGTATTCACTTAGCTTGTACCTCTTCTTATCATCCCCAGTCTGATTGGAAAATAGAAGTTGTAAATAAGTGTTTGGAGGAATATATCCATTTCTTCTCCTCAGATAAACAAGCAATATTGGTCCAATGGCTACCACTTGTAGAATGGTGGTAGAACACTTCCTTCCATACTTCATCCAAAAGGTCTCCTTTTTTGTCACTCTATGAGTACCATCCACCATCCATAACATTATAGGAGAGTTATTCAACCAAGGGTTAGAGTGGTGGAGGAACACATTCAACATCAACATGAGGTCCTCTCTAGTCTCTAGGAGAATGTTCAAATCATTGGCCATGACACAAAACCACATGAAGTAACAATTAGGATGATCAAATCACACGGAAAGACATTTTAAAGTCGGTGATTGGATTTTTGTGCATTTATAACCATATAAGAAAATGTATTTAAAACAACAAAATAAGGATAACAAACTTTCACTGAAGTATTATGGCCCTATCAAGTATTACAAAAGATTGGTATTGTAGAATACAAATTAGAACTTCCACAAATTCACCAAAATACATCCAATAAGAATTCATGTTTCTTTGGTGAAGAAATTAATTGGACAGAGATTATCATCCAAAACAGTGTTACCTGAGCTCGATGAGGAGGGGAGACTCATCTTGGAACCTGAATGCATCATTCAAACATGCACTAAAATTCCTTGAGTACATGGGTTATTACTAGTACCTGATCAAGTGGAAGAATATGGACAATGAAGATGCAACATGGGAGGATATGACACCTGCAGCAACCCAGATCTTCTCAACCTTTGGGACAATGTTTCTTTGAAGGGGAAGGGCATGCTACACCCTTAATCATATATCTTACATTTGATGGTATAGACGACTTGTGGCTATCATAAAATTTTATCATTATGTTATCTCTTTCTCTATATGTTTTAGTATCATGGGTGGGCCGGCCTTAGTGATGGCCATATCATATGAAATAGTATAAATAGGGGTTAGTGGGTAGTAGTTGATCATCATTGGAGCATTTGAGTCATATTGTATGGTTTGGAGGTTGCCCCTCGAAGTGGCTAAGCTATTCGGAATTGCATATTGAGACCATTTTCTTCAAATCTTGTGTTCTTTGGTATTCTATTCTACTATTTAAAAAAATTTCAAGTAATTCTATTACAACTCACCTAACTAACCAGTTCAATAATCGAGGGAAGATGAAGAATTTAAGGGGGTTTAGAGCTTACAATTCAATTTTAATTTATATTTAGAAGACTGATTCTCTTCTACCATACATGACATAAGTTTTGCAAACATAGATATAAATGAATTCAATATGTAGCATTAAATAATATTTAGCTAATTATTTAAACTCGATGATTTTTAAAAAGTACAATGACTTTATTTCCAACTTCATCCATGACAAGGATAAACTTTTATTTCTTTGAATCATAAGGGTGAAACTTTTTGGAGTTTTAACATAATAATACAGTGGATTCACGGTGGTTGCCCATCCCCATTTTTTTCAAAATTAATTTTACAATTTCATACAACATAAATATATATATATTCTATATATATAATATATATATATATATCTCCCTTATCTATATACATGATATTTCATTAACAAATATAAATTACCATGGTGTACACATAAATGAGTTGAAAAGAGATTTTGTCCCTTTCTTACATTGGCATAATGCCCTGTAAAACCATGTGAGCATGATTCAACTTTTGATCGGTGGCATGGCATCCACCTAAATCCTGTATGCATTATTGTCTTTAGTTTTCCATTTATATAATGGACCATGAATAATGACCACACTTCAATAAGAGAGGGTTAGGTAAATATTTCATTCCCTTTCATATTATTACAAGGGAGGAAGAGAAAGAGATAAAATGAGATTAACAAATGACTATTTTTCCAAAATTTATATTTCACACAACAAGGTCACTAGAGAGAGTTACAAATAAATTTATTTCTAAGTGTCATAATTTTTCATTTGACCTTTATTGTCTTGATAGGGTCATTATTTTGCTGCCTTATTTTCCATTTTTTTATACTAGTTGCGATAATGTCAAATTTTGGCTCATAAGGCTAAAGAACCACGATCTAAAAATCCTCTTTTGATAGAAAATGGATATAATTTTCTAAAGTCCCTTTGTGTACTTCTATATACCAAGAATTTATAGGATCTAACGGAAATTGGAACTGGCGAATGGTTTACCATTTGCGGATAGTTTTCTGGGGCCATCAGTCATAGTTGGCCTAGTTGAAAATGACAAAAGTTATAGCTCGAGGGCTTAGAAAACCACATCCAAAAATAATGTTCGATGGATGAATGCGCAATGGGAAATTTCCTACAATTTCCCCTATATATGGAGAATTCCTTTAGAGCTCAAGGAAAATGAAAACTGGAATAAATGGGTTACAAACGAGTGATTTGCTTTCTAGAGCCACCGGTTATAACTGGTCCAATTTGACCTAGTCAAACTATGACCAAAGGCCTGCAAAAACCCTTTGTTAAAGTAGCTAGACATGTGTTTTTCCCCAAACTAAATGTTGTAAAAAATTGTCTAGTAGAAATACTAGAGGTTTGTGAAGGAGGAAAAGTGTTCATTTGCTCAGGGTCCAAACAATGAGATGAAACGAAAACCAACTTTTCAATTTTAACAGGTCTCTAAAACTACAAAATGGGGTAACATGGCTCTTAGATGGGCGGCGAAGAGAGAAAAAATGGTCAATCGGGGTGAATCTAATACTAGATGGGACTCTCCACATAAAAAGGAATGCATACGATGTTTGACATCTCTTTTATGGGGCTCAAAATGTTGTTTTGCAAGTCTTTGAACGTGGTGTTTTTCTAACTTTGCAAGTAAACTAAAATAGGTTGTGTTTATAATGATGAATCATCTAACTCTGAAAGTAACTCATGGACATGAGCTATTTAGTAATACTGTAGGGTTAACATGTATAAGATTATGGTAGTGATCACAAGTTGATGGTCAGAAGGTGTAAATCGATTATGTAATTCACAGTTGGAATTTTTTGTCGTTTACACATCATTATGTTGGTTAAATATCCAATTGTATGATTATCCAATGGTTTACTATTTCCTATTAAATTCCAAACTTAAGAACCAAAAATACAAAAATTATAAAGGATGATGTTAATCAGGATACCATGGTCCTAAATATATTAGCATACCGTTGTATGTGAGGTTCTCTAATAAGTTCAAGTTGAAGAAAAGAAGAAATCCTTCTTCCATATTTTATTTTCAAAGGATCTATATGCTTCTAGTAATTTTAGGAAGGCTTCTCCCATTGATCATTATTTTGAGAAAGGTACTGTGGGAACAAACCATTTGAAATTTTGTCATGACTCCTATGACCTTTTCTATACAATTTTTCATACTTCTAATAAATATCAATTGATTGGGTAAAATTATTTTGTGACAACATGCATCATTATTGTCTCTGTGAGTAATTTATTCCATTAAATTTTTCAATCAATTCATATTTGGTATACACTTGGTGCATGATGCAATGTCCATAATTAAGAGGGTTGTCACTTGCTCCAAGCTATATTTATAAGAAGGATTTTGGTATTCTGAAATCATTGCATTCCATAAGCTAATTTCTTTGAGGAAATATGTTAGCTCAAGAACCTTCATGTGCCCAAATATTTTTCACGATGTCAAATCCATTAGACCCAACATGGAATTACCAATCAAGTGCCACCATAGGTTTTTCTTGGCAAGCGTTATTTTAAAAAGGTAGTTTAGAGTTGATCCATAGGGATCCAGAAAAACACACCACTTCATCAGTTACATCAGCACCAAGAAGGAGAAATAAGAAAAATGAGAAAAATGAGGGTTGTAAAGAAGAGGTTCTGGAAAGAACCACCGCCCTGTAAAGGCGGTGGTCCTAAACCACCGGTCTGCCCAGGGCGGCGGTCCTGAAACTTTCGGACATAGAAAAGAAAATGGAACATGAAATGGACGCAAATTTGAAGTGCCCAGCCGTGTCTCTTCCCTTCCATTCCCCTTCACATCCTCCAGTGCACGGGAGGATATGGGAAGGCTTATAAATGCATGAAAGGAGAAAGAGAACATCATTCAGAAGATCCAGAGAGATCGAGAAGAAGATTTAATGAGATAAGTGAGCAAGATCTTTAGTGCTGGAATGGAATTGTAGGCACAAGGTGTAGAAATAGAGAAAACAAGTAATTGGAGAGAAGGTTTACACTATTGCTTTCCATCATACTTATTGTAATCTGTAATTGTCTATATTAGACCAATAAAAGTGGGAAGAAAGAGCATTTTCCCTTCCCGACTGGTTTTCCTCCATTGGAGGTTTCCAGGATAAAATTGTTGGTGTTTGAAGTTTGAATTCTTTCCTATTCTCTGCAATTTCCTTTCTATAGCACTAGATAATCACTCACTAAAGCTCTAATATTTCAAGAAAACTGTCATTTTCCAAAGTTGAAAGTAGAACAACATAGTTGTGTGATTCGTAGAGTTCCAAAGTAGAAGTTTACAGATCATTTTGGTATCAGAGCTGATTATATATCTAGCTCACTGTGGTATTCAATATTTCTCAATGTTTTGTATGACAGTGAAAAGGTCAAAAGGTGAAGAATTTTTACCTTGTGAGCTAGAGATTTCTACGAAGAAGTGGAACTGGAGGCTTGAGCTCAAATGGAGGAAGAGAACTTGGTCCGTAGAGTTGAGATGCTAGAGACCATGATGGATAGATTGCATAGGAAACAAGAAGAGATTTCAGATCTGAAAAAGACGGCTTCAGTTAAGCAAGATTCCATGGACTCAGTGGTTCGAGCACTGGTTGAAAAATTTGGTATCAGAGAGATCCACGAAGAGGAAAAGTTGGAAGAGCATGAAGAGACACCAATTGTAAGCGAGAAGGTAAAATCTGCACATACACCTTTTAAATTTGAAACGGAAGTGGAAATCAAGAATTTTGAAGGACAAGTAGATGCAAAATTATTGGATAAATGGCTAAAACAATTGGAAGTATATTTTAGTGTGCATAATGTCACTGAGGCACAAAGGATCACCTTTGCACGTCTCAAAATGGAAGGTCATGCTCTGGTTTGGTGGGAAACCCATCTAGCCACTTGTGAGAAGAAGAAACATCCTATTGTCAGTACTTGGAAGGGTTTTAAATAATTGATTAGAGCTAATTTTATCCTATTGGCCATAAGACTAACATGATGATTAAGTGGCAGTACTTTAGGTAGAGCAGCAGTCAAAGCATGCAAGACTACACTACATAATTTCAGAGACAAGCCATGTTGCTTAATATGGACTTGGAGGATGAGGACATTATGACCAAGTATTTGGGAGGACTTCACACTCACCTTCAGAGGAAGGTAATCTCCATGAAGCCCAAGGATCTGAATGAAGCTTTTATACAAGAATATTAAATTGATGACGAGAAGAAGCAAGGAGAAATAGAATTAAAGGGAACACCAGTCAACAAACAACAGGACAAAGAACAAGGGAAGACAAGTAACAAAGGTAAATGGAAAGGTAAACATGTCGCTACTGCTTTGCATACTTGTAAATATCCTAAGAATTTCGGTAAGAATTGTGATGTAAATGGACATACTGACACCACATGTTAGAAGTTGCATCCGGAATTACACCCAAGGCACTAAACAAGGTATTCCAAGAAATCCATGGCCGCTGTGAAAGAACAGAAAGGGAGGTGGAGATTGAGGATGATTCAGATGTAGATGAGAGGCTGTGGATGCATGGCCACTAACATGTATCTAGAAGGAGACAGAAGAAGAAGAGATGAGTAAGCTATTTCAAATCAGAATCCAAATCAAGAAGACTAAGGTAAACACTTTAGTAGATTCTGGTTCTCAGTCAAATTTGATTTCTGATGCAGTTTAGAATAACTTGGTTTTAGAGACTTATGTGCATCCACATCCATACCCATTGGGATGGGTGAAGAAGGGTGTAGAAATACAAGTTACAAGGAAGTGTAAGTTTAAGTTTGGGATAAATACCCAATACATAGATGTATAGAGGCTGATATTATTCCACTTGATGTATTTGACATTATCTTTGGAAGTCATTTCTTGTATGTCAGGGATGCCGTGTTCACAAGGAGGGAAAACTTGATATCAGATGGGTCAAGGATGGAGTCAGTTTCAACATCTGGGAACACTAGAGAAAATCAAAGAAGGCTATGGTAAGTGCCAACAAACACACTTATTCAGGAAAATCATCAGTTTTGTTTACTTTCATTGGAAGAAAATCAAAATGTACAAGAGCATGGATATTTATGAGGCATTTGGATCTTGTTAGTTTTTACAGAAGAATCCACCACAATAACTATTCATTCAAGGAGCAATTCCACTATGTAGTCACCATATCTACCTACGTGATTCATTGGACCTAACCATGGGACAAGCAGGAAGAAGAGGAGATATAAGGAATGATTGGTGACTATAACAACAACATACTTAGAGAGGATGTCATACCAATCCAGCCTCCAAGAAATAAATGGATTAAAACTCAATTTCCAGTATAGGACCTTCGCCATGTTTGAGCAGGTTCAGAATAACACCTTCAGGCCATACTTCATGCATATTTACACAATAGCAGGTTGCAAGAGCTCACATTGACATTAACATTATCTATGTTATGAAAAGAAGGAACAGATACAGGTTACCTTCCAAAGAGTATTATACTCAAGGAAACTTAGAGGAATGGATGTACCACTGAGAGCAACAAATATGTTAAAGATCCACAGTAACCTTGGTAGGTTGGATTCAAGAGAAGACACCAAGGCAGACCCATCATGGTACTTGAAAGGAGCAAGAGAGGGAGTTGATTCCTCTACCACTCCAATCCACTAAGCTTTTGTGTGACCAAAAATATCCTAAGTATGGGGAGGTATGATCCATAGGGATCCATAAAAACACACCCCTTCATCAAAGTTTAATCTCACCAAGAAGAGGAATTCAAGAAAATGAAACAAATGAGGTAAACGGAGGTTCTAAATAACCACCACTCTGTGCAGAGTTGACAGTTCAAAACCGCCAGATCCTCAGGGCGGCTCCTGTAACTCTTTACCTAGCCAATGGCAAGTCCTGGGAACTCACTATCTGACTCAAGGTTGAATAGTCCTAAAACTTCAAATGAAAAGAGAAATTTGAATGTGAATGGACTATAAGGTGTTTTGAAGTTGCACCCATCTGTGTCTCTTCCCTTCCATCAAGAATTCACATTCTCCAGTGCACGAGAGGACATGGGATAAGGCTTATAAATATAAGGAGGAGCAAGATAATTCATCATTGTGTTGAATAAGATCCAGAGAGATCACCAAGTAAAGGTTTTAATGAGAGCAAGTGAACAAGATCTTTAGTGCTGGAAATGGAATTGTAGGAGAAGGTGTAGAAACATAGCAATGAGAAACATTAGTAGAGAGGTTGACATATTGTTGTACCATTTTCATACTCTAGAGGGAATCTGTAAATTGTCTATATTGGACCAATAAAAGTGGGAAGAAAGAGTGTTTTAAAATTCCCGACACGTTTTCCTCCATTGGAGGTTTCTAGGATAGAATTTTTGGTGTTTGGAGTTTTGATATTCTTTCCCATTCTCTACAATTTGTATCTATAACACAAGATAATCATTCATAAAGCCTTAATATTTAAGTGCTGTGATGGTTTCTAAACCTTTGATAAGATATAACTAATAATTGCCCGTGATTTCGTAGAGTTCCAAAGTATGAAGTCTAGGTATTCCAAGAATACATTTTATCACTTTCATTTAACATTTATCTTATAAATATTCTATTAGATTTGGTTTGTTTATTTGAATGCCAATAAAATATATCACTCAGTAGTTGATTTCAAATATCCTATCCTATTCACATTTTTGGTATTTGATTCTTAAATGGGGAATTATGTTTTCGTGGTTTTCTTATTCACTTTGTCTCACGTGGATCAAATCATGTCCACTTCACCTCATAAGAAATATTTAATATGTTGCAAGCAATCTCCATGACCCTTGAAATGATCAGATCGACAACACAAGGGTACGCTCCCAAACGAGGGAAAGTTACTAATTATCCTTTACACTTAAAAGCTTAATAGTGAAATAATGCACAACCTAACTATCTTTGTGGTCCCACCCACTATTCATTACATTCCACTTCTAACATTGTTTAGTCTCTAAAACAACCTTGAGATTTCAAGCTCAACTTGTCATCTTGTATGCCATTAAACGATGTTATGCCTCGCACTAAGGATTCTTACACACTTTCATACCTATGCGAATGCTCTCATCTAGGTTTCAGGAATACAAAAACACATACATTACCTCTTTGTCTCTAAGACTGCGAAAGATGTTTGGAGATAGCCAAATTTGGAGCTTACTAGAGAGGGTCATTACATTTTACAAAGGTAAATATTTTGAGCTATATGTTTGTTTGGTTGCTTTCCACTCAATATCAAAACACACACAATGTAAGTTGATATTTTTATTTGAAGATTAAGTGATTTCCTAGGTCATTGCAACACTAGCAGATAGGTAAAAACATGTCATTTTAAATTACTTGCTAACAATTTTACCATCACAATTATATCCAAACTTTTCATCTACAATAAACATTTTAAATGACAAGGTTTGAGTTTCGTCCTTGACCTATATTTATTTTGACATTAAAAGAAGGAATATTTGACATCTTTTTCCAAAGTACATAATACAATCAACTCCATTTACTTAACAGAATATACAATTAAAACTAGGAGTAACATTCATTACAAAAGCTAATAAAATACTGCCATCTGTATGTAAGTCACATCTGATTATAGTTTGATAATACAAATAATTTTTTTCAGCGTGAATTTCATTGGTTAATCCCTTTGTTCTTACTGTACAAAAGAATTGATTGCGGGTACCTTGTTTTTCCAGTGAAAAACCTGTGAATTACGGTTGTTTGTCGGGGTTGGGCGGCTGTATGTCAGAGATGGGCGGCGTCCCCAATAATACTTATGATCCTAAGTTTTGGGTGTTCGAATTGAGGAATATTGTGTATTTGATGATCAATTTTCAAATTCATGGGTTTTTTTTCCGTCTTGATACATATATTGTGAATGAATAGAAAAATTTGCTCTTCTGTTGGGCAGGAGAGGAAGAAGATTGTTGACTAGAAGAATGCACAAGTTGTGTTGCAGACGAACATGTAGAACTACATAGAATCTTTGCTGAACAAGCTAGAAAAGTTGTAGAAGAACTCTGAATTCAGACAAAACAAATTGAAGAAATGTAGCAACTTCAATCGACAGTCGATGTTTTTGCAAAGGAGACTGGATAACTTGCATACAAGGTCAAAGGAGTGGTCATACAGCGAAGACACTGCTAAATCTTTGCAGCTCAGATTAGAGAAGTGTGTCCTAGCTGCTTGTTCCATTGCACAGTCAGTAGGCTCTGACATAATTTCTTTGTGGATCCATCTCTCTTTGAAAAATCACCTGATTTTGCACCAAACTTTGTCTGTATCATAGGGTTTTCTGTCAAAATTTTAATGACTACTTGTCTCATTGTCCAAGTCCTTCATCAACTTATTTTACAGCTTTCTCCTATTTGTATTCCTCATACAATTGATACCATTGATGCTTTGTTGGTTTGCTATAACCAGAATTTAAAATAAATCCATAAAAAAATTGTGTTGATTTGGATCTATCTCATTTTGCTTCATCTCGATTGTCCTTTGCCTCTTTTTTCCTGATTACTTGCTCTCTCAGGTTGTATGAGAGTGATAAGGAAGAGAATACCAAGTTGGATTATGGGTAAGTTGCTTATGAAGAAGAAGACGAACTCCTTACAGACCCCAGTTTAAGAGTTCAAAGACCCTCTAGCACTAAATGTTGTTCGGGGTGAACACCGAAATTAACTACTGGATGTAAGTGGTCTAGTAAAACACCCACATTAGGTTTTATACCCAAGAGTAAAATCAATCCACTTCTTAATATTCTTGATTTTGGGTCTGAAGATCAAATTTTATGATTAAGCTCTATATGGAGAGTAGTTTTCAAGTTAAGTTCAATCCTAGATTTGTTGTTCAAACATTTGAATGTGCTTCAGTTTTTTTAATTTTTTATAGGACCTGAACTCCTTGTTCATTGTATGCTTTATCTCGCTCTTAGTTCATATCAGGTTGAATCTAGATTGTTCATGGCTTTAGATTAATCTATATCGGTACAATAAGAAAGAAATATACTCAATAAACTAAAGGGGGTACCTGAGGCTTGATTGTAGACGTGCCTCAGGTGCAGATGAAGCTAAAATTATGGATTCTCATATGTGTTTCCCTTTATGCCGACTTAAATCTGAGAACCTCACTGTGTTTAATGTCAATCCAGAGTGTGTAACTTTAAATTTCTGTAGGAAATGGTAAATCAAGATGTAACTGATAAACGACTTCAGCTACTGCAAGATATGACTAGAGTGTTTAGACCTGGTGTTCTCGCAGCGTTGATGGGAGTTAGTGGGGCTGGAAAAACAACACTTATGGATGTATTGGCTGGAAGGAAAACTAGCGGGCATATTGAAGGGGACTTGATAATCTCTGGGTTTTCCAAGAAGCAAGAAACCTTTGCTCGGATTTTTGGTTATTGTGAGAAGAATGATAAACACTCTCCACAATTAACTGTGAGAGAATCTTTAATATTTTATGCATTTATTCGTCTTCCAAAGGAGGTTGATAAGACCACCAAAACTGTATGTCCAAACTCTAATTTCTTCTCATTTATTCAATCATTCTATATCTCATTCTGGAAAGGTTCCATAAGTTTCACTGACATGGCCAGTTAATCAAATTGCAGACCTTTGTGGAAGAGATCATGCAACTGGTGGAGTTGGAAAACTTAAGAGATGCATTAGTTGGATTGCCTGGTGTAACTGGTTTGTCAACTGAACAAAGAAGCTTGTTGCAAATCACCTAACAATTACCGTTGAGCTTGTTGAAAGGATACATACAATAAAACCAGCTATATGGATGCTCAAAGTTAGTACTGTTGCTTCTGAACTTCGCTTAGGGATTGACTTTGCAGAGCACTACAAGAACTCACCTCTTTAAGAGTAAGCATGACATTTTTTTAAAGATACTACACGAGTTGATGACCCAGGCAGAGCACTACAAGAACTCACCTCTTTATGAGACCTAACTTTCCTAGTATTTTTGTCTCAACTAGTTGATTTTCCAACTTATTCTAACAAATACTGCCACCCTTATAAATGCAAAAGAAACAAAACATTGGTGAACGAGCTTAGTATACCAGTTCCTGATGCAAAAGATCTCTACTATTTGACACAGTATTCACAATCATTTTGTGATCAATTCAAATTTTGCCAATGGAAGCAATGGTGGACATATTGGGGTAGTCCAGGCTACAATAGCTTCAGATACTTGGTTACTCTAATCACTGCTCTGGTATTTGGAACTATGTTTTGGGACTATGGGAAAAAATTGTAAGTTTTTGTATTATATTCATGCTGACCTAAAGGATTTTCAGTTCATTATATGCCTTGCCAACAACATGGCTGGCACATGATATCAATCAGTTGTTTATGTTTGATGCAATTTTATGTGTCCTTTTTGGCATTTTCATATGGAAAGATGCTAACAATTGGCATGCTTTTATATCAAGGATAATGGCACATATCTCTTTGTTTTCGTTGGGGGCATTTATGGGGAAGTGATGTTCTTAGGAGTAAGCAATAGTTCAACAGTGCAACCCGTGGTTGTAGTAGAGAGAATTGTGTTCTATAGAGAATGAGTTGCAAGAATGTACTTTGCAATGGCCTATGCCTTGGCACAAGAAAGTTGTTATTCTCATATTTTGCTGCCCACAGTGGACTCCATCTAAAGATTTTTTTTTGTTCAAAGATTATTAGGTTCTAATGCTTCAATGATTTAGTTGTAGATACTTTGCTTTTCTTGCTTCCATGGAGGGGCTTCTATTCCTATTTTTTTATAGCATGAGGTCTCGTGATTTATTTTTAAGCCAGTTATAGGAAATAAAATAATATTGTCCTAAAAAATAGGAGCTCCACTTTTTTTCCCGCTAAACTTAAGAGGCGGTTGGGGAGGGGGGCTGGAAATTTCTCTTACAATTTAGGGTAATTTTTGTCCATCTGACACATGATAAGTGTTCCCTCTATCAATTTTTTGTGATTTTGGAAGGAAATCTTATATTTATTAACCTGCAACGTATCAGTATTCTGTAATAGGATCCTAAAATATTTCAACTCATTGAGGAAAACAATAAAAAAAACATGGGACCTTAAATCTACTAAAATGCCCTTAAAGTTTAGCAACAACACCCCCTGAGATATTTAATAAGCCCCCTCCATGAGACCATGGTTTGGTTATCTGTGGACATCAAGATCATTTCTTCTTTTATTGCTTAATATAGTTTTGCAAGCAAGCCATTTAAATTATTTTATGTAGACATACTCTTCAACCTGTAACATCTAATTAACTAAGTGCTTTTTTTTTTGGAACATGCGGCCATAGAGATCCCATATGTACTATCCCAAACGGTTCTGTATGTGTTTATTGTCTACAGTGTAATTGGTTTCCAATGCGCCGCCCACAAATTCACCTGGTTCCTCTTCATTTATTTCTTCACATTCCTCTATTTTACCTATTATGGGATGATGGTAATTTCAATAACATTGAACGAGCATATGGCTGCAATTATAGCAGGGTTGTTTTATGCCCTATTCAATCTCTTTTCAGGATTCTTCATTCTAAGACCGGTATGGAACTTATCGATTTTATTTCTTTGAATGAATTCTTATTAGAGGGAAAACTGATTGATCCAAGCATCAGAGTTTCTATAATCCTACAACATCAATTTGCTTGATAGGAAATGTGTTAGCCATTTATATCAGGATTTTAAGCGAAGCAGACGTTGGCTTGGGCTTTCTTATTCAAACTTGCGGGTTTTTCCATAAGAGTTTTATTCAATGCAAAGGTTTTCTCATTGGTTACCTCACAAAGTCAATAAAATATTATGTTGTGTGATCGCTGACATTTTAAAAATTACGTAGTTTTGACTAACCTTGGTTCGTATATTGCAGAGTGCAAGTGCAACGAAAAATTCCCGTCAACAGATCCTGCACCCTGCACACCAATGTTTCCCCCGTCATAAATTTTGAGGATTTCGTATAAAACTTAAATAATCGTCTAATCCATGTTATACAGTTGTAGGAATAATGACTTGGAAGGGTTCAACTCCATGGTTTGAGATCATGGTATGAGAATATTCTTCATCCACTAGCTTCCTAGATAATGCTCTGGTACCATATTACTGCGACTCTTTAGCAACATGTGCTTATGGGGGTAAGCAAATTTGTGTAATTGTATATGGACAAAGTAAAGTGTAATTGATATGAAACTAAGTACGCATACAAGAATCAAATAAATGTATTCAATTAATTATTGGTGATGGTATTAGTATGGACATCTATATGTTGCAATTAAAAATAGTGTACATATAACATATACACCACTTCGCAAACCAATTGCATGTTTCTACATTTTGCAAACATATCTACCCATAACTCAAGTCCGATCTCCATCATACTTTGATGTATATCAAATATTAACTTCATAAATCTCAACTCTAAAAAGACCATTCACTTTCCAATTTGTTTAAATATTTTACATATATAATTTCACTCCCCACATCTCCAAATTTAATTATTACTAGTATTATTGCGTTATATGTAGTGTAAATTTTCTCCAACCTATTTATTTCAAGTATGTTTTTGGACTCATATTCAATCTAACATGTTCAAATAACACACTTTCAATAATATAAACAATATATTTCTCAAAAATATTCAAAGACCACACTCATAAGGATGAGGGAAATGTTTTTCTATATTTTCTTGTTTGAGCTATGGAAAAGGGGGACTTCTTTGAATCAACTTACAAATGTTTAGTACAAATATGGTGTTCTTCATATTTTCTAATTGAAATGTATTGTACCTTATTCTTGCATATTATTGTGAGGAGGATGATGGAGAGATGCGAAGGTCCATTTGTAGCCCAATTCTTAAAATTGTAGTAAAAGTCAAGCTTTGTCACTTAATAAATCTAATGCCTATTGTTCAATTCTATAGTGTTTGATCCTTGTGATTAATGTATTTTCAAATACAAAATCATTTCAAATAGATGAGAGTTTTGTTCTAACACCATAGATAATATGAATAACTTTTCAATATTCTCCATTCACAAGACTAAAGTCCATCCAAAATATATGTGAGCATACAATGTCCTCTTATACACAACAAGACTTTAGATTCTAATTTTTCATCATCGGGTTTGGTGGAATTTCATGTTTTAATTTGTTCGCATAATTACATATTACTCACATGTTTGGCTATTTCAACATATGTCTATTGCGAAATGTAACCAGTTTCTTTTAAGCATAATTAAATGGATAGATGAATTGAAATCAAATTTTTATTTAACTAATAATTTGCTGTTTGTATGGGACATCATAAGGTTCCATTCCTCAAACATTGGATTTGTATTTTGAATATTGGAAAACAAGTGCCTAACATAAACATGACATGGGGCAATACCATGATAATAAGAAATTGTGTCAAAAGCGATCATTGTATTAGAAAATTTTCAAATAATCACTTAATATGAGTTATTTGTAGACATTAGTATTCCTTTTGTTAGTGGTATTTGTGAAAGGTCCCCAACAAGAATGATGGAATGGCCTCCAAAACATATTTTTCTTAAGTGGGTTGTGGAATGATTCTTGTAAGAATTAATCAAAGTATATATCAAATTTGTCCATAGGAAGCTCATTTAGCCAATGAAAACATATAAAAAATGATTTAATTATTGTTGAAATGTTGACAAGACCTATCCACGAAGATAATTTATTTCATTTATAGGAATTTTTAGTATTATATGAATAGTTCATAAATGTATATTAAATGATATGACAAGTGATAGAAAAAGTGATAGAGAAAGTAAAAAGATGGGAAACGTTTTGGGTTTGTAAGTGAATGTAAGGATTATTTATGTTATTTATTAAAAAAAAAAATCAATGTGATGGTTATACCATAGATGATAATTTGTTGTGGAAAATTGATATGTTTTTTCTAAAAATAAATTAAAACAATGTTGAAGGGAATACAAGAATAAAATGAAATGTGACTTCTAGTGAAACTTACAGTTTTCTCGACAAAGATATATGAACTAGATAATTGTACAATATAATTTTGTAGGAACATCATCTTGGTTCAAATTGTGTTTTATTTCAAAGTCACATTGGCCATGTATTTTAAGGTTAAGTATTTTGACATCGTTGGAAGAGTTTATTCATGTTAGGAGATTCCATTCTTTCATTTTTTGAGTTCCCTATCTTGAATTTTATCATTTTCATTATGTTCATCATATTATATTTCACTTGTAGTTTATGTAAGATACACATCCCATGTGGTGTAGTTGTTTCCATGCTAAAGAAAATAAATAAGGGTTTCTTTAATTATTAAATGGTGTAATGTTGTTATAGATTGAATATTTAGATTAATTAATACATAATAATGTGTAAGCCAAAATAAATATTTTAGTACATGATACAATGATAAAATAATAGAATTATTTCTTAAAACACAAAGAGGGATAATAACATAACTTAACTTAGAGGTGAAGAAGTGAGTTAGGTTTCTAGATTGGATGTGTTGGATGATGAGAATATGGAAATCATTGATGTTGAGTCCATAAATTGACCCATAAAATCATCAAATAATAATAATTTTGGTCTTGAAAAAATTAATCAATGCATTGGATGGTTTGATTGATCAAGTCCAAAATAGGGAAATAATGCATCTTATTCTTGTTGAATTATGTGGACTAATGATTAAGGTCTTTTTCCAAATAAATGCTTTGAAAATATGTACGATGATGTATGCATGTTAATAAATTCATGAAAAATCACCAATGCAAGGTGTCACAGTCAAGATTGGACATGGTCTACTCCATAATGAAGATTAGTTCGAGGGAAGTTGATGAAAACTGAAAACAAGGAACCTAGTTCCTAGTTCCTTTATGAGCTGTAACAAACTCCCAAAATGTTCTCATATCCAACCACCTCGATTCATGGGCATGTGTTGGGAGACAATATCTATAAAATTCCTATCTTGAATGAGTTCGAAAGGGATATATAATGTGATAGGATAGAGGACTACAATTAGTATAAAAGTTATAATTGTTTCCAGTTTGTGTTTTAAGAAATTCCTTATTGATAAATAAATCATGTTTTTGTGAAGAAAAATGTTTCAACAATCCAATCCGAGGGAGATAAAGGGCCCACTCAACTGAGAAATTGATTGCTTTGTTATTTTTTTGTGCTTTTCTTATGTCCTTAAATTTTTATGTATGCTTAATAAAAATCATTTCCAGCATT
Organism: Taxus chinensis; assembly: GCA_019776745.2. NCBI lineage: Eukaryota > Viridiplantae > Streptophyta > Pinopsida > Cupressales > Taxaceae > Taxus > Taxus chinensis. Next base: position 362,370 of record JAHRHJ020000310.1, on the reverse strand, counting down.
AGCACTTATCAATTACTTCATCGTATATTGTTTTCAATCTGAGCATGTTTCATTTCATAATGTTTTCAATTCTAGAAAGTTTCATTTCAAATTATTTTTATTCTAGCAAGTTTCATTTTAGAATATCTTCATTTTGAAAAGAATTTCTTTTCTTTACGTGGGTTTCATTAGATTATGTTACATGTGTTGTTGTTTAATTCTTAGAAGTTTAAAGTTATTACTTTCCATAAGTTTATAGATATTACTTTCAAGTAGTTTCAGAAGTTGAATGATTTTCAATAATTAGTTTAGTGAATAGAAAAGACTCAAACAAATGGATAAACCCCCCTAAAACTAGAATCTCTACTACTAAGTTATACATTTGATGCCTTCATTGCATATTGCCTTGGACACATCCTTGTTTAATGAAAACAACCTCAAACTATTTGATTAAATGATTGGACATCAAAGCGACCCATTATTTTTGGAGTCATTGTCGAGGACAATGTCATTGAAGCAGGAATATATAGCTAATAGAAATCCCACCCTCTGTTTAAAGATAAAAATTTATATGCATGCCTTGGGAATCTATGGAAAGATACATACTTAGGAACTCTCAACCAATAACACCAAGAGGAGATAAAACAAAAGAGTTTCATAACAAGACTAAGGGAATTGAAACTAAAACTATAATTAATTTTCCTACTAAGGAACGAACATCCTTTGATACTCCTGGTTTACATAATCTTTTCACAGACATGTGTGAATGAGTGAAAGATCCTCTCCAAGGGAATAGACCCATGGGATGAACGTTTACTTATCCTATTCTCATAAACAATGAAGAGGAATCCCCTCTGAAGAACATTTCTCCATTTTTACCACTTACCTTTATAGGAATGTTAGCAAAAGATGAAGAATAGTATTTGTTTGAGTTCAAAGTATTATGTTTGACATATGACTATAAAATAGATAATCAGAAACTCAAACTCTTTCCATCTACTCTCAAGGATTATTCCATGATCTGGTTTATGGGGTTGGAGCCTAACTCCATTCATTTCTAGGAAGAAATGGAAACCTGCTTTCTAGACTAATATCATGATTATTATTGAGGAAGGGATAAGAAAGAAAAAATATTTCAAAAGAAACATAAAGAAAATGAGAACTTGGAAGATAGACAAGTTTTTTTGTCCATAGATGAAGTGGATATAAGTTATTGTTGGGGTGATAAGGTCAAGTGGGATATCTTCCACTTCTTTAAACCACATATTATGTTAAATTTTGTTCATGAAAACTTATTAAGAGTGAAGCGGCGCAACTGATTCACCCACCCTATATTGATTAGGGTGATTCCTCTCAGGATTAAATATGAGCAATGTTTACATTTGTACCATATAGATATCAAGAGAGATATCATATTGACAAGATCATTCATGCTCATAGGATGGTATTGTATTGCATAGTATTGAACAATTGTGAAAAATAGGTCTGCAATATACTGTGAGACAAATGAGTGAAGTGGAAGTGCTGGGTAAAAATTTTATTTGAGATTCTTAACACAGACAGTTCTTTATTACAATGAGGTTTTTTCTTCAGGTTTCCCCATTATAAATCTGGTGTTACCATCTCCCTACTTGTCTATTATTTTCTTTTGGCTCATTTTATTACATTATGTAATCTATGTATTCCAATTTTGCACACATAGCAAAATTGGACAACGTGGGTCAATTGGACCCTAGGACCAGAAAACCCCTTCATGAAACATTTTGGGACCTTAGGAGCAAAATTTTGTGTTAAAGGTGCATCTCTGGTGTTACGGGAAACTTAGGGATTATTTCAGAGTGTTCTCATATTTTAGGTTTTAGAGGTTGATGTGTTTTCTTGTAGCGCTGAGGTTGGCCTCTGTGGCCCCACTTTCCACTAAGGAGCGCGAGAAATCCATTAAAATTGAGAAATCATGTTTTAAATATCCTATTGTGCTCCCATTACCTCCTTAATTTCAATAAAACATAATGAAGCTATAACGTAGAGCAAAATCCAATCTAGTGAGTTAGGGAGGTATCGAGTTTAAAACATCTCGCTGAGTAACTCGGTGAGCTACTCGGTGATTCGAACTAATAAGTGGCGAGTTGGAATTGAAAGTTAGCAAGCTCAATGAAAATCTTGGATGAGCTACGAGATGAAATTCAAGGTGAGCCGATTGGTATAAGGGAGATATGTGAGTTTCATTGTGTCCTCGGATGAATCAACTCGAGAAGCAAGAGGAATTTGGTGGTCGAGCTCCACGAGCTCCTGAACGGGGTATCTCAACGTAGCTAAGAGCAGGGGAGCCCATTCATAACATCGACGCCGAGTTGGAAGAGACGGTTGAGCCAAACGTAGGTCATGGTTGGTCACATAGCATGAAATTAACTAAGCTGGCGCATTGCAAATGGAGATTAATGTAGAGGGTGCATTGAGAGAAATGGGTGTCACCCACAAGGATATTAATAGTTTCCTTGAGGTCCTTGGCTAAATCAACTTCCACATGGACCCAATGTTATGAGTGGGAAACATAAAACTTATTATGTTCATGGAAAACAAACCGACAAATGGTTTTGACCAGATCTTCCACAAAACTGCAAAGGGGCATAGGAAAACACAGTAACTCAACCCATATGGGAACTTTAAGCTTAGAATGTTTAGAAATTTGGAAATCACGTGTCTAAGGTGAGAAGATAACCAACATGTTATTGATAAACCAAGGGTCATGATTCACAATGGCTTTGCGATGCTCAGGGTTGGGAAAAAAAAACAAAAAAAAAAACCTTTGTAAGGTTTTGGACACCTTCAAATTTGACGCCCTGACCTTTCCAGTGGTTGTGAATCCACTATTTGAGAATACTCTTTGGGGACATGGCCAACACAATAAGTAACCAGCGTGAAAGATTCAAGTGAAGAACAAGTCTTTTCAAATTGAGGTAAATCTAAAACAACAACACACTCAAGCAGAGTAGGATCATTACCTCATCGTAAACCTTATGAAAAAACTTTCAGGCTTTCTTCTTTTTTAGATTCATGGTCGTTCGAGCTCTCACCGCATTAACCTGCACCAAGATATGTAGGAAGAATTTCTTCCTCCATTAAAATAGGCAAGCGCCACTACCCAAAGGGCAAAAAAATCATACATTCCAATATCTTCTTAAATATTATTTTAAGAATTGAAAATTTCTATTTGGAATCACATATTATCCTTCTTGGGTTTCCAATTCTTTATATTGCAAAACTCACAAAGAAAGTTATTTTTGGTACGACGCTACGCTCGAAGATGTCAACGACGACGCCGCGCGACAAACAAACAACCCGGAAATGCGACAAATTTTTTTTTGCAGGGTAGTGGTTCTTGTTTGATTTATTTTATCTGCAAGTTTTGTGACCTACTTGATCTTTGGAATTGATAAGCCTAAATCTTTTACTTTGTATAAAACTATGATCGCATTTTCCTACACTCGAGAACTAATTTGAGTTGTAAGCAATTCCATTCACTTGAGATTTACTTCAATATTTTTTGTATTTGTCTCTTCCTTAGTGGATACTTTCGAGTTTCAAGCATGGTGATACAAGACTGCATAAGGGTATTTGACCGCTGACCCCGTTTTCACTTTATGATCCTTTTTATAAGAGGATATAGGTGACCAGGGTAAATGTATGTATTATAATTTTATTGATGTTTTTTTTTATATATTTTAATATATATTTACAGAGATATGTTGCAAGGATAACACATATATTGCTATCTTGATGACTTTTAGAAATCTTTTAATATATGTTCTTAGATATCTCTTTAAATGGATTAATGTAATTGATTACAATTTTAAGTTTAAGTGAAAGATATATATAATTAATATATTATCAAACGTTTTATGTGGACTCAAATTCACTCAAATGAATCTATATGCCTAAGCCACACATACATTGCATATAAATTTGATAATTATTCAATGGAATTATCCACCGCCCAATTCGGCTTCAACGGATGAGATACTCGGCATGCAAGACACGTTTAAATATGTATATTATCAAAATTTACACTTAAATGACCCCTACCGTCCCTTGCAAGGGTGTACTATACCGGTATAAGGAATTAAAAACTACATATACGTGGTCATAAACAATAACAAGTTGAGACAGAATAAAATTTTTACAATACAAAATTCTTTCAAAATGGTTGGGGATTGGGTGGCTCAACCAAATCAATGGTCAAATATTAAAGGACTAATAGATGATTTTTGGATTGAAAGTTACTCCTACTGGCCGCATAATACATCACCACCCAATGTTTGGGGCTCCAACATCTAATGCCACCTTTATTGCTATCATTGGCCGACCCACATCTTTGGGTGATAAAGATGAAGCCACGGACCAATTCAATGGGCTTTGAAACTGAACTTACGTTTTATCAGCATTGGGCGGCGGGTGGCCCAACAACCAGATCTCCATTAAAGACTCCCTGTTTGGCGTGAAAGACCACTCCAACAGGACGCATAAACATCTACTCACCAAGATTTTACAAGATCCAAGACATCATAGTCAGGCCTACTATGCTTTATTTTCCTGGCCACATGGAAATAGAGAAGGAAAGTGGTTTTAGTTGGAGTATCGACTGGCCAATGGACAACTGTGAAATATCATTTCCTTCAGCTATGGTCACTTAGGCGAGAAGATGGAGATTTCCGAAGAAGTTACAGGTGAAGGTAAAGGCGGGGGTTTCAATACTCCATTCTTCGTTGGATACTGGGACTCATCCTGGCGTTTCAGTCACGGCCTGCCACAGCAGGTCGTGAAAGAACAACATCAACAAGGTCTCCCCTTTCTTATTGTTTTTTTTCTATCCTGACGCAAAAACAAGCAGGTTGTCCAAACTATGTTATTATTTGTTCAGTATAATGCAGCTCCAATTGGGGGTCTATTACTTCATAGTATTTTTATCAAAAACGAATGGAGGGACAGTGAAAGCACACAAATATATTTTAGAATCGATTAAGGGACACTCTCACTGTCACAAGTCGATTTGAAGAAAAGAAAACTAGAACATGTTCTTGAAAATTCAGAACACTATTCAGGAGGTATGAAAAGTATCCAGCTACCTTCACCTCCCAAGACATTTTCTCCAACATTTCATAGATCTCTTGTATCGTGCAGAGATAGGAAGCACAAGAACTTGCTACACTGTCCGATCCTTTGATAAGGATGAAGCAAACGCAATAGACCAACAAGACTCAGTTCTATATTTATTAATTTGTCCTATATACAACTTAGAAACCTGAAACGATTTATTCATGGCCATGAACAACGTATAGAGGTGGATCTGTTACATTAGAATATTCATGGAAAGAAGAATTGTAATAGTTTGCTTTGCCTTTTAGAAGTCCAAGAATAAAAGAAACATCCCTACATGGATTATATTACAATTTACTAATAAATTTCATTAATATTTTTATTGATTATGGCTTAGGATGAGTATTGTATTTAATTAACATGAAGAGAATTTTGTAATAGTATAGTTGTTTATAGAGAAGTCCTATAATAGTAACTTCCGCTGGTTTTATATTACATAAACATGATATTTCCTAGATCCCTTATTAATGAAATGTGGTAACTACCTACTAAGCATAGAACTTGCATTATAATTTCCTTCTACACACTTCAATAAACATAGCATGGGTATTTCAAAAGGTTTGATTTTATTTCCTTCTATAATTTGCCAATAATTTTACAATGAATCATAAATGAAGAAGGACATAAAGAGAGTTAGAGCTTAGAATGTTTCATTGTCTTACTAAAAACCATTTGAAAACTTAAGCCTTTCCATCAAGTATAAAAGAAGGGATAATGCACTATTTTTCCTACCTTTTTAACACATCACTTTCAAGTATTCAAACGAAATTTTAATATATTTATTTTGTAATTTCTTTCCAACATTCCAAAAAAGAATTCAACAACATTTCCAATAAATTTTAGAGTAAGGAATACTATCATTTCAATGCAACTTTCCTTCAAAATCTTGTTACAACATATCCTACTTCATGTGGAAACAAATTTACAATAATGGAAGCTAGAGAAAGCAAAGCAATATTACATTTTTCCTCCACTCAAGGTGGGTAAATACATGGTGTTTTTACATTGTCAACAACAAGGTTCTTGTGCTCCAAATATCAACAAGGTGGCTCCTCCATAGTTTTCTTGATTCACAACAAAATAAGGGGAGAGGCAACACTCTCCTCCCAACCAAATACCCAATGGAGAAGAGAAGCCATCTTCTCCATTGGCCCCCCGAGCCCCAACCACATCACAATGGGAGAGAATCCAACTCATGGCAACTACAAGCTTCCACATAACTACACATAACATTTCACATGAATTCCATAATCCTTCAAAACAAGAGGATCAATAATCACAACAAGAGGGAAAACAATCTCAACAACAAGTCACAAGGCTTACCAAGAAAGCCACAAGAGTAAGACATATGGGGAAACCACTTATGCCTCCCAATGGGAATGGGTTCCACCTAAAAGCCTCCAATGCAAACACAAAACCCCTAACAACTCTTATGCCTCCCTCAAGTACCCCTTATCCCTCCATTCACTCTTATGCCTCCCTCAACTCTTATGGCTCCCTCAAAGTAAAACAAGAAGAAATGCAAGCATTTCTCTTACAAGGTGGGCACCCAACCCAAGCTCCCTCCTCAAGCACATGATCTCTTATGCCTCCCTCAATTAAGCTCCCCATAGTCTCCTCTCACTCCCGACTTAGGCATTCTACCCATTCCCAACAAGCCTTTCAAACAACAATATTCAACACAACACAAAAAAAAATACATTCATATGAAAAAAGAAACATAATGCAAGCAAAGGGGAAGCTCCTACCTTTCCATGGTAGAGTTTGCTCCAAGTATGAAGTCTCAAATCCCTTCAAGAATCAAGCAAGCATCCACAAGCTCCAACAAAGTTCTCACAAGTATCCACAAGCTCCAAAAATTCACAAGTTTCTTCTAAATCCTCTCCTCCCAAAATACACAAGACTAAAAAAAATGAAACTTCCAACCCCCAAAACAAACAAGAGGCTCCAATAAATAGAGAAAAGAGAGGGAGGGATGATGTGGCTCCAAGTAGGATGCCACCTCGTTTTCCCTCCACTCCACATCATTTGGTCAACATCAAATTCCAAAGCACCATAAATAAGTGGTTGAAAGAAAGGCAAGCAACTTGCACATTCCAACTAAGCCCACTCCCTCAAAGGACAAAATTAAATTTGAAAGAAAGTGCAATTAATATTTTTTACGCTTTTATCCCCCTAAAACACCTAAAAGACCCTAAATTTGGCCTTCCAACCCATAGGTAGGGTTGGCATGGGGTTTTAAGAGGTGTGGGACAAGTTTGACTTGTCCCACAAGCTTTGAAATTTGGCCTCAAAGGCCAAATTCGAGTTTCCCATGTGCGGTAGAGTGTGCTACACTCAAACTCAAACACACATCAATCCACACAAAATCCAAAGTAAATCAAGGTTAATAAATGAAATCTCTTAGGTCACATCTTTTAATTAGTTTAGGACAATTTTCAATTTAACTTAATTAACCCATTACAAACCATGGCTAACAAAGGGGTAAACTCCAATCCAAGAAATATGAATAATAACACAAATTTCACTTACTAAGAGCAACACATACTAACATAATAAAAAGGGAAGAAAAAACTAAAACAACACAACACATGAGCCCTAGGTCACAATTTTCCTTTTACCAAATAAATCTAACACACACACAATTACTTGTTGCCATGGTGACCTTAGCTGGATTCTTCTCAAATTCCAATGTCGTTGGTCTCCTCTCCCCAATTTGTTGTGAATATAATATACCTACAGAACAGAAAATACCTCCTTCGGCCTGTTGGCCGCATTAAAACATTCATGCCAGATATACAATATAATCTAAAATAATCAACACCTGATTTACTATTATCTATGCATGTATGATATCACTTAAAACTTTCTAGCACATTTCTAATCCACATTTCAGTTATGTCAAAACGATCATCAGATTAGTCTAATTATCAAGTTCTACTCAGAATGATTAAACATATCACATGTCATAATTAAGATAAATAAACCTGTCAAAATATACAAATATCGTCATCAAATTTCCACCAGTAAACCATATGCATCATATAAAGATCGAATCAATAACATTCCAATGTCTATGACATCTACTAGCATGCTAAAACAAGAAGTCATAATAATCCATAAGTGAAGTAATCAGTCTCGAAAATGACAAAACAAAATGAGCCCTGATTTTGGAACAGACAGGCAGGATGCTGGAAAAGGTTGTGGTATTTGGATCTAAATTTACCAATTGCATTTCGTTGAAAGTTTCGAATTATTTTTCAATAAATCCATTTGTGTGCATAGCCTGTAATCAATGTTGTCCATGCAAACAGAGGCATTCTGTCAAATATTTCACTTTCCTTTTCTATGTGTCAAATCCTATTTTCTCGTAATCTACAGTAATGTAATTCTATCTCTATATGTTTGTTTCAATTCTAGGTGCCACTTCAGGAGTTCAAGCAGCCTCTACACAGAATATTGAAGTTGAACCTGTTATTATTTGATTACTCAGTAATTTGGAGCCTATCTATTCTCAAAAAAAGTGGTGCAACTAGATTGAGGAAAATTTAGACCAATCCATGGGAAATTCATGGAAAAGGTAATAGAGTTAACGGGGTCTGTTGACTATCCAAGATCAATAATAACAAGATTGATATCTCTCAAAAAAAAAATTAGAATATGTGTACATGTTATTTGCTAAAGTGGCCATAATATCCAAAATGCAAAGTCGATTCCGGGTAGGGTAGTTGTTTTGTATTCATGAATTTATTAATTAAATGCCAGAGCACTTTTGGATAACCTGGGTAAGAATTTTATTTCATGTTCGTGATAATTTTCTTGTCATGCTGATATTGTTTCAATTATAGTTAAAGTAAATTGTACAGGTATATGAGGTAATCGGTGACCCATAGAAGATTGGAATTTATAGTCAATGTGGAGATAATGCACTTAAAAAAGGAATGGGTGGGAGTAGAGGTAATGACCATTTGATAGTTTCCAATACGACTTTGGTGAAAGATTTGGAGGTAAGTTTCTTGTAATACAAACGATCATTGGGTTGTATTTGAATTTCATTGCTTTCTACTTTTTGAGAAGTTCTTTTTTTGTTTTGTTTGAATATGATGTTATGAAGGTGGATTCATCAAGGGAGGATGTAGGGAGAGAAGACGAGAATATTTTGTTTAGTCGTTCAAAATATCAGTTAAGGGCCTTTACAATGGAAAATTGATAAAAAAAATAAAAAATAAAAAATAAAAGTCAATTTCATGCGATGTCAGTGCTCTAATTGCAAAGGGTAAGTTGGTATCTTGTTATCACTAAATCTCTAGGTTCTTATATAAATTTTTTGGGCCTTTTCCATTAAATTGAAATGAACATGTTTTTCTTTATTGATATTGATCACTAAAAGTAGTATAATCGCTTGTCTAATTTTAGGTATTTTGGATTTAGATAGTGATTCCCGTGTAGTTGCTTGAGTTATTTTCCACTAAAGGGTCAAAGTATGGTTCTTCAATGAAGTTCCCTTGCTATGAGGGTTATGGAATGAAAGTCCTTATTAGACAACTTGGTCCTTCCATGGTCCAAAAAAATGCAACATTTTTTCTCTAATTGCAAAGGAGCGGGTGACACTTTTAAAAACTTATTTCATGACTTAGTATTACGAACTACTCTTGGCTTCCCTCGTTTTCTTATAGTTATTTAGTTCCTATGCAAGTGAAGTTAATTATCAATGTTTACCATTATTTGGCATGCATTCTATGTCAAGGGTTAACAACATTTAGGCACCCTTTTGTATTTTCTCATTTTGATATTAATAAAATATGTTTGTGAATCCCAGCTAGCGGGCACACGAATCAACCATAAATTGTTTTCTATAGTTGTTTTATAATACTAATCACCCAGCCCGTTCTCTAGTGACATTTTTGATACTGTATCTATTGATTGCACTAGAAGAACTTAATTAGTAATTTTTTATTCTTAAAATTCAAGTTTTTTATTCATTAAATTTGTATTGTCTCTAGAGACAAAAAAAGTAAAATGTGTGTCTCTAAAGAGACAAAATAAATAAAATTCAAGTCTCTAGAGAGACAAAAAAATTATAATACCTAATGTCTCTAGCGAGATGAAAATGATAATCTCTCTCAAAAGACACAAATAATATTGTATTTCAAGAGACAAATATGTATTAATCTAGAGAGACATCTAGAGATACAATACTTTAAGACAATAAACTACTTTTTAATTGTCTCAATTTTAGACATTTTGGTCAATTATTGTCTCTAATATTGTCTCAAATCACCCCCTTATAGTAGTGATACCAACTCAGTAAAAATACAAATCTTTAAGTGCGACAAATTTGAGAGCTTCTCCTTCAGAAATGTAATAGTTATATTCTTTCAATTATTTTGTCTATTTACTTTACTATTTATTATTTCAATTATTTAAGTTACAAATATATTTTCAAAGCTAGTTTAAATTTTAATTTATTCACTACACTTTGTGTTATAAGTTGAACATCATAGACCGTATCAATGCTCAAGTGGAATTGAAAACTCTGATCAAAGATAAAGTACGTGTACACACTCAAGTATCTTTTCTGTCAACAAGTAATTTTCATTTCATACTTTAAGGGGGGGAATGTAGACACCTAGTTTTTGTAATTTACCATTTGGCAATAACAACTTTAGATTTGCACATAATACATGACTTGTGTGCACATTCCAAGCCTAGGTGCTTTATCATTATTCTATGAATTTATTACCAATTCACACTACTCATTTACTTACATAACTACTTGCAATAATTCATAGAAGTATATTATCCCTAGGCATCTAACCTGGAATATTTTAGAGTCCAAGTTTGAACTAGTTTACCATGACCATTTGGTTGGGACCCAGCTATGTTAGTTTCTATATAATCACCTCTCTGTTAAAAATCCAAGTGAATGGAAAATTCTGTTTGTTCTGTGTTCTCACCCCGGCTCTTTCTTTCATCATTATAATTATAGGTGTCAACTTACATACAAAGTCATGTGCTCTACGTCCCTCGTGTGAAAGGACTTGTACTTTCTCTGTTTTCCACCTTTTCATAAAGAATTCCAAAATGTTTGCGTTGTCCCTGGATGTATAGACCCCTAATTTCTGAGCCACAACAAAATAGTGTTTAAAAATATTTTAATCCTGGCCATCATACATAAAGTAAGTAGGCATGCAGATATTTTTCCTCATCATGTCTGCAAAGGCTATCATTGCACCATCAAAATCTATCTCAAACAACTTTTCGACTATCTTTGTGTATGCACTCTCATGGCGCTTCTCATCTGCAGCAATGGTACCACATATTTGAGCCAGATTGTGGTCTCCATATTCATTGGCCTTTCTTTCAATATTTCCATGGGATATGAAAGTTGCTCTCTCTTGGAATTATGTGTATAAAAATCCAAGATATGGGTTGTTTTCAGTGCATGGATCCTTAACAATCCATAAAAAACAATACAAAATTAGAACCCTAAACCCTAAACCCTAACACCTTTCGGCTTCACCAACAAGTATCCACACACATTTTCTCTTCCATTGGTGGTCATGATCGGTTCGATTTTCTTCATGGAGATGTTCGTGTTTAGCACCGCTTTTTTTGACGACGAAACTTCTTCCGCATCTCATTCTACAACTCTTGCCTTTTTTCTGCAGAGTTGTAATTACTAGTGGTCAATCCTAAAGGAGCAATTCTACGCTAAGGGGTGAACTGTTTATTGAATTTTTTATTTTTCATGTGGAAGTAATGATGTTTTTTTAATATTTTGGCTTGCATATTTGAATGGTAAAATATAGATTTTGGTCACTGATAAATCCATGTGTTTCTATGCACATGGATTATTTACGTCAATCAATGTACTCTAAATGATGTAATTACGACAATGGCAAGGATCAATGTGAATGTGTGATGTGGGTGGAAATATGTGTGATGCTCAACCAAAAAAATCTAATGTTGAAAAAAGAGAACAATAGATATAGGGGTGAATATTTAGGTTTTTGTTCAGTATTTTCTCTGAACAAAAGTATGAGAGGTATTTAGAAAAGATAATTCGACACTTTAAAATTTTACGTAATGTTGGGGAATTCATCAAATGCAGTTTGGGGCAGGTTTGTTAGCCCATAAATGATCCACGCAGGAAATGTACAAATATGTTGTGGTGAAATATTTGTTTTAACCAATGTAAAGTGCATATAATATAAATACAATTTGAATTAAATGTGTAGGAAGGGTAGATAGAGGTGTCAAAGAGGAATAGTAGATGGTGTCATAATTCTAATGCGAAAGCATCAATTTAAGGAAATTATCATATTACTAATTCCACCAAAATTTTGAGTGGATGTTGGTCAATGCAGTTAACCCTTGCATTGTCACCTGTTACATTTGAATCTACTTCCAAATTCAGTCTACGTACCCAAGTCTTGCTCCATGTAATGTAAGCTCATCGTACAAGACATGTACATGTATATGCAACAATTGCTAGTTCTTAATAGGGAATAAAATAACATAGTCGCAATGACATAAGGAAAACAATTTTTTCAAGCACTCGTGGAAAGAAAACAAACATAAAATTGAAGGAATTGGTTTATATGTTTGGCCTGAATATATTTCAATGAATGGTAATTATACAACACACACATTATGAGTGGAAAGTGTGTTGCCCACGTGTGGTTTTTTTGGTAGGTAGTAGTTTACATGACATGTAACTTTTATATGGATGTGATAGAGAAGGTTTTAGTCTACGCATCTCAAGGTTGCATGCCTTAATATGAATTGAGTCACTTCCAGTAAATCATGATGCACAAGAAACGCATGACATATCGATCCTTTATTTGGGTTGAGTGATACCACTAATCAATTGATTCCTTTTCTAAGACAAATTTTGTATTTATCAAGCTAGTAATGAGTCGTATAGAAAGTCCAAAATCCAACATATCAATAATTGGATGTAAAAAAGTGGCTATTTTTTTTTCTCTCTAAATTTGTGTGAACTACAGTTTAAAGTGGATAAAACTGACCAATGAAATATCAAATGGCTGCAAAGAAAACCATATTTTATTTTTTACCCAAAAGGGAAAGGTTTTTTCCTGCCATCTCCTGCAATTTTAGGAGGTCTAGGTATTTATATAGTTGCTTGGCATTGTGAAATTTTGAACATAAGAATGCACATCTGGTATGAGTTTTTATAGGCGACTAATAACAATTAAGTAATTGTTCCCTAGAATCTAGGTATATTTATGCTGGAACAATCTAAACACCAAAATAGTAGTATGAATGTATCCAATACTTGTTCAAATCATGCGGGGGTCATTAATGTGATGGAATCTCCTATGATCAATTGGAGAAACTCTTTTATTGTGATTTGATTTCTATAATACAATAATCATCATTGTTACTGTGCTTTCTACCAATTTATATTTCAATCGAGATCAACATCGCATGTAGAACCTTTTTTTCCGATCTGATGTTTAGTATATATACCATGTCTGACCGACCTTAGACTAAACTTAGTGAGACTTTGTATAATATAAACACCAAAATGGTAGTATAAATGTATGCAATACTTGTGTAAATAATGTGTGGATCATGAATGTGATGGAACCTCCATTGATCAATTAGAGAAAATATTTTATTGTGATTGGATTTCTATAATAGATTAAACAACATTGTTACTGTGTTTTCTACCAGTTTATATTTCAACCAAGATTAACATCCCATAAATAACAATTTTTTCGAGGTTTACTATATCCAGGTCATTTTTAATATATGGTGCATTCAAAAATTAAAAAGTATAACTGAATACTACCACTTCTGACTGACCTTAGACTAAGCTCAGTGAGACTTTATATAAACAATTCATATTGAGTATGTCTTATATGTCTATATCTAATAGTAGCATTAAAATTTTATGCATATCCTCGTGATATGTCATATATGTTTGTATCGATCAAGTTTATTAATAAGTGTCGAATATTGTAAAAATATGGGTCACCAAAATGGTAGTATGAATGTATGCAGTACGTGTTCAAATAATGTAGGGATCATGAATGTAATGGAACCTCCTATGATCAATTGGAGAAGCTCTTTTATTGTGATTTGATTTCTATAATACATTAATCATCATTGTTATTGTGTTTTCTACCAATTTATATTTCAATCAAGATCAACATCCCATAAAGAAACACTATTTTTTTGGTGTTTTCTAAATACGACTACTTCCGACTGACCTTAGACTAATCTCAATGAGACTTTGTATAAAAAAATCATATTGAATATGTATTCTATTTCTATATCTAATAGTAGCATTTAAATTTTATGCATATCCTCATGATATGTCGTATATGTCTATATCGATCAAGTTCATTAATAAGTGTCGAATATTGTAAGAATATGGGTCACCAAAAGGGTAGTATGAATGTATGTAGTACTTGTTCAAATAATGTGGGGATCATGAATGCGATGGAAACTCCTATGATCAATTGAAAAAGGTCTTTCATTGTGATTTGATTTCTATAATACAATAATCATCATTGTTACTATGTTTTCTACTAGTTTATATTTCAATCAAGATCAATATCCTAGTAAAAACCACTTTTTCGATGTTTACTATATCCAGGTCTTGTTTAATTTATGGTGCATTCAAAAATTAAAAAGTATAAATTAAATATTACTACTTCTAACCGACCTTGGACTAAGCTTAGTGATACTCTGTATAAACAATGTACATTGAATATGTCTTCTATGTCTATATCTAATAATAACATTAAAACTTTATGCACATCCTTGTGATATGTCGTATATGTTTGTACCGACCGAGTTTATTATACCAAAATGGTAGTATGAATGTATGCAATACTTATTCAAATAATGTGGGGATCTTGAATGAGATCGAAGCTCGTACGATCAATTGGAGATGTTATTTTATTGTGATTTGATTTCTATAATACATTAATCATCATTGTTATTGTGTTTTCTACCGATTTATGTTTCAATCAAGATCAACATCCTATAAAGAACCATTTTTCGGTGTTTACTATATCCAGGTCTTTTTTAATATATGGAGCGTTCAAAAAGTAAAAAAGTATAATGGAATACTACCACTTCTGACCGACCTGAGACTAATCTCAATGAGACTTTGTATAAACAATTCATATTGAATATTTCTTTTATGTCTATATCTAATATTAGCATTAAAATTGGATGCATATCCTCGTGATATGTCGTATATGTTTGTATCGATCAAGTTTATTAATAAGTGTCGAATATTGTAAAAATACAGGTCACATTTTGTATCACTTTATATACACATGATTTACTCGTATTTTTGTAGCTTTGTGATTTGTGTGGTATACGTATCTAAGGAAAATGCAACTCAAGAGTTTAGTCAACTAACATCATAGAATCATGCAAATTTCAACATAAAGAAATCATACGATAAGGAGGAGTGGGAGACCTACACATTTATTCATGGCATCCACTTTGTTTGGGTTTATGTCAATGTAAAACCACAACAACAAGTGCAGGATAGAAATCTACGTCATGTTTCATTACTCTTGTCTAATATATCCCCTTCAATATCTAGCTAAATAATAGACAAATTCTAACAAGTTGATGTAGGTCTGAGACAGGAAACATTTATCATAGTGACAACTACAATTTAAGGGGAAAAGGTAGCCAATAACACAAGTCACATCTACAAATCTACTAAAAAAATGGTGATATAGTGTCTGTTCTAAAAGGCTGGGTTTATTCACAAGTAAGGGCTGATATTCATTTTCTTTGTATTTAAAAAAAATCCCATAAACATATATTTTACGTATAATTTAAATGCACAAAAGAAGGTATGCATATTTTTTTTGTCTTTTTAAAGATATTTTCAAAAAAACTATGATAGTTGAATAGCTTTGTAACCCCTCAATTTTGAGTTCATGATCATTGGCTCCTCCTTTTCAATAATCTTTGTATTGAACTTAGCCGACACATGCATGGTTACCATCATTGCCAAGAAATTTCTATTATTTGAATTCCATTCATAAAAATGGACACCTGAACTTTTGTTTGACCTGCACATTACCTAAAACAAAATAAATGAGGCTAAAGCCTTAATAAAAAATAATACAAATGCCTTCTTAAAATGGAAAACTTTAAAAACCAGTCAAATATGTCATTTGTGTCTAATTTTTCTTAAACAATTTAACCATGTAAGATTGGCATGGGAATGTGCACTGTAGTGAATAGTTTGTCCATTGTAATTAAGTTTTTATTATTAAGCTGGGACGAAGGTAACATGACAATTTGAGTCTTTATACTTAAGTCTATATCATTATACTCGAGATACCAAAGTTGAATTGGTTGTACAAATGTGGCCACATTTACATAATCCACCGTAATCAGCATATATGAATGATGGATAATTCGAGACGATGATATTTAATCATGGAATTATCCAAGTTTTGCACAATTTTCCTTCATGTGTCTTTTTTTCGGTGAAGGCGCATTAATGATACTTAGATGCATGGTAACATGTCGGGTAACATATAATGCGCAGGACCAAGCTATTGTATCATGTAACATGTAATGTGCATGACGAAGCCCATTAATGTGCAGGACTAAGCCATTGTATCATTAATGACCAAGATTCACTTTATAACGAATAGCCAAGGACCAGCCGTCTCCTTTTCCGTCTCTTTATATCAATTTCGTTTGCAGATCATCCACACAATCCTCGAAACAGTCATTGATTTTAAAAATTCCCACAGTTACGATTAGGATTTTCTCTAGTTCGTTGCCAAATCTCTGTACTGGAGAAATATACAGTGGAAAATTCAGTGTCCATGACAGAAACTGGTTATTTCGTCTGTTAACGAGAGCTTGGAAGCGGTGTTCAAGGTGGCGTTATAATTCTATGCACAAAGGTTGTGCGGGTGTTCGCATGGGAATGGAACATCACCATCAGCAGAAAAAAATCATGATACCGATTTCTTGTATAAATCACGCTCTCTTTGCTAGACCTCTAGAAGAAGCAGAGAGAGTGTATGGGTTGGAGCACAAGGGATGTCTGAGAATACCGTGCACTCCTCAAAGTTTATAGACACATATATATTATTTCTGAATATAATCGTCGAATTCATGCATACATTCCATAGTCCGTATCTATTGGGCATCTGAACTGTGTGAAATGGAAAAATACAAAGTTACAGTAGCCCGGAGATTCCACAAGTGAATTACCTGTCACAAGTTTGAATCTTCGATAGAGGAGGTGACGAAGTATGGGTGACAAATCCAGAGCACCAGAGTCCTTAGAAACAGCAACAGTCTTTTGAAACAGTACCTGCATAACGTAACCGAAAACCAAATACGTGGAGGAAAATATGCGGAGGCAGGTGTCACGATGGCAGAGCAGCATAAAGGATGAAGACCTAGAGGGAATAAAGGATGAAGACCTAGAGGGAATCCATGTGCATCGAATAGTTGCAGTCAACCAAGATCAAGAAATTGTTAGATTCAAACAAGCAAATTTTATTAAAGTAATGTGCATGCATATGATGAAACTCAAGGATTCAAAAAAAAAGGATTGGAATGGAATGCAATGACATAGATCAAGTAGAGATGGTGTACATATAGGGGAGTGGTGAGTAACTCCCATGTAGAAATAATGATGCCTCCATGATGGAGAAGAGGAGTTACTTTCTGAAAGGAGAAAGTAACTCCTTTGACACACACTTACACATATGACAGATTCCATAAGGGAATTTGTCATAAATAATATGAAACATAGATCCATGCTCATAAGTGAGATGGCCACCTAAGCGAGATGACTCACCTAGTGAGGTGGAACTATACTAAATAAATAAATAAAGTGATGAAAAATACCACCTACACTAACACCCCCCCTTATCAAAACTTAGGATGAGGCAAACACAAGTCAGTAAAAACACACACAGAATGAAAAAATGGGTCTCGATCAACTACGCCTAATGCGGTACACATGCACAACAAGAGAAATCAAGTAGTGAAGGAAAATCCAGTGGGAAAAACTTCCACTTACAAGAGATAGAAAAAATCCCTAAACTACTAAGAAGAAGAGGGAGAGAAGAATAGGTGTTATCCAGCCTCCCAAGAAGATGAACCAGTCATGAGCCACTGTGCTAAGTGAAGAGGAGGAAGAAGACCCCCATAGTGATAAGGTGTTTTTCCAATCTAAGGAATAATGTTTTGTACGTGAAGTGGAAATATTCAGCCGCTCCATGAAGAAATGTTGATCCCAAAGTAGTGGTAAGGAAGGAAGGTGGAATGTCCTGAACTATGAAGAAGTGTGCCCAATGCCCAATGAGTTCTGAATCATAGTGCCTGCTCCTTGAAATGTTTGAAGTGAACCAGAAGTAAGTAGATCAAGAGACAACTCCTTAAGATGTGGCAAGTGATAAGTGGATGGTGGAGGTGGGTTCCCATCATGACAATCAATTATGCTAGAAGGTCCTCAACATCAGAATTGGGCTCAGAAGTATCCTCAACTCCAGCTGAGTCGGATGAAGAATATAAAGGAGGAGAAAAGTGAGAGAATATAGCCGAGTGTGATGGTCAGCTATACCAACTGTCAATAACATCATTATGAAGCTCAGCTAGAAGAAAGTATGAAGTGCCTATTACTCATCCAAAATGTAGAGCATTTGAGGCAGAGAAAAATATTAAGCGTGAAGAATCTAAAGGAGGAGAGAAAAATGTTTGAGGAGTACAAAGGACCGAAGTGTATATTAGGTCAGATGATCTAAATACCAAGTATAATAGTAACATCATTGTATAGCTCTCTGCTACATAAAAGATAATTCAATCACATGGAGTGAACTCAACTCGACTATTGGAGTGAACATGCCTTGTCCAAGGTGAGTGATATGATAAATTGAAAGAAGATTGGTTGAAAGTGAAGGGATACTATGAACATTGTTGAAAGTACCACCATTCACTTCAACTGATCCTCTCCCAAAAACCTGTGTAAATTAGTGTTGTCACCAAGATGAATAGAAGACATGCCACATGGCTCCAGTGAAGCAAACTCAATGTCTGATGAGGCCATGTGATGAGTTGCACCCAAATCAATGATCCATGTAGGAGTAGGTGGCACAAATGTCACTAGAGCTCTTCCCTTTGGTTTCTCCTTGTTTGATTCTTTCTCTTTCACTTTCCCTTTTTCACTGTCTTTCTCCTTAGAACTTTCATGAGATGATGAAGATGATTTGAGGGAATCTGGAACTCTGATATTGTGCTTTTCAAGAAGATTAGTGAGGAGATCAATATTTTTATTCAACCACTTTTCTTCATCATGTCTTCCATTGTAGTACCCACATTTGATCTGTTCTTTGGGAGGTTTGGAACTGGAAGAGGAAGTGGAAGAGTTGGTTTTTGGTTTTTCCTTCTTTTCATGATCCTTGTCATGTTTCTTCTCCTTTGAAGCTTTCTGTTTTTCCTATCCAGTAATAAGAGCACGTGCTTTTGTAGATTTCAAGGTTCCAATCTGAATCAATTTATCTTGTTCTCTGATCAAATTAGCAATAAAATCATCAAAGTGAGGGCATGGACCAACTTTCACCAAGTGCCCTTTTTGTTGCTTGGAAGGTAGAGACAAAAACAAAGTATTTTGGACCAAGTTTTGCAAGGAATGAGAGAATGAGTTATGGTTCCTTTTTTTCTATTCCACAAGCTTAAAATTGCAATCTGAATGATTTAAATTTGGTGAAGAATTCTTAAAGGGTGTAAAAAATGCTGGGACTAAGCTTGATTAGTTCATTTTCAAGTTCATGTCCTCTCATTTCATCTTGTTTCCCAAAAAGTTTGTGCAGGGAATCCAAAACTTCCTTCGATGTTTTAGCAGAATAAATGTGGAAGCGTAGTTCTAGAGACACACAAAGGGATATAAATACAATGTCTTCATCACACTTGTCAAGCCACTTTTCCTTTTCTGTTGCATCTCTAGGTTCAACTTGCAAACATGTGGTTATCTGGAACAATTGTTTCTTTTTTAAGGAAAAGTACTTAACATCCAACCATTCTTGATAATCGAAAGGGGTAAGCAAGGGAATTGCAAGAGGATCCATGAAAAAAAGGTGTGCAAAGAAGGTGCAAAACGAAAGGAACCAAAAAAATTAAATACCCCCCTGAATGTGGAAGGAAGGGCTTCTTGCCAAGAGGTGGGTGAACCACTCACAACCCGTAGCCAATAAGAGTGTTCTTACAAAAAAAATGGTGGGGCCCATAAAGCCAATTTCACCTCAAAAAGGTTATATTTTCCCCTTTACTTCTATGGAAAAAAAACTAATTAATGCTTAATTAATCTGCAATTAAAAAGTCAACAAAATGGAGAGAGAAAAAAATTACCTTTGGTGAGGGTGTTGAAGCCAGCTCAGCTCGGCGAGCTAGATGGCTAAGCTGGCTCCTGGGTGAGAAAGCAGGAGGTCTGCAGAGTTTGACTGAGTTGGTGGGAGATTTGATACGAGCTAAGCTGTGTTGCAGGACTCGAAGTTGGTGGTTTCGTCGAGCCAAGGTTGAGTCAATGCACCGAGTTAAGTAAAGAGTTGGGTTGGTATTGCCGAGTTGGATGTGTGTCAAGTTAGAGGATGTTAATGCCTCTGAGCTATCATGTGTGAGGAGCCTTCAACGCAGGTTGATTTGTATTGAAGCCACGTGTTGAGCAAGGGCTATGTGTTGGTAGGAATCATCGAACGCTAAGTGTAGACGTGGCAAAGTGACAACAACAAAGTAATGTTTGGGGAGATCCACTTGGTAGTGAGGAGGGAGAGAAAACGTAAGTAAAAACCTCGACTTCAAACAGAGTTTTGAACTCCACACGTGCCACATGCAATATTTCATCGTGGGTAATCATCGAATAGGGTGACAGACGTGTTGTTTATTTGTAAGTTTGTGCAGAGCTCAAACATGTATGAGAGCACAAGCCGAGAGCTCAGGAAACCATAAGTGAGTGTCCAAGGTAATGCACAATGACAATCCAACATGGCGAGTTAGCCAAAGCAGTGGAATGATCCAAACACACCAACGTGATAGTCAACAAGGTGATGGATCAAGTCGACAAACAAGACACTAAGAGACATTAGGAAGAAAAAGGCAGTTGGGGTCATCGAGAAACAGAGAACATGGTGAGTTAAATCAATCTAAGTTTTCATGCCAATGTAGAGTTCGAGAAATGGAGGCACAAACGTGAGCTGAAGACAAAGGAACCCGAGCTGAGCCAAAAAGGATGCATGAACATGATCGCTAAAGCATGGTGATCAACAATCCACGAATCCCTCAAGGATGAAACAATCTTGTTCATGGAGATAAGGGCATAAACTGAGTAACAAATTTGAAAACCAAGGCAATGAGTCAAAAAAAGGAAAACCATGAACTATTGAGAAAAATGCAAGGAGAGAGTGCAAGAGACGAGTCGCAGGTCGAGTTGGTAAGTATAAGCAGTGAGCTGATTGGATAGCTTGGTTCCCAACTCAGCGAGCTGGGACCGAGTTGGTCCATTAGAGAGGCTCTTTGAACCCTTAAAAAAACTCAAACTTACAGCTTTTTGAGCCTGTAATTTTTTTTGACCTGAACACACGTAAAACGAAGCAAGAAGCACATGAAACATAACACAAAACAACCACAAGAACCTGGAAAAAATATGCAAGTAGAGCACAAGGCAAAAGAGAGCTTGCACAAGAAACTACAAGGCGAAGAGTAGTAAGCAACTATGGTGAAGCAACACGATTCCGGTCCCTGAGATCTGATACCATGATGGAGGGATGAAGGATGAGCACCATGAGGATTCCAGTGCATCAAGTTGCACTCAACTAAGATGAAGGATTTTCAATTCAAGCAAGAAAACTTAAGAGAGTAATGTGCATGCATATGAGAACTCAAGATTCGAAAAAAGAAGTGGAATAGAATTCAATGTTATAGATCAAGAGAGATGGTGTATATATAAGGGAGTGAGTGGAATATAATTCAATGCCACTCTTTTCTTCGACAGTGCGTAACTTTCCCTAGAGCGTAGCCACCTCTGCCTTTCTTTAATCAACCTCCTGTTGGAGGGATCCTTTCTCCTGTGAAAGCAAATTGGCCGAGGCTTCAAACGTGGTGAGTTTAGCTTCTAGATTCTTAGCTTTTACCTGAGAAGCCGCAACAGGACTTCTCATGATGGAGCTTCCTTTAACTCCTTGCGGAGCTTTTTGATCTCCTTGTCTTTTCCTTTAATCTTGGCTTATTGGCTAGACACGGTGCTTTCTGCCCTTCGGAGGCTAGTTTGTGCTTTTTTGAGCCATTGGTTTAGCTTGAGGTAGTCTTTCATGACTACATCAGTAGTTTCATTCATTATCTCGACCTTATCCTGAGGCCAGAACTCTGCGAGTCGACCACAACAATGCTGATAGAATAGTCGTCGGACTGCATCTGCTTCTGCAAGTTTGGACACCTGGGGACTAACCATGCGATGGTCAAGGAAATTTGTTGATGGTCATATAATGACCTGCATCTGCTTCGTCGTTCCTGTTGAAATTTCTTTCTTCTTTTGATTTTCGTCCTTCTATGCTATCTCGAACCGCTTTGGTCTTCAGCTTGACTTAAAAATTTGAGGGAGAAGGGACAACCCCGCCTGCGAATGGGATCCTGGGTGGCAGACCATATGGGATTGTAACATGTGGTTGAGGCTGTGAAGTTACCAGAGCCGAAGAAGGGCCTATCACCACGTGGGGGGAGAAATTTGGGATGGTGGAGGGAGGTTGAGGCAAAAGAGAGGCTCCGGGAAGAGGGAGTGTCTGGGATGGGGTGACCGATAAGGGGATACCCCCTGAAGGGGAAAATGGTGGTGGAGGAGGAGATTGAAAGGGAGCCCCAGGAGGAGGGAGAGGGGGAGAAGATGCAGGGGTCTTGACCAACTTTAAATTTTTGTGTGGGGGCTTGGAACCAATTCCTTCACTGGTTTCTCACCCTGGGGAATTGATGTGAGCTACAACATGGGTTTTTAAACTGAAGGATCTTGCTGAGAAGTGGAGGGCTTGGGTTGTTCTAGAAATTACTGTTGAGAGGGCCTGGAGGATTCTGTGGTAGTTCTCATGGGCCGCTCCTTCGTTATTGTCACTATCTCCTCACTCTCCATGTCAGACCCATCATCCACATCCCAAAACTCCTCCCACTGTTCATCACTATATACACTCTCAAAAATGAGGGTGGTTTTTCTAATCTCCTGCCTATACTTCCAATAGGCTTCAATTTTTTCTGTGCTCCAATCCTTGTTACACGTAGGGCCACTCTCTGAGTCCTCGTGTCATTGTGAGGGTGGGGTCATACCTATGATGGACTAGGTGGAATGACTCCCACTCTGGAATTGGAATGTCACTGAGCTCGATGAACATGTCAGGTGACTCTGCTCGAGGGGACCACCTATCTTCAAAAAAATTCCTGGACTCGTGCTGGCAGGAGTCTGAAACTTTGTTTTGAACTAAAGTGGAGGCCATCGTCCCATCCGGGTCATACCTCCACGAGTCTTGAATTAGGGCGAAGCTGTAGGAAGCCAGCTTTTGTGTGAGCATATGCTCCACCTTGCGTTTAATCATAGTAATTCCTCCCTTGCTCAAGGGGAGGTCAAAAAGTGCCTTCTTTTTTTGACCGGAGCTGAATTCAACATCTAGGAGTACCAGCTACCTGGCTATCTCTAGACCCACCACCCATGTTGTGAGGACCCTCGGGAGCATAAAGGATTCATCTCAGAAACCATGCAGCCGAATCATAGAATGTCCTACCCCAAAAAAAATAATCGCAAGGGTGCAGGGGATCTGTGAGGATGGACTGAACAGAGCTATTCATTCTGTTGTTGACCCCTTCTGGGTCAAATTCATGTAGGAGGGGCTCCACAAAAGAGTTAAAAAATTCATATACGTCTGACAAGTGGGACAACACATGAGTCCAAGTAGACACTGGAATGATCTTTTGGGGGTCTACCTCTGCATCCCATAACGTTAGAGCCATGTACTGGTTGAGGTACTGGGCATTCTGATATAAAATGAGGTGGAAAAAATATGAGGAATACCTGAAGGTAGAGCTTACTAGGAACATGGTTAACTGCTCGCAAATAGACTCTGAAATGACTTCAGTGAAGTCAAAACGGTACGTCTGCTCTTTCTTCATGGACCTCATTCTGAACAGGGCCATTATTTTCCAATCATGGACATTTCTATCCAAATCTTGGCCAAAAATGAATGCTAACATGGAGTAGGCATCTTGAGAATCCACCATTAGTGACTTCAGGGGAATGGGGAATCCTGCGATTCCCAAACTACCTGAATCTATATGTCTTAAATCCTTATCGAGGAATGAAGATTTTTTCTAGCATTGAGCCCATACATTTTGGAGCTTGGCCATATTATAGAAACTAGCCGTTGGGTCATAGACTAGGGCCAACATGTCTCTAATAGCTTGAGGTGTGATTACCACCTTTATGCTTCTGCCCTAGATGACATTGGTGTCGGTATTGAAACAGCTCGCACACATCTGTACGAGCTCTGGGTACAGGTGCACGAGAGGCACCATATATTGAGTGAGTGTTGTGCTCTAGATTCTTGAGCCAAAAGACTCAGAATTCCCCATGTTAAGAAACCTGGTGTGGCTTGTCTCCCTCAGAACTTTGGGATTTTTGCTGAGAACATGGTCAAAGACATTGTTGAAAAATTCTGAAACTATGGAAGGGTCACTGAACCGTGATCCCCCATCAGGGAACCTCGATCTTGGGTGAAGAGGGTGTGGGGGCACAAGGTTTCCCTGCATAAGACTTTGCTTGTGGTGTAGAGTTGGAAGTCACCATGGCAGATTTCAGGACTAGGAGAAGGCTCTGATTTTTGTCTACTCGAAACTCGGAGGCTGGGTGGAAAACTCTTAGCATTTGAAATGAATTTTTTGGACTCCCCCAGCTTGTCTTAAATAACCTCCTTAACTTATGTAGAGTAATGGCTCGCATGTATATAAAGTCACATCATATAATGACCCTTTTAATTTAATGACCGTAAGTGCACGAAAATTTATGTTTTCTGAGAGATTTTGTGTCAATTCTTTGATATTTTCCCCCAAATATCTTAGAAAGACGTTGGATCATTAACTTCAGGGAAAATTAGGAAGATGCACTTCCTCCAAAACTTCAAAAAGAGGCAAGGGTGTCCCGCGAGGGACACGTGTCTGAGACATTTATTGAAAGGGGAAAAAAACAAGGAAAAAGGTGAGGAAAAGCAAAAGCTATACATATGATACAATAATTCAAATGAAGAGACTCAATGGAAAGGCTTTAAGTGAATCCCATTTACCAGAATTGCCAAGGGGTCACCTTCCATGGTCTCAAGTTTGAAAGTGTTGTACTGCTTGCATGCACTGATTTTGAAGGGTCTTGTCCATAAGGGGTCAAACTTTCCATGATTTCCAGGCTTGGCAGCCCTTGCATCCCATTTCAAAACCATAGTACCAACTCAAATTCTGATTCCAACATTTTTTTATCAAACCAAGTTTTCACCACCTACTGGTGGTGATCATGGCTTCATGAGTGGCCTCCCACTTCTCTTGGAGCTCTACTAGCTCGGTGAGTCTTACTTGCATTGCCCCATTTTCCTCTATCTCAATTTGTTTTAATAGTTGTAATGCAGGGATTTCTAGGGTAATTGGCATCACAACACTTTTCCCGTAAACTATCTCATATGGTGAGGCTTTCAGGATCTGTTTAGGTGTGATTCAATCAGCCCATAAGGTTGTTTTGATGTGTTCATGCCACAACCTCTTATGCTCATTTCCCATCCTTTTTATGAGCCTGATCATATTTTTGTTAGTGGATTCTGCCAGACCGTTTCCTTGTGGGTAATAATTGGAGGATGTTTTCAGATAGATCCCATGCCTTACAGTGAAGTCAGATACTTTGGCCCCCAAAAAGGCCTTAGCATTATCTGATATAATAGTGCGGGGGGTCCAAAGCGGGTAGTGATATCCTGTAGGAGTCCCAAGATCACATTCTTGGTGGCCTCTTTTAGTGGAACTGCTTCCACCTATTGGTTGAAGTAATTGGTTGCAGTGAGGATCCATTTGTGCCCATATCTCCAAGATGGGTTGACCATACCGATGAAGTCTAGACCCCATTGTGCAAATGGTTCCTCAATTAGGATGGGGTTAAGAGGTAATGCCACATTCCTCCAAAAGCCCATATAAACTTGACAAATCCTGCATCTGTTTGTTTCTGCTTGACAGTCAGTGAACAGGCTTGGCCAAAAGTATCCTTCTTGTAGGATTTTTATAGTTGTGGTTTGGGTAGAAAAATGGCCTCCCGAGCTCCCATGGTGCAACTCATGTAAGATCCTTTCAGCTTCTTCATTCTCCAGGCACCTGAGCAGGATCCCATTAAAGTTTATTTTGAAAAGGAAATCATCAATCATGGTGAACTTGGATCCCTGTTGCCTATAGTACCTTCTCTTTTTTAGAGGGAGATGGCTTGGGTATTTCCCTGTCTACATGAAGTGGATCCTATCCGAGACCCAACTATTAGAGTCACTTTCTTGGATATAGAGTATCTTCTCGGGCTCATCATTAGTCGGGGGCATGGGGTCTTGTGTAAGATATTGGCATAGGCCCCTTCCCCATACTAGCTTTGTAGGCTTTATCTCAATGTCATATTCAAAGATCTTAGTGATCCAGTTAGCTCTTTTATCTGTTATCTCACCCTCTGTTATATATTCCTTGACACTAGAGTGTGCCACCATAACCTTGATTCTACTATGGGTGACAAGGTGCCTGAATTTCTTTAGACCCTTGACTATAACGTAAGCTTGTCTTTATACAAAGTTATACCTAGTTTCATAGTCATGGAGAGTTTTTGAAAAAAAGGTGACCAAATGTTCCTCTCCTTGAGACTCTCCTTTCTGTGTCAACACAGGATGCTACGCTATGCTCACTCCCATATACATACATGATGAAATCCTTTGAGAAGTTTGGGGTTGCACAGTACCGGGGGCAGATGCGATAGCCCCTTTAATTACCTCAAAGGCCTGATGGCCTTCAGTGGTCCATTTGAAGTTAAGGTCCTTCTTGAGCATTAGCGTGATCAGGCGGATTGTCCCGGAAAAGTCTGAAATGAACTTGCTGACAAAATTGATCTTTCCTAAGAAAGATTGGACCACTTTCTTATTGACTGGTAAGGGTAGTCCCAGGATGGCTTCAACTCTTTCTAGATCAATAGAGATTCCTTCCTTTGAAATAATGTGTCCCAGGAGTTTTCCCTGGGGTACTCCAAAAACACATTTCCTTGGGTTCAGGGAGATCCCAAATTCTTGGCACTTATCGAATACGGCTTCCAAGGCATCAAAATGATCCTCCGTCGTCTTGGTAAATACCGTGAGATCATCTAGGTATATAAGAATTACCTTATTGATCAGTTCTCCAAACACGACATCCATGGCTCTTTGAAAGGTAGCTCCAATGTTTGTGAGTCCAAATGGCATTTTCACATATGCGAAGGTTCCCCACTTTGTCATGAAAGTGGTCTTATGTTGGTCTCCTTCCGCGAGCCATATCTGGTTATAGCCTGAAAAACCATCTAGCAGAGAGAATCTCTCTGAGCCTGCAACTGTTTGTAATATCTGCTCCATGGAGGGTAAGGGATAGTGATCCTTAAGGGACACTCTATTTAGGTCTCTGAAATCTACACAGAGCTGAATTTCACCATTTTTCTTCCTTACCAGAACTAGGTTAGAGACCCATGTTGTGTGCTTGATAGGGAAGATTATTTTGGCCTCTAGGAGCTTTCTCAGTTCCTCAGCCATGAGGGATTCTATCTTTGGGTTCACGGGCCACTGCTTCTGGCGTATGGGCTTAGTTCCTTCTTCAAGGTCAATGGTGTGTTGGATGATATCCTTGTTGTAACCATGTAGGTCATTCATACATCCAAGCCATCACTTTTTCATACTTATGGCATAGAGCCACAAGTCTTTCCCTTTCCCTTAAGATGACTAATCTCCCAATTTTAGCTTCATATCATTAGTCACTTCTAGCTCGACGTAATCCTCCTTAACCGCTGCAAACCTCCTTCGATCTAAATTTGCATCATTAGAATAAAAAAGGCTCTTCTAGTGTTATTAACCCTTTTGGAAGTTTGTTTGTCTTCAACTGAATAATCTGATCTCCATAAGCTTCTTCAATTTTGGGTTGGAGTTGGTTCGCAAACTGGTCAGATTGCTGGAAGAAGTGTACAATCTATCGGTCATTGTTAAAAACCTGCAAATGATCAATGTTATCAGGTATATATGGGTGGATGATCAATTTTATGGTACTTTCATTTTCTATCAAGTCCTTGGATCAGGTTGAATTGTGACCCGATTAAATCCATTGTATCAGCCTCCATATTTTGGTCCTGAGGAATAACCTTGATATTAAAGGCTTCAAAATCTTCGATGAGATCCCACACCCTATGTCGATAGGACCTCATTCTTGAATTCTTTTTGGCGGCAGTGTTCCTTATGTCACCACCAACTCTGAGTCGCCAAAGACTCTCAACTATTTTGATGCCTTCCTTTTGTGTCATGGCCAAACCATGTACTAAGGCTTCATACTCTGCTTCATTGATGGTATAGGTGAACTAGAAGTGAAATGCCTAAAGTATCTTCTTTCCACTTGGGGACAATAAGCATATCCCAAGCTCCTGAGCCATTTTTTATTTTAGCTCCATCAAAATGTAGGGTCCATATCTGGGAATCCCTGATGGGACTCCCTTCTCTTTTATCCTCTTCTTTTACCACCTTTGGAATCATGGAGTCTTCATCAAAGATGACGTAAGTGCCCAAACCAGTTGAATCAAAGTTCCCAAAGGGATCACCGGGGGGAGGTTGGCTAAATAACTACCACTTTGAAGGTTACCATCCTCTATATATGATTCCTCTTCTCAGGTGATCATGGCATGGGAAGCCTCAAAGCCTGAGACCACTTGGTCCATTATATGTTCCTTGGCAAGGGGTTCTGATAATACCTTCATCTTAGACCCATACTTGGTCCACAGAATCAGATGGGACCAATCAAGAGACATGTAGCCTCCTATCTTAGCTATGAAATCATGGGAGAGACATAGTCTGAAGACTGGTGGAATGTCAATTACTACTATATCCTGTGGAATGGTTATGTTCGGACAGGAATAAAGCTGCAATGGGAGTCCCTTGATAGCTCCTATGGTTTGGACTGATTTTCCATCCAGTTGCATGACTCCTTTCCTTATGGGCTCATATTTAATTCCCAAGGCATCTACAATTGCTTTGGGCATGACCATAGTGCTATGCCAGAGTCTATCACGGAGTTATGCAATAATTTCGTACCTATTTTAAGAGTCATAAAAAAGGGTCAGGCATTAGTTTACTTACTTCCCCCTTCTGATTTAACAACACTACCTCTTTGTTGGGACCCGAATCGTTTTTACCTATGTTCCTTCTCTTTCCTGGTGGAGGTTGGGTCATCATTTGATTTCAGTGCTTCTTGGAGCAACTCCTTTTGCTCTGGAATGCCCAGAAGATCCCACAAGGATGCATTAGCTGGCACTTTCTTGAGTTGTTGGACCACATTTATCAGTCTGAGTGATGATGTCTTGGATGGTGACTAGTGTTTCATTCCTTCAACTGTGGGATGGAGGGAACCCTGATTCTAGATAGTTCTTAGGGCTTCTTTTACAACCATCGGCGGTGAGACTGTAATGGTTGGAGGCTCTTTTTACATCTTGCTAGTCGTAGTTGGGATAGGAGTGACCATCTCTATCATCCTTTTTTTGAAGCGAGTGTTGTAATTAAATTGAACTGGGTTGGAAGTAGATACCTCATTTGTAAATATGAATTCCTCTCCTTCTACCCATGAGAAAAGTGCGTGCTCTGGTGGGATCTCCACTTCTTGCTCTAGGGACATCCCTTGAATCTACGCAACAAAGGCCACATTTTGGACTCCCATGGACTGGTAAGGTCCTGATGTGTTAACATCATAGCCTTCCCTTGTTCTTTGTTTGGCTACCTTTTGTTGTAAATTTCCTTGGGGACAATCTCTTGGCATGTGAGGAATATTACAAGGGAAGCACCATGCATTGGGATCTTCTACCAAATTTTTTTCCTGGGTACCATTTCCCTTCCACTATTGGGTGGGATGGTCTGAAGTGGTGTTGGCACCAGGATGAGTTGGTTAGATGACTATGTAGATGGTGCCTCTGGATATTTTGATGTTGTGAGGGATAGGTAGGCCTACCACCCTGATAGCTTTGATAATTTTGTCTTGGGTAAGCGCTCTGATTCCTTTTAAGATTTACTATCTCATTAGAGAAGTTTCTGAGGATATTTTTGACTTCCTCCATCTCGGGAGAAGAAGATGATGATGCTGTAGTGGGGAATAGGTACCAAATGAGAGGATGAGTAATTATATATAGACATAGGGGCTTGGGTAGAGCTCGGGACCTGTGCTTGTGGAAGGGGAGCTATTTCAGGGTATATTGGCAAAGGGGCTCTTGGGGGAAGCTTACCGACATCTATTAAATTGTTCTCAGCTTGGATCACAATATCATATGCTTGTGGTAAAGAGTCCCCTCCTAATGATTGAATCATCATAGAAATATCTGAATTCAGAGCCTTTAAGTAAAAAACAATAGCCATACCTGCAGGCGGCCTTGCTAGAATAGGAATCCTTTGCCACATTTTGTGAAATCTAGTGTTAAAATTAGTCATAAGTTCTTGTGGACCCTTCTTGATGTTGATAAGATGTTGTAGGAGTGAGGATCTATCTCCTTTCTCACTGAATCTTGCTACCAAGACATTTCCCAGTTGGTCCCAAGTGCCGATAGAATTAGGGGTTAGGGACCAGTACCAATCCAGAGCCTTCCCTTTAAGGGAAGTAACTAGTTTAGCCACAAGGCGACATCATGTTCTCTGATATAATGTAATACACATATCTTTGCTACATCCTAGAGGTGTTCCTCTATATTTTTGAAGTCTTCTCCACTAAATTTGGGTAGTGCCTTTAGCGCGTTTTCCAGAATAGGATTCCACACCACCGGGGGTGTTGGTAAGATGAGTGGACTCCCTTGATTCCATGAAACAAACTGTCTTGGAGGTTGAGCTTGGAGGTGGGCCATTAAGATAGGTCTGAGGATTCTAGTTGATTGTAAGAAGGGCCTACCTGGTGGAGGTGTTGAGAGAGTCCGGTTCAGAGGAGACAAAGACCTTTGAATCTTTCTACCTCTTATGTTCCTTGAAGAAGATAATTGTAGATATTAAAATGAACCTTCTTCTCTTGTTCTCATCTCTTGTTCACATTCCATCTCATAAACTAGAGAGGACCAAACTTAGTACTACTGAAATCAGTAGATTTTTGATGATGGAGTCTTCAGATGTGTAGTTGTTCGTGTCCCACTGGGCATGCCAGGAAAACTGTTGATGATTATCTTTGTGGATGAACCATCAAAGTCATGGGATACCTTAGGGAAGTGGGACGTGCCCCCTAAGATAACCTCCAGGTTTTATAGAAGTTGGCTCTTCTCTGTGGTGTGAGGTAAGGGTTAGAGAAAAAATAAAACAAAGTGCAAAACTAACTAAGGTGATACGCCAAGACTGATTTTAAAAGGCACAGAGATAGATTCTGAGAAACTGTTTAGAATAGTCGAAGAGTGTTTAGCATGGTCTACTATTTTTAGAAGTATCTTGAATTATCAAAGGCTGAGAAGGTGTAAAACATAATAATATGTAGATGATAGATGCATATAGAAAACCCAAGGGCATATAACATGATAGATATTCAAAATTTATCTAAAAACTACCAGCAATAAAGGATGAAGACAAACTATTGAGAGCTAAAATGCATAGAAACAAGAGCCCTTTATTCATAGAGAAAATAATACATAAGGCTGATTTGGACACAAATTACAACTTTCTTCTACAACAGAGCCTTGCTAAGGCTAGCAAACACAATAACTAAGCCTAAAATCCTCTTTCACAAGTTCTGGTGTCTTTCTCTTTTCTATTTTTCCCCCTTTTTGCTTTTGGATCAGAACATTCCTTTATAGACCCCCTTGGCTCTCACTTCAATGTCCAGAATCAAATCTTCCACCGCCAACATTCAATTTTCTTACAAAATCTTTCATTTTTTGGGTAAGATCTCAACTGCCTGTCTGTGATATTTATGATCACCTTTAATTCATCCAACTTGCACTCTTTTGGTTGGTGATGATTCTTCCCTACCACATGGAGGTTGTGCACTTAGTTTGAGGGCCTTTCTTGGGGCTTTGTCTCCAAACCTGTGCCTAGGTGATGCGTGGAGGTCGCACGCTTGTTTGAGAATGTTCCTTTTCTCTCTTTATTTGAAATTGCACTCGGGTGACACATGGAGACCCTGTGCATTTTTACTGTATCTTTGACTTTTTAATCCACCTGGGTAACTTTATCAAGCCTGAGACACATGGGTGGTGTGGCGCAAGTTTGA
Organism: Taxus chinensis; assembly: GCA_019776745.2. Lineage (NCBI taxonomy): Eukaryota > Viridiplantae > Streptophyta > Pinopsida > Cupressales > Taxaceae > Taxus > Taxus chinensis. The sequence goes on along the minus strand of JAHRHJ020000310.1, from coordinate 329,730 downwards.
GAACATTCCTTTCTCCACATTATGCCCCGAGTGTGCCAAAGGGACACGTGGATATCTTCTACATTCAGCTCCATACTTAGCCGAATTTGGGATCAAACAAACAAAACAATAGAAATACAATAAAAATGTTACATTGATTGTTAATTTTGGTACATATAGATTTTTTCGATTGTTTTTTCTAAGAAACCACCTCTCAACAAGTATTAATCAATGTTCCTATACCAAGCTCTTGGTGTTTTCTTAAGGATATACACACCATTTTTCAATCTATAGGTTTTTTTTCTCATGCTCAAGAATCACATACCCTGGTGGTGGTTGTACATATATTTCATATTCCAACATTCATTAAGAAATGTTTACTTGACATTCATGTGATAAAATTTCCACTTATTATTAGTTGCAATCATTAAAACATATCTAATTGTATCTAACCTTGCTAAGAAATAAAGTTTTAGTTGAAATTAATTCTGCAATTTTGTTAATGTTTGTTTTTAACCAATATTTCCTTATGGTTACAATATTTTCATTAATATTAAAAAATAATTGTAGACCCATTTTAATCTAATAAAATATTTTCTTTTTGGAAGACTGCTACATCCCAAGTTTGTTTTGTATTTATTGCATGAATTTATTCATTCATGGAAAATTTGTTGAGTCTCACTCTCAATTTTTTCTTCAAAATATACGAGATTAACTATGTTAAATAATTTAAAAATCTAAAAATTTAAATCAAATTATTTTTTATTTACTAAAGTTTCATATTTTGGTTACCTTCTTATCTTCTACGAGGTGTCACCAAAGGGATACATTAGAAAATATGGATTTCAAATTTATACTGAGATGTCACTAAAGCAATACCTTGGAGTTGTTTAGGCTTATATTGAAGTTTTCCTTAAAGTGTGACTTGTGCAATATCGTGTACAAGAATAGGTTTCCTTTGGAATTGGATATTTCCATGAGGAACTCACTAAGTAAATTTGTGGTATATCGTGTTCATTCCTAGGATACTAAATAATACCCCTATTTCAAGTTTTAATTTTGAAGAGTTCTAATATTAATACCCCCCCCCCCCCCCCACCCACACACCATTCCTATTGTAAAATACCCCTATATACTACCAGATATTGCATATAAACTTATTTTTCTATGACATTCTTAATACCCCTTATTATTTATATCTCCTTTCATGTTGAAATGTGTTCTTTGATGTTTGTTGGCACCCCAAAATGGTAGCATTTCATTTTGGGAACTTGTCGTTGGATATTTGGAGTTTAGGGGTTTAGATGATGGCATACATCACATTGTTTGGGCACCCTAATAACTAATACTCATAAAAATGCTTTCCCTCCTCTTCTATATATGCATACAATCTAGATCAAAAGAAACATAAGAATTATGATTTTTTCAAAGGATTTTTTCATTTAATTGGCCACTTAACATTCAAATCCATTCCATTCTCATTGAATTAGGCCCGTTAACTTTAACTTAGAGTCTCCATATGTTCTTGTACACTTTGTAACACTTCGATCTACTCTCTTCTCATAGTATTTTAAGATGATAGAGATGGATCAAAGGCACATTGACATCCATTAGCTTCACCATTCCTTGCATAAGATTTCAAAATTAACCTATTTTCATGTGTTTCAGAACCTATAGTGATGGATGCATGACAAGTATAACTCATCGATGCACAATACATCCGTAGACTTAAAGGTTTTTACTCCTAGCTCCAAAAATCCATTGAAGCATCGATTGATGACGAGTGTCATGAAGGACATGCATGGAGGTGATCGATTGAATGGATCTTTCTCTTGTTAAACATCTATATTCTACATAGAGCATTGATGTGTACCACACATGTATCATTAAGGGACATGGTGTCAACCATTGACACATTACATCCTCTCAATCCTTTGAGATCACCTCCAAACCTTACAGGAAAACACCAAGCCAATCGACGAAGGACACATAGTGGATTCCAGACAGGTGGCATGGTAAAATGGTTCCCTGCACCATCTCAAATTTTTAGACCCTTCCTCTTTACCCTAGAATGAGGAATCACAAATTGAAGATGAGTGGTATAAATCGGTGAGCTTTGAACCTTGTAATAGTGCTCATTCCATTATCTTAATTTTTCCAATTTATGGTAAAAAGTAATATGGGCATGGGGACATCAAAACACATCTCGAAGTTAATCTCCATTGTAAATCCTATTTCTCTAAATTTCTAGAGTGTTTAGTAGTGCCAAAAAGGATTTAGTTGAGCTAGACAAGAGGTCACCCCAATGCAATGGTGTTAAATGGTTCACCCACGCACCAACCCCCTTTAGTTTCTTAAAAAAACATTAATCATAAAACCTCTTCTACCCTTTAGTATGGGCTAATATGTTGTCTTCATTTTGGTAATTTATAAATATCTTTTTTGTGATTGGACGTGGTAGGATAACTTTTAAATATTTAATCCCTTATGGATATTTCACTTGATAAGTTATGTTTCCACTTGATGAAGGTCTCACTAAAGTGATATTTTTGATGTTAAGTTACTACTTGATATATTTCCATTTTCAACTCATTTTCATTTGAAGACATCTCTGTAGCGACAATTGATTAATTTTAATTTCTTTCATCACAAAATATGGATCCTATCTTTCTCAAAATATATTCTATATCGTTTATATATTATCTTCCCAACGTTAATTAGATCATGTTTAAGAGTAGGTTCACATAATATGTAGATGGGATGTGATTTTTTATATTCTTTCTTTGTTTTAATGTTCATGTGCTTCATTTACCCATGACCACAAATACTTTTCTATCATTCTCAAATCTACTTATGATTTCACATTTATCTATGTTTGCAAAAATATCCATGGTTATACTAATATAAATATTTAAAGGCACTATCGAAAAACCAGTTTCTTTTTTACTTTATTCAACCACATTATAAACAATAAACATTGAACTACTATTATTAATCTCAACTTGATGTTCTCTTGAAAGTTTTAATATTTCATGAATATTAGTGTCCAATTTCTTTTTGCTATACTAGTTTTCATATAGACAAAATACCTTGCAAAAATGAAATTGGATATTAGATTTTTTCAAATGTTTGACCTCCATGTGCATATTATAGTTATCATTGTTCACTTTATCTCTTCCACTTAAAACTAAAATTGTATTTGGTTTTTCTTCTTAATGGAATTTTTTTTCTTTCCTCCTACTCACATACCTCTATTACTACCTCCTCTTTCTCTTCTATCTTTTTGTTTGGTATAAGACGCTTTTGATTTGAATGCATGCTTGAGTGCAGAAATGGTTGTCTTGTTTGGTCATTTCTTATGAATTTTTAAATACCCATAAGCTTATTAATGAATATTGCTAACATATCTCTTTTCTCTTATATAACTATAACAATAGGTTCAAATATACAAAAATAACTTATTAAAATATTATTACTATTTTTTTATTTTCTAATGTGACTCTGTGAGACCACACTTGATTTACTATACTCATTGCATGAGAAAAACTTCATTTATCAACTCTAAATATTTAATTTATAATTTTTTAAACTCTCTTCTAGGGAATTGTACTCTTACAAATTTGACTCTTTTGGTTCCTTTATATCATTTCATTAAATTATCCCATATTCTCTTGCACCTTATTATTATATTTTTTTTGAGAAAATCGACTCATCTATTGCACATTGGCTAAAAAGATTAAAGTTAACAATATTATCCAGAATCAATGTAGACAAACACCCATATGCATGCATATATATTAAATTGAAATAAATTCTTAACACAAAGCCATTAAACATATTTATCAAGGGTAGTAATACTACCACAATTTCATTAGCAAGTGTTGGCTTAAATTATTCATATTAAGAATAACTACCTTCCACAATGAATTACCACAAACAAGTTCTATGCTCTTATAAATAAGAGATAAGATGATATGATTAGGGTTTGGAGAGTAGTTTATTCCAAATAAATTATTAGAAAATACTATTAATAGTTAAGCTCAAACAAGTCAATTACTTGGTCAATACTCTTACTGATTATTAGATATGGATAAGTGTGTACCAATGGGTGAGTCATCTAGATATTATATAAAAAATAGTATTACAAGTACATCATAAATTATATAGTAGTTTATAGAAATTAAATGCACTAACATACCCCTTAATATTCACTTCAATGAAGGGAAAGGTAGAGGACTCACATAACATACCCCCTTAATAATTCCTTCCTTCGCTCCCAAAAAATTATTGAGCTGAAAAAAGGGGCCTCAAGCAACAATTTTGTGAAGGTGTCTACAACCTAATTTTCTATTTGGAAAGACTTAAGATCAAAAAAATTGTCCTAATTTAGCTATCAAATTTAATGCATGTGTATCTCAATGTGTTTTATCCTTTTGTGTTCCAGTTTATAAGAAATTTGGATAATACTCTAACTATTACATTTTAATGTGTTATGGGTTAGGTCTAGAGAATAGTTGTTTGTAAAGAAAGTGTTAGAAAAGACTTTTTATATATGAAGTCAAACAAGTCAATAACTTAGTTATTACGCTTTCCTATTAATAGATGTGCATAAGTGTACACCAATGAGTGAATTATCGACATATAAAATTAAAAACAATATTTCAAGTGCATATTAAATCATATGATTATTTGTAGAATTTAAATAAAATAATATAAAAGTAATGGCTTGACATCCCTCTTGTTATTTTCCTTAAGGATATATTTTTGCGCTTGTGAAAGGACATTATATGTCACCTAATCTGATGGTTCTACAACACCATTATCCTCCACATCCTATTACTTTGAAAATTTGAACAATATATTCATTCAGATACTCTAATACTTATAATTCTTTCCATCAAACTAAAAATATGACATTTTCTAATAGTTTTGTTGTTCACATCCACTGTAATTTAGTTAATTTGATAACTTGACTACTATGTTGGCTGAAAGTTGAGCTCTGATACAAGTTTTAGAGTTTTTAATAATACCAATTTGAAGGAAATTTTGCACATGCATGTTTATGAATGAATCTTAAATAATTATTCATCTCACACACATACTTAGAAAATGAACATAATTTGTTTTATTAAAATAGATTTTATTGCATACAAAGACTTTTTCTAATCTTAACTTCTCATCTCTTTTCTTCTTTCTCTTCATTTCCTTTTTCTATATTTTTCATTACAACAAAAAGAACTAAATACATCTTTCTGAAGACTATTTCTAGCTTCTAAAAATTTCCTATTTAATAAAAGACAAAATATGACCAAATACGTCAAAACTCATATTATTTCATCAATAACTCAAGTTCTTTGTTACGTAAAAGGCATTATCATATTATGATATTGTTTCTTGATTCAACCTTGTCACCTGGAAAACAAGAAATATAATCTAGTCCAGTAAATGGGAATTCAATGTGTATAATTGATTTTGAATTTGAAAAATTTATACGGTTAATTTTGTAGGTAGTCAAATTTAAATTAAGATAGGTTATTTGATTATTTAGTGAATTTTCGCTCAATCAAAACTTATTCTTAGTTGGGAGGTTATTCATGTTCAATGATATCAGAAAGGAATGGATGATGTGTTTCTCTTACTGGAATAAAAATAGATCTATGAATTAAGAAAGGGACGAAGTGAGTTTGTGAAAGAAAAAAATCTTGAAACTAGCAAAAAAAATTATAGAGAGTATATTGTTACACACATTTTGTAGTGGTGTGGTCATCATATCAAATTGAAAAGGCCTTTTCAATGGCCTTCAATTTGGTAATGATAGAAATTAGATGTTTTAAACTCAGATCATCAAGTCTATTTGAGACGAGATTGTATCACAATTCAGCATGTGTTCCCATGTCAATGTTTAAGAGGATCCTCCAAAACCAATCTTAGGTGCCTCACTAAATGCCTTCAGTGACCTTTCTAAGTGTATATGAGTCATCAACTTGAAATATCATTAAAAATGATTATCAAACTACTGATGTGTGTGTGTGCGCGGGCGTGGAAAAGATTAATAAAAATAAATATAAATGGATGAATAAGAAAGATAAACAAATATCCAAGTTATCAACTTGAAACATCATTAAAAATTATTATCGAGCTACTGATACATACATATATATACATACATATATTACAGTAACAAAAATAAATATAAATGGATGAATCGGCTAGATAAACAAATAAAACAAGTAATAATTTTGGAGGGTGTTGTTGGAGGGGCTAAATGGAGGTTGGTGGAGTTTGGCTACTCAATATAGAGATGGAATTTGGACAACAATTAACAATGATTGAAGAAATTGATAGAAGAGTGGACAAGTTTCTTAAAAGAAAGAGAGTTTCAACCTTCAGATTTAGGGACATGTAGAAAGAGGAAAGGGATATGGAGCATCAAAAGATGAGAGCTAAACATCTTTAAAAATCATAATAGAGAAGATATGAACTGACTTTAAGATTAGCATTTAGCAATTAAATTCTTTTGGTGCATACAAATAAAAATGAAAAGTTTTAGCCTTTAACATAAAATATATGCGTAAGGAATATAGGCCATTTTTTGCATATATAAAGCCCTGTTTGGAAAAAGCATGAAATAAGAAGAAGCATCTTCAAAACCAAAACTAATAATTTGTAGTACTTTAGAGTAGAGATATTGATATCCATAGAATTTAATTTTTTCTTAATTTATGAAATAAAAACAAAAATTTTGAGGAGGAAACCATTAATTAAAACATATTAAACGATAATAAAATTTGTTAACATTAACTCAACCCAAAATATAAGAAAGTATTTGTGTATGTTTTTTAGTTAATTATAAAAAATTAAGATTAGATGACCTCAGGGCAGTCCAGATCAGGTCCTCAATACATACTATAACATAACTATAGGAACAAGAAATTAATACATGACTTGGACTACCCTACTATGAGTTATAAAGGCAAATAGTTACAACCCAATGTTAGCAATGGCCGAGGGAACCAACCCTAATATGAGTTATAAATGCAAACGGTTACAAGAGACAAAATAATAGACATGTTAGATAAAGTCTGTACTATGAAACTATGGATGCACATATTGCGAGTGGAAAACTTAGGTGCCATCTACGTCAAAAGAGGTTTGTATTGAAAAAATAAGAAGAGATTGTTAGTTAAGAAAAATAAAATTAATGGACATCTTGTCAGAAATTAATAGAGGGTTGTAATCTCGAACCCCACATGGATTTTAAAATTTTTATTCCCTCCCTCTCAACTACCTCATTGTTGGGGTAGTAATTGTTTTTGTTCTTGGTTTTCAAACTCCCCACCTTTTTCTATGCCACACATCACAATTCTGTCACCTCTCCACCTAAATCTTTCTCACGGATGTGAGACTCCTGGGATTAGTTTCTTTTAAATATTTTTTGGGTCTCTTTATAAATGGTTGTGGTTTTTTATATGGGAAGGAAAATATATAATATATATGCTTCAATATATATTATTTCGGGTCCGTTTTTAGGGCATGGTTTTTAACAGAAAAAGGAAAAGAGTGTGTGTGTGTATATATATATGGCAACGGTTAAAAAGGGGTTATTATATATAAATACATAAGGAGAAATAGAAGATAGAGAAAATAGAGATCCGCAACTCAAAATATATAGAGAGAAGAAAATAAAAAGAGAGGAGAAGAAAATTGCAACAACAAAAAAATAGGAGGGAAAATATAGAGAAAGAAAAATACAGAGCAGTAGCTTCGTGAAAGAGGGAATTTTTGTAAGAAAGACAAAAATGAGAAATTGGACACAAGAAGAGAAACAAATGTAGGAGAATAGAGTAACAACTCTGTGATTGTATGAAGTTTTTCAAATTAATATAATATATATTTTGTGTGTGTGTGTGTGTGTTTTATTTGTGTTTTTGGTTGTGTCTTTCCCTTACTAGTTGCATTTGGCACTAAATTTTTCCAACAGTTTGGTATCAAAGTGAACAATAGCTCAATAGAAAAGTGGTTTTGAGTTTTTATTTTCTGGGTTTAGTTGTAATGGCTTCCAACAGTAAATCTTAGCAACAACCCCCAATATTTGATGGAAAATATTATGACATTTGATACATTAAAATGAATACTTTGTTCTCTTCTCAAGAGCTATGGGAACTGGTTGAAGGAGGCTATATAGAGGTAGTAGACCAGGCTGCATTTAATGCACTCTTACACAAGCACAAAAGAATGCTTTGAAGGAAAATAGAAGAAAGGATGCAAAATTTTGAGCTATATCCATAATGCAGTCACTGATTCAGTTTTTCCAAGGATAAAAACAACTACAAACTCCAAGCAAGCATTGGGACACCTTGCAGAATGCTTATCAAGGAAGTGACAAAGTGAAAGTAGTAAGACTGTATATGTAAGGAGAGAGTTTGAAACTCTTCTCATGAAAGACTCAGAGTCTATAAATGACTTCTTTACAAGGACTATGACCATTTTCAATCAGATGAGGACAAATGGTGATGTGGTAGAAGAACATAGAATCATAGAGAAGGTATTGAGAAGCCTTCCAGTCAAATTTGACCCAGTTGTGGTAGCCATAGAAGAGTCTAAGGACTTAAAACAAATGAGTGTTGATGAGCTTGATGGGTTCTTTACAAACCCATGAATAGAGGATGAGTAGATCAACCAGCTCCTCCAATGAACAAGCCTTTAAAACAAATACAAATGTTAGAGGAAGGGGGAGAGGAGCATACAACATAGGAAGAGGAAGATTTAACAACCAACAAGAAGGTGGAAGACATAACCACTATCAAGAGCCATAGAAAAGAGGAAGAGGTAGAGGAAGGAGCAACAACACTTCTAGAGGTGGTTCTTCACAAAGGTATGCTAAATCAAAGGTGCAATATTACTATCATAAAATTTTTGGGCATTATGCTAGTGAATGCAAAAAGAAATAATATGATTTGAGAAATCATAATCATAATGTAAGATTCTCTAATGCAAAATAAGATGAACCTAAGAAGAATGAAAAGGGTGGAGCCTTCCTTTTAACTTGCAATGTAGCTGAGCAAGGAAACAAGCAAGTATGGTATTTGGATAGTGCTTGCAGATAATCATATGTGTGGAAATAAGGAAATGTTTAGTAATATAGATGAATCAATCAGATCTGAAGTGAAGATGGGAACAAACAATAAAGTTCCTGTGATGGGTAAAGGCATTGTATCCATTCTCACCAAGAAAGGAGACAAGAAGCATATACATAATGTTTTCTTTGTTCCAGGATTGAAGTATAATCTTCTCAGTATTGGGCAGCTTGTCCAAAATGGATATAAGGTGAAGTTTGAGAATGGAGAATGTGTTTTATATGATAAAGGTGGAAGCAACAAGCTGATTGCAACATGTGTAGATGACACAAAATAGAAATGTTTCCCTTGAAGATGCAAAGTGTAGTAGGTGCAACAAAAGTTCAAAACAATATCCATTGATCAATCCACTCTCTGGCATCTCAGGTATGGGCATTTGAGTTTTGGTGGATTGAATGTTCTTTATAAAAAGAAAATGGTTAAAGGATTGCCTCCTATTGAACAACCAGACAAGGTTTGTGAGGCATGCATATTGGGGAAGCAACATAGAAATGATTTTCCCTCAGGTAAATCATGGAGAGAAAGCTCACCTCTTGAGCTTATACATTCAGATTTATGTGGTCCCATGAAAACTCCCTCCATGTCTAAAATTTATATTTCATTACTTTTATTGATGACTTCAGCAGAAGGACATGGATTTATTTCTTGAAAATAAATCAGAAACATTTGAAGGTATTCAAACAGTTCAAGGCCATGGTTGAGAAGCATAGTGGCCATTATATAAAGACATTGAGAACTGATAGAGGGGGAGAGTATATATCAAATGAGTTTTTAAACTTCTATAAGGAGCACGGGATCAAGAAGAAATTCACAACAAGGTATACACCTCAGCAAAATGGTGTAGCTGAGAGGAAGAATAGAACCATTCAAGAAATGACAAGGATCATGTTGAAAGAAAGAGGATTTTCCAATGAGTTATGGGTAGAAGCAATTGGGACAACAGTATATCTACTGAATAGATGTCCTACAAAGAGTGTGAGGAACAAAATACCTCAAGAAGCATGGAGTGGAAGAAAACCAAGTGTTGAGCACTTGAGAGTTTTTGGATGTGTGGCATATGCACATGTGCCAAAGTATAAAAGAACAAAGTGGGATAACAGAGGAGAGAAGTGCATTTTCATTGGATATAGTGAGAAATCAAAAGCTTACAAATTGTATAATCTAGTTACTAAGGAGAAACTGATTATCAACAGATATGTTCAATTCATTGAGGAAGTATCTTGGGAAGATGCATAAGAAGTGGAGCAGCCACACACAAATGCAAATGCACCTATCATTGTGCGTGAACCAATAGAAGGAAGAGAAAACAATGTACCAAGTTGGACACCCATTTCTCAAAGGGGTGAATCTTCAAATGGAAGCAACCAACAAAGCATGCAAGGACCAACTAATGAAGCATCTTCATCATCATCAGACTCATTGCAACAGCAAGGAAGAATGAGGAATGTACAAGAGATCTATGACAAGTTAAGGTATGAAGAAAATGAAGATGAAATGATTAATTTTTCTTTATTTTCACAAGTTGATCCTATTTATTTTGAAGAAGAAATTAAAGAAAATAAATGGTGTGAAGAAATGGATGAAGAAATGCATGCAATAGAAAAGAATCAAACATGGGAGCTAGTAGATCTTCCTGAAGGAAAGGAAGTCATTGGAGTCAAGTGGGTTTATAAAACCAAAACTACTCCCAAAGGAAAAATTGAAAGACATAAGGCAAGATTAGTTGTCAAAGGCTACAAACAAAATCCTGGACGTGATTATAATGAGACATTTTCTCTAGTAGCAAGGCTAGAGACTGTGAGAACAATTATTGCCATAGCTTCTCATCATAAATGGAAAGTCCATCAAATGGATGTAAATCATCTTTTCTTAATGGAGTTATTAAGAAGAAGTGTATGTGGCCAACCACCTGGTTATGAAATCCTAGGGCATGAAAGAAAAGTGTACAAGCTGAAAAGAGATTTGTATGGTTTGAAACAAGCACCAAGAGCTTGGTATAGTAGGATAGATTCCTATCTGAATTAGTAATGGCTTTAGCAAAAGTAGCAGTGAGCCCACACTCTACATCAAAGAAAACAATGGTGAGATTTTAATTGTTGTTTTTTATGTAGATGATCTTATTTTTTACTGGAAATTCAGAAAAGAAATTGATCAATTTAAATCAGCCATGAAGAAAGAGTTTGAAATTACTGATTTGGGGCTTTTAAAATATTTTATTAGCATTGAATTCAAGAAAATAGAGCAAAGCATATTTTTCTCTCAAAAAAATCATGCAAAATAAGTTTTGCAAAGATTTAGAATGTTGGACAACAAACCAACATCTACACCAATTGAATTAAGTCTAAAATTGACCAAAGATGATTGCAGAAGCAATGTGGATCCTACAAGGTATAAAATCATGGTAGGAAGTTTGATGTATTTAACTTCTACAAGACTAGACATTATTTATGTAGTTAATCTGATTTCTAAATTTATGGAGACACCAAAAGAGTCTCATTGGCAAAGAAGGCAAGCATATACTGAGGTATGTGAATGGAACAAGAAATTATGGAATTTTATATGTCTGCTAATAATGATTTTCAATTAGTTGGATATACAGATAGTGATTGGGAAGGTAGCCTGGATGATAGAAAGAGCACATCTGCATATGTGTTCAATGTTGGATCAGGAGCCATTTCATGGGCTTCAAAGAAACAGTCAGTATTTTCTTTGTCCACTGTAGAAGCATAGTATATTACATCAAACTCAGCTTCTTGTCAGATGATATGATTAAAAATAATCCTCTCATATTTGCATTAAGAGCAACAAGGAGGTTTTGTTATTTTTTGTGATAATATGTCTTTAATTGCATTATCTAAAAATCATGTTTTTCATGGCAGAAGCAAGCATATAGCAATCAGGGATCACTTCATTCATGAATTGGTGGAGAAAGAAGAAATTGAACTAAAATTTTTTAGGTCAAAGCATCAGCTAGCTAATATTTTTTACCAACCCATTGTCAAAGGAAACATTTGCGCATTTGAGAGAAAATTTGGGATCATAATTGGACCGTCCAACTTGAGTGATTAATTGTTTGCTCGAAGATTAGCCAGGGGGAGTGTCATAAATTGGGATTAGAGGTACAGTAATATTGAGCCCTCAAGCTCTATTTTAAACTTTTGCTTGCCTCCCTCTCAACTACCTTGTTTTTGGGGTATTGATTGTTTTGCCGTTGGTTTTCAAACTCCCTGCCCTTTTTCCATGCCAAACATCACAATTTTGTGAACAATGCACCAAAATATTCCTCCCTGTGGACATGAGACACCTAGGATTAGTTTTTTGAATGATTTTTTGGGTCTTACCCTTTATAAATGGCCATGGTTTTTTTAAATGGGGGCCAATATATTTTAATATATATGTTGCAATATATATTAATTTTGGGTCATTTTTTTGGAGAAAAAGAAGAATATTTTATATATGTGAAACGTGTGTATGTTTTACATTTAAAAGGGGGTTATTATATATATATTGCAGTAGCATAAGGAGAAATAGAAAATAGAAAAAGAAGTTGTAGCTCAGAATATAAGAGAGAAAAAAATTTTTAGAGAGAAGGAGAAGAAAACTGTGCAATAGCATAGAAATGGAAACGAGGGAAAATACAGAGAAAGATAAATACAGTAGCAACAACTCATGAAAGAGAAAAATTTTGTAAGAAAGAGAAATAGAAAATTGGACACAAGAAGAGAAATAGAAATAAAACAGAGCATTAGCTCTATGATTGTATGAATTTTTTGAATTGATATAATAATATATTTTGTGTGTGTGTGTGTTTTATGATTTGTTATTTGTTTTCTGGTTGTGTATTTCCCTTACTCGTGGCATTTGGCACTAAATTTTTCCAAAACATGTCAGCAAAGAGGGTACTTCAAATTTGAACAATACCAAATAAAAATTGAGTAAATAATCATTAAATAAACATTGTTGTGAAATCCTAGTTGCATTTAATTTCAAAGAATGAAATTAGTGGGCATCTTGGCCATTAATGACCATTTTTTATTTAAAAATCCTGGTATGTATCTATGCGTAAAAAATAAGTGATTTGAATTATTAATCCAAACAAATTAGGCGGATGAGGAATAATTGTGTTAGATTAGTTTTGATAATTAGTACGGATACCATCATCAGGTCACGAAGAGAGAAAAATTTTTAAAACTAGTCCTGTGGGTAATTAGTACCTACCATTTCGGATCCAATTAAATACTAAATATTATTTTCAATTTGTTTCATGTCCAAGTCTCCCAATCAAATAGAGATACTTATTTAACACATCCCCATGTATGTTCTCTTATGAGGTCTGACATTCTTTTTCAGAGAGCCCAAGAGTTGGGGCTTGCACTAGTCTCATCACAAACACCATCAAGATTATTGAGAGAAGTCTGATAAGTAGGAAAATCCTCTTGGGTAATCATATCCCTAACAAGGTATACCTGGTAACATGATGTAACCCCCTTGATTCTTTATAACATGATGCCACCCCATAGGATTCCATCATAATATCATCCTCCATAATTAGTCTAGTAGAAGGAGCTGTGAAAGAATTTTTTAGCATTGTATACATTCCGAACTGAGATTGAGGAAGGTTTTAGAAAGCTTTAAGGTCTGTCCATTCCATCCACTTCCAAAAAATTTATACAAGTCATGAAATATTTTAATTCCTTTCTCAAACCAAAGGAGGGTAGAGCAAGCCCTTGTCAAATCATGGATCTTGTCATTATATTTCAGATTTGATGAAATCGATTTGTAGGCTTGGCACCTAATGTCAAAGGAAGAGAAGTGTAGTGCCCCTCCAGTTCTCGCTCCTTTACATAGAGATAAATTGGAGATAGATTCATGTTTGAGAAGCTTATCAATTTGAATGCCTTCAATGACCTTTCTAAGTGTATTCGAGTTATCAACTTGAAAAATCATTAAAAATTATTATCAAACTACTGATGTATGTGTGTGTGTGTGCAAAAGATTAATAAAAATAAATATAAATTGATGAATAAGAAAGATAAACAAATATCCAAGTTATCAACTTGAAATATCATTAAAAATTATTATCGAGCTACTGATACATACATCTATATACATACATATATTAGAGTAACAAAAATAAATATAAATGGATGAATCAGCTAGATAAACAAATAAAACAAGTAATAATTTTGGAGGGTGTTATTGGAGGGGTTAAATGGAGGTTGTTGGAGTTTGGCTACTCAATATATAGATGGAATTTGGACAACAATTAACAATGATTGAAGAAATTGATAGAAGAGTGGACAATTTTCTTAAAATGAAGAGAGTTTCAACCTTTAGATTTAGCGACATGTAGAAAGAGGAAAGGGATATGGAGCATCAAAGGATGAGAACTAAACATATTTAAAAATCATAATAGAGAAGATATGAACTGACTTTAAGATTAGCATTTAGCAATCAAATTCTTTTGGTGCATACAAATAAAAATGAAAACTTTTAGCCTTTAACATAAAATATATGCATAAGGAATATAGATTGTTTTTTGCATATATAAAGCCCTGTTTGGAAAAAAGATGAAATAAGAAGAACCATTTTCAAAACCTAAACTAATAATTTGTAGTACTTTAGAGTAGAGATATTGATATCCATAGAATTTAATTTTTTCTTAATTTATGAAATAAAAACCAAATATTTTGAGGAGGAAACCATTAACTAAAACATATAAAAAGATAATAAAATTTGTTAGCATTAAATCAACCAAAAATATGAGAAAGTATGTGTGTATGTTTATTTAGTTAATTAGAAAAAATTAAGATTAGATGACCTCAGGGAACCGGATCAGGTCATCAATGCATACTATAAAATAACTATAGGAACAAGAAATTAATACATGACTTGGACTACCCTACTATGAGTTATAAATTCAAATAGCTACAACCCGATGTTAGCAATGGCCGAGGAAGCCAACCCTATTATGATTTATAAATGCAAATAGCTACAAGAGACAAAATAGTAGACATGTCAGATAAATTTTGTACTGTGAAACTATGGATGCACGTATTGCGAGTGGAAAACTTAAGTGCCAATAGGTGAACAAGGTCCAATAGTTGTCATAGTACTATGTAGTAGTAATTTATTTTTGACATAATAATTATGTAGAGTAGCCAATCACATCATGACATGTAAGACCTTTTACCCTTGTACAACTACAAAAAAGTCAATGTTCAAGCAATTTCACCTATATTCAAGTATTGGTTTCCACCATGGTTGTAGCATGTAATTCACATATATTATTTTAAATCACTTCAAAATATGGTCTTTCCCTCCAATTGAACATTCCAAACAAAAAATATAAGTTAACACAAATCTTTGGACTACATATTAGTGAAAAAATCACAATCCCATATCATAAACAATTGATTTTGTGGACACCCATTACACTTATGATGGACCACTACTAGCCCCTCTCCATGGGTGAAAATGGTAATGAGACATTGAATATTTAACGAATAGTAAAATTAATTGACATGTCATAAATGTGATTGAGATGTTGTCATTTCGAAATGCGGATTTTAAACTTTTTCTGGGTCCACTCCCTTATGACAACTATGAGGTTGTACGGGGTATGTAATTATTTATATTGTTGTTGGTAATCAAAATCTATGTCCACCTATTGGACCATGCTCAACGTATAATTACATGATGGTCTTCAGCAAAACATATCTCGCAGATGTGAGAGCATCCTAGGTTAGTTTCAGTTGAAAGCATGGTTTTGTGGTAACATCTTTATAAATGGAAAAGAGTTTTTTTATATGACGGGCCAATATATACATACATAGGGCCACGCAATACATACTATGACCCGGAACTGTACATAGGGCATAGATACAGATAAAGGAAAAGAGTGTATATATATATATATATATATGGAAATGGTTAAAAGGGGTTTATTATATACATGCAACAACATAAGGAGAAATAGAAGATAGAGAAAATAGAGAGCCTCAACTCAAAATATACAGAGAGAATAAAATAAAAAGAGAGAGGAGAAGAAAAGTGCAGCAACACAGAAATAGGAAAGAGGGAAAATATAGAGAAATAAAAATATAGAGCAATAGCTCGTGAAAGAGAAATAATTTGTAAGAAAGAGAAAAAGAAAATTGGACACAAGAAGAGAAACAGAATTGAAAATAGAGCAACAAATGGTGTGAATGTCATGAAGTTATTTGAATTAATATAATATATATTTTGTGTGCAGTGTTGAAATGTTTTATTTGTTGTTTCTTGCGTTGTGTCCATTTCCATTACTAGTTGGATTTGGCACTAAATTTTGCCAACATTTTGGTATCAGAGCAAACAAAAAGCTCATTAAAAAGTGGGTTTGAGTTTTTATTTTCTGGGTTGAGTTGTAATGGCTTCTAGCAGCAAATCTTGAAAACAAGTCCCAATATTTGATGGGAAGAGGTATGACACTTAGTGCATTAAAATGAACACATTGTTATCCTCTCAAGAGCTATGGGAACTGGTTGATGGAGGCTATACAGAGGTAGTAGAATAAGCTACATTCAATGCATTAACACAAGCACAAAGAATGCTTTGAAGGTAAATAGAAAAAATGATGCACAATATTTAAGCTACATCAATAATGCAGGCATAGATTCATTCCAAGGATAGAAGCAACTACAAATTCAAGAAAATCATAGGATACCATGCAAAATGCATATCAAGGTAGTGATAAAGTAAAAGTTGTAAGACATCAGATGCTTTAGGAGAGAGTTTGAAACTCTTCTCATGAAAGACTCAAAGTCTATAAATGACTTCTTTACAAGGACTATGACCATGTTTGAATCAGATGAGAAAAATGCTGATGTGGTAGAAGAGAATAAAATCATATAGAAGGTATTGAGAAGCCTTCCAGTCATATTTGACCCAGTTTTGGTAGCCATAGAAGACTCTAAGGACTTAAAAAAAATGAGTGTTGATGAGTTGACGGGTTATTTGCAAACCCATGAATAGAGGATGAGTAGATCAACAAGCTCCTCCAATGAACAAGCCTTCAAAACAAATACAAATGTTAGAGGTAGGGGGAGAGGAGCATACAAAGAGGAGAACGAGGAATATTTAACAACCAAAAGAAGGTGGAAGTCACAACCACTATCAAGATCCACAAGCAAGAGGAAGAGGAAGGAAGGAGCAACAACACTTCCAGAGGTGGTTCTTCACAAAGGTATGATAAATCAAATGTGCAATGTTATTACTGTAAGAAGTTTGGGCATTATGCAAGTGAATGTAAAAAGAAATAATATGATTTGAGAAATCATAATCATAATGCAAGATTCTCTAATGCAAAATAAGTTGAACCTAAGAAGAATGAAAATGAGTGGAGCTTTCCTTTTACCTTGCAATGTAGCTGAGAAAGGAAACAAGCAAGTATGGTATTTAGATAGTGCTTGCAGTAACCACATGTGTGGAAATAAGGAAATGTTCAGTAATATAGATGAAGCAATCAGATCTGAAGTGAATATGGAAACACACAATAAGGTTCATGTGATGGGTAAAGGCATTGTATCCATTCTCACCAAGCAAGGAGACAAGAAGCATATACATAATGTTTTCTTTGTCCCATGATTGAAGTATAATCTTCTCAATATTGGGCAGCTTGTCCAAAATGGATATAAGGTGAAGTTTGAGAATGGAGAATGTGTTTTATATGATAAAGGTGGAAGCAACAAGCTGATTGCAACAATGTAGATGACACAAAATAGAATGTTTCCCTTGAGGATGCAAAGTGTAGCAGGTGCAACAACGTTCAAAATAATAGCCATTGATCAATCCACTCTCTGGCATCTCAGGTATGGGCATTTGAGTTTTGGTGGATTGAATGTTCTTTATAAAAATAAAATGGTTAAAGGATTTCCTCCTATTGAACAACCAAAAAAAATTTGTGAGGCATCCATATTGGGGAAGCAACATAGAAATGATTTTCCCTCAGGTAAATCATAGAGAGCAAGCTCACCTCTTGAGCTTATACATTCAGATTTGTGTGGTCCCATGAAAACTCCCTCCATGTCTAAAAGTGTATATTTCATTACTTTTATTGATGACTTCAATAGAAGGACATGGATTTATTTCTTGAAAAATAAATCAGAAACATTTGAAGTATTCAAAAATTTAAGGCCATGGTTGAGAAGCATAGTGGCCATTATATAAAAACATTGAGAACTAGATAGAGGGGGAGAGTATATATCAAATGAGTTTTTAAAATTTTTGTAAAGAGCACGGGATCAAGAAACAATTCACAGCTAGGTATACACCTCAGCAAAATGGTGTAGCTGAGAGGAAGAATATAACCATTCAAGAAATGGCAAGAAGCATGTTGAAAGCAAGAGGATTGTCCAATGAATTCTGGGCAAAAGAAGTTGGGACAACAATATATCTACTAAATAGATGTCCTACAAAGAGTGTGAGGAACAAAATACCTCAAGAAGCATGGAGTGGAAGAAAACCAAGTGTTGAACACTTGAGATTTTTTGGATGTGTGGCATATGCACATGTGCCAAAGAAAAGAAGAACAAAATGGGATAATAGAGGAGAGAAGTGCATTTTTATTGGATATAGTGAGCAATCTAAAGCTTATAGATTATATAATCCAGTTACAAAGGAGATGATAATCAACAGAGATGTTCAATTCATTGAGGAAGCATCTTGGGAAGATGCACAAGAAGTGGAGCAGCCACAAACAAATGTAAATGCACCTATCATTATGCCTGAACCAGTAGAAGGAAGAGAAAACAATGTACCAAGTTGGACACCCATTTCACAAAGGGGTGAATCTTCAAATGGAAGCAACCAACAAAGCATGCAAGGACCAACTAATGAAGCATCTTCATCATCATCAGACTCATTACAACAACAAGGAAGAATGAGGAATGTACAAGAGATCTATGATCAGTTAAGGTATGAAGAAAATGAAGATGAAATGATTAATTTTTCTTTATTTTCACAAGTTGATCCAATTTATTTTGAAGAATCAATTAAAGATAATAAATGGTGTGAAGAAATGGATGAAGAAATGCATGCAATAGAAAATAATCAAACATGGGAGCTAGTAGATCTTCCTGAAGGAAAGGAAGTCATTGGAGTCAAGTGGGTTTATAAAACCAAGAACTACTCCCAAAGGAAAAATTGAAAGACATAAGGAAAGATTAGTTGTCAAAGGCTATAAACAAAAGCCTGGACATGATTATAATGAGACATTTGCTCCAGTAGCAAGGTTAGAGACTGTGAGAACAATTATTGCCATAGTTGCTCATCATAAATGGAAAGTCCATCAAATGGATGTAAAGTCAACTTTTTTGAATGGAGTGTTAGAAGAAGAAGTGTATGTGGGACAACCACCTGGTTATGAAATCCCAGGGAATGAAAGAAAAGTATACAAGCTGAAAAGAGATTTGTATGGTTTGAAACAAGCACCAAGAGCTTGGTATAGTAGGATAGATTCCTATCTGATTAGTAATGGATTTAGCAAAAGAAGCAGTGAGCCCACACTCTACATCAAAGCAAAACAATGGTGAGATTTTAATTGTTGTTTTGTATGTAGATGATTTAATTTTTACTGGAAATGCAAATAAGGCAATTGATGAATTTAAATCAGCCATGAAGAAGGAATTTGAGATGAATGATTTGGGACTTTAAAAGTATTTTCTTGGCATTGAAGTTCAAAAAAATAGAGCAGGGCATATTTGTTTCTCAAAAAAGTATGCAAAATAAATCTTGCAAAGATTTAGAATGTTGGATTGCAAACCAACATCTACACCAACTGAATTAAGTTTGAAATTGACCAAAGAATATTGCAGCAACAATGTGGATCCTACAAGGTACAACAATATGGTAGGAAGCTTGATGTATTTAACTACTACACGACCAGATATAATGTATGCAGTTAGTTTAATTTCCAGATTTATGGAGACACCAAAAGAGTCTCATTGGAAAGCAGGAAAATGAATACTGAGGTATGTGAATGGAACAAGAAATTATGGAATTTTATATGTTGTTAATAATTATTTTCAATTAGTTGGATATACAGATAGTGATTGGGCAGGTAGTCCTTGATGATAGAAAGAGCACATCTGGATATGTGTTCAATGTTGGATCAGGAGCCATTTCATGGGCTTCGAAGAAAACAATCAGTATTTTCATTGTCTACTGTTGAAGCAGAGTATATTGTAGCAAACTCAGCCACTTGTCAGATGATATGGTTAAAGAGAATCCTCTCAGATTTGCATGAAGAGAAACAAGGAGGTTCTATTTTTTTTGTGATAATATGTCTTCAATTGCATTATCTAAAAATCCAATTTTTCATGGCAGAAGAAAGCATATTGCAATCAGGTATCACTTTATTCGTGAATTGGTTGAGAAAGGAGAAATTGAGCTAAAATTTTGTAGGTCAGAGAAGCAACTAGTTGACATTTTTACCAAACCACTGTCAAAGGAAATATTTGAGCATTTGAGATAAAATTTAGGCATCATAAATGGACCACCTAAATCTAGAGATTAATTTTTTTTTTGGCTCAAGATTAAGGGGGAGTGTCAGAATTTATTTAGGGGGTAGTAATCTTGAGCCCCTCCCAATTTTAAACTTCTTCCTTCCCTCCCTTGCGCTCATACTACCTTAATGTTTTCGGCATTAAATTTATTTTTTTGTCGTTGAAGGTAATTTTAAAATCTCCCCATGCCATCTTTTCCACGTGCCACCATGTGGAAGCATTTCTGTGAGACCTCCTCCTTGTCTCCTCCTGCGGACGTGAGAGTCCCGAGATTAATTTTTTAAATATTTTCAGGTCCACCTTTATGTTACCCTATGAGGACGTGAACCCTATTATATTAAACAATATATTTTAAATTTCATGTCCAATTAATTTATTTTTCGGCTGTCCATATTTTAGGCATATTTTAATAGAAAAAGAAAAGGAGTAGTATATATTTATATATATGGAAAATGTTTTAAATTATAGGGGGGGATATATATATATGCAGTAACATAACATATGCAGAAAGTAGAAAGATAAAATATAGAGAAAAAGAGAAAGAAAATAGAAACAAAGAAAAGAAAAAGAGAGAGGAACAGCGTAGAGAAGAAGAAAAGTGGAGCAACATACAAAGAAGAAAGAGGGAAAATACAGAGCAAAAATATAGCATAGTAATGGTAGAGCAAGAAAGAGAAATTTTTGTAAGAAAGAAAAAGAAATTTGGAAGAAAAAGAAACATAGAAAATTGGACACAAGAAGAGAAACAAAAGAAAACAGAGATAGAAGCACTATGATTGTATGAATTTTTTAAATTGATATAATATATATTTTGTGTGTGTGTGTGTGTTTTTATTTGTGTTCCCTTCCAGATCAAATAGAGATACTTATTTAACACATCCCCATGTATGTTCTCTTATGAGGTCCACATTCTTTTCCAGAGAGCCCAAGAGTTGGGGCTTGCACTAGTCTCATCACAAACACCATCAAGATTATTGAGAGAAGTCTGATAAGTAGGAAAATCCTCTTCTATAATCATATCCCCAACAAGGTATAAGGTAACATGATGCAACCCCCAGGATTCCATCATAATATCATCCTCCATAATTAGTCTAGTAGAAGAAGCTGTGAAAGAATTTTTTAGCATTGTATAGATTATGAACTGAGATTGAGGAAGGTTTTAGAAAGCTTTAAGTTTTGTCCATTCCATCCACTTCCAAAATTTGTACAAGTCATGAAATATTTTAATTCCTTTCTCAAACAAAAGTAGGGTAGAGCAGCCACTTGTCAAATCATGGATCTTGTCATTATATTTCAGATTTGATGAAATTGATTTGGAGGCTTGTCACCTAATGTCAAAGAAAGAGAAGTGTAGTGCCCCTCCAGTTCTTGCTCCTTTACATAGATATCAAATTGGAGATAGATTCATGTTTGATAAGAACCCACAATTTCTAAGAATGGGTAGTCTTGTAAAAATAATCACCTACCAGCTTGATACTATGCTTAAAAATCCTAAGAATTATAATCCATAACACCATAGCAAAAGGAATGTCGTGAAATTTAATAACATGAGATCACCATAAGGAATTTGCAATTTTATGGAAAAACTTATTCCTGAAACCATCTCCAACCCAAATGATGTGAGGTTTGACTAGATCCCACACCTTCTATATACTCTTCATAACAAAATTTCCTCCAATTTTAACAGGCACAGGAGAGAGCAACATAATTTTTAGTCCTAAATTCTTCCGATTTGGTTTTCCAAATGGAGTGACTTGAAAAATGCAATGACAAAGAAATATATTTCAAGCCTCAGAGCCTTCTAAACTCCTTATGATCCACTTAATACTTAGGGAAATTGCTTGTAGTTGAATATCAATGAGCCCTAGGCCCCCAACATCTTTGGGAGTACAACAAATATCCCAAGCCACTCTATGAAAACCTTTATGCCCATTGGTGTTAGCCCATAAAAAATATCTAAGCAACTTCTCCGGCTAAGCATATGAAGCCTTGGAAGGTGCCCAATAGGAGGGGTAATAAACAAGAGTGGCAGTTAACACCTTGCAACAAATCTGAAATTTACCAGCAAGAGAGAGGGTTTTGGTAATCCAATAAGCAATCTTGTTCTCAATTCGATGGACAACATAGGACAAAATAGTTTAGGATTAATTTGGAAAGAAAATGGGACACCAAGGAACTTAAATTACACCCTGAGATGAATCCACTGCCAAGAAAATCCTTCCAGCCATAAATGTGTGGGATCCAGAGACTGCTTGTAGCATTGAGTTTTCTTCCATTGGATGGAAGACCCATAAGCCAAACAAAAAATAGCTAAACAATGCAAAAGTGTTATTAATAGTCTCTTCATTCTCTTCCAGAGTTAAAAAAGAATCATCAGACAAAGTTACCATTAATAAGTTGTTGATTAGAATTGGGGAGAGAGATGCCCTTAAAAAATCCCTTGAGAAGAAAACTTGGCAAGAAGTTAGCTAAAAGCCTCAACAACAAGCACATAGAGTGTCGAAGCTAAGGGGAATCCTTGAAGCCCAAACATATTTGAACTAAACTCCATTAATGTGGAGCCGAGAAGAAAAATCTTGGAATAACATATTAACAGAGCGGATGAATATGGGGAAAACCCCAAGATCTTGAAGTATGGAAATGATGAAAGGCCATCCAATCCCATCATAATATTTTTCAGAGTTAATTTTGATTAAGAGAGACTTTTGATTAGACAATCTAGCCCACTCCATGCCTTCCCAAATAGAAATGATGTTATCGAGAATGAATCTACTCTTAATGAAGCCAATTTTTTCACTACGCACAGTAAGAGGTAAGAGATTACAGATCCTAAGAGCCAATGCTTTGGCTGTGATCTTGTAGGAAATATTTAAAAGAGTAATCAGTCTCCAATTGGTGATAAGTTCATGATTTCCATACTGGGGAATGAATTTAATATTACCTTGATTGATCAGAGTACCAAGAGAATTAGTCTCCATTGCTCCACAATAGACATGATGAAGTTCAGGATATACTCTATCCCAAAGCACCTGATAAAATTTACATGGAAATCCTTCAATACCAGGAGCTTTATCTGCCTTCATTTGCATAGTTGCTTCCTTAATATCATCAACATAAAGGGCTCAATCAAATTTAACCCTCTGGGCCTCTAGTAAGCTTACAAGGGACTGCTTGAAGACACTACATCAAAGCAACATCCCTCTCTGGAGTGTAAGGTTATGCAGTAAAGACACCATGATATTGGTGAACAAAGGCCTGCAGGAACATCCCGAAGGTTTTTAATTTAACCCAATGCACCCTTGATAGCCTGGATTGAACTGGAGGCATGACGAGGCCTGAGGAATGTAAAAAATTATTTGGTCACTCTATCACCAATCTTGATATAATGTAGTCAAGCTCTAATTTGAGCCCCACGGGCCTAGTATGCTTCTTCCATCCTGTTTTTTTGATGTCAATGTGCCACCTTAGTTTGAAGGTGAGTATTAAGAAGTGATTGGTCAAGAGCTCTCAATACATACTCCCAAGTATAGGCATAGTGATCCCTTCTTCTAAATAAGGTAGCCTGTCATCTAAACATACAAAGAAAATTTGTATTTTTTACAATGACATCATGCCACCAGAAAATCCACCCAGACAAAACTTGAAGGGTTCTCAACTAAGTTCCATATGCACAAAATTTGATCCACATTTTTCTTATGTTGAAGGTAAGAAGTGTTTAAGTATAACTGGTATTTCCAGGGCTTAGCAGGAGCCAAGTGCCATTTAATTTTAAAAATATAGGTGAATGGTTAGAAAGAAAAACTCCCTCCCAAACAAAAACTTACCTACCAACATTGGTGGTGAATGAAAACATCTGTTGATCTGAGAGTAGTGCTTGATCAAGCCATTTGACAACTTTGTCTTGACCATGTTTTAAATTAGACCAAGTAAACCCAAATGTAGCAGAGGCATGTGTAAAATGGTGATTAGGATCAAAAATTCCAATCTTGTTGTGCATGTAAAACCATGCTTCACACTCACCAATACACCACTGCATAGGAAGTCAGCCCACTTTATCTTTAACAGACTCCACCATGTTAAAATCTCCACACAAAATCTGATTAGCATTGGGTAATTCATCAGCAAGCCACCACCAAAGTAATGACTTCTCAATAGTATCATTGGAAGCATAAATATTAGCAATACAAAAAATTAGGTTATGTAAATAAAAAAGGGACCACAAAACTCAATGAAAAGGGTCAAAACCCCAAGAAATAATAGATTGGTGCATTGAAGCAAAGAGAAGAGTAAGAATACCCCATTTCCCAAGATCATGATTAGAATGGTGATAAATGACACCTGGAAAAATAGTACAATATGTTGACTGGAGAAGAAAGCCAACAAGCTTAACCTCCTGTAAACAAAGAACATGCATATGTCTAATTTTTTGACAATCGTCCCTAACCATGTATCGATGGGTTGGTTCAGTAAGACCACGTATATTCCAAGAGAAAAATATCATTTAGAAATATCAATATTCATTCCATATTCCTCCTCAAGGCCCCCTAATACTATGAATTGGTTTGCAAAGATGGAAAAGCCAACAAATTTTGAATGAGGAATGTAATCACTCATCTAGAAAGGACATCTCTATAGCAGAACATTAATCCATAGGATTTTTTGAATGCATATGATCCCTAAATCATTACAATGTTAAAGAGCATCTTGATAGATTTCCGTCGATATAAAGAACTTGAAAAACAGAGCTCGTATGTGAAAGTTATCGCAGGTCAAAGTTTGGCAAAAATTGGATCAAATTTGGTGAACTGTCCAATCAGGATGTGACATGTGGTAGAAGTTAAAAAATTAGAAAAATGTAAAAAATTCACTTGGTTGTGGACAAGAGGGCCCCGCTATTTTCTGGCTGGGGGCCCTCAGCTAGGTTTGGCAAACGTTTTTTACATAGGGGGTGCCTTGGCCTCCGATTCATATTACCATTATAATGTATTTGTATATATATGCTGCTTTGTGTTTACAATTCTAATGCATTGACATAGTTAATAGCCAACTTGCCACCCATGTGGCCACTTACCTTAGCACAACAGGATTAACATGTCACGAGCCAATTTGGCAGACCAACCAACATCTCGACCTAACGTATGGGTGTAGAATGAATACATCAGCATAACTTATACGTGGAAACAAAACATTACAGATGTGGTCGAAGCCACGTAATAAATGGTGGTTCGACCCAAATATAAACACAACCAACCCCCAATATATGATGCATGTGGAATTTTTATCGCCAATGCTTATAACCATCAGCACAAAAGGTGGAGGTGTGGGTTGAACCCACGACCTATGAGGCACAAAACCAATTAACTCTCCATAGAGATAGTAAAAGGAACGATAACCAGATCGTACCAAGCCAAGAACACAGATGCTAATCAAACACCACGATCAATAAGATTAAATAAATTCTCCAGAATAACTTTACATAAACCTTTGCAAACAAATGAGTGGCAATATCATATATTATTATGGAACTCAATGAAATACAATGAGAATGGGCCTTGCTTATATAGGCAAGGAATAACAATCTAAGAACCAGTCAAGGTCGTAGATCAAGCCATAAATTATGGAAAGAACTAGTCATCAAAGAACTAGTCAAGTCCATAGATTTATGAGAGAACTAGACATCAAGGATCTAGTCAATACCATAGATCTAGGAAAGAACTAGTCAATACCATGGATCAAGGAAAGAACTATACCTAACAACTAGATAATATCTCCTAATATCTAAATAAATAAAAATAAATATCCGATCCCTAAATCTCCCTAAACCCCCCCTCAAGTGAAGATAGGGGCCAAAATAGAAGTGGCATGTCTACTGAAGAGTCCCGACAACTCTGATGAGGTACTCATGTATTTCCATGAAGAAATCTTGTCGATATAAAGAACTTGAAAAATTCTGAAACCCCAAGATTCCACGCTCAAGGTATGATGCAAAAGTTATGGTCTGTGCTGCTGAGTCGAAATTTTCAGCTCAACAAGCAAAGAACTTTGGGGCTGCCGAATCGAAGTGGATGTGTATCTCGGTTTGGTCCGCTGGTGCTCAACTGGGTTGCGACTTGGTGAACCAAAGTCACAGTCAGTGAATCAATTTGAACTCTGTCAATAACTGGCGAAGTGCTGACAACTGCTGGTACTCTACCTCTGAAGATGAAATTGCAATTGTTACTGTTTTACACGCCCAAGAAACTGTAGAAGAACCAAGACAAAAGAGATAGCCAGAATTCGACGCTTGTCATCAATAGAACCTGCCCAATTGATTGTATACCCAACCAACTGAGTAAGCCCTTTTGGGCCCCATGCAAATATTTTTAGCAGCCTGCCAGTGACTGGGGAATGTGCCCTACAACCCTAGGAAATTCAGAGTATGGGTCAAGTACATGAGACTTTTTAATGTAGGATCACAAAGACATGTGGGGTGCCTTGGCCAGCCGATATCATAGTTAAGAAGATCATTGGTAGTGCAATTGCTGATATGATATATATATATCTGATATATATATATAATGCATATAGCCCAAGATATATCATGTATATATATATATGTGTGGGACTTTGTGTTTATACAATTATCACAATAGCCTCACTGCATGTGGGATATTGTATGATCGGGAGTTGTAGGGTCCATCTTCTCATACCAAGCCTGAGGGGCTTGTTTGAGACCATAGAGAGACCGTCGGAGCCGAGAAACAAGAGAAGAATCCTGAACAAATCCAGTACTGCTCCATATATATTTCCTCTTTTAGATATCCATGTAAGAAGGCACTTGGTATACGGGCATTGATGCAGCAATAGCAAGTACAAGGTGTACATAATCCATCTTGGTGGGTGCAAAAGTCTCAGACGAATCAATACTTTGGTAAAAAACCCTTTGTTTCTTGTCATACCCATTATGTATTTGGTTTGGTATACCCACTTACACCTAACCATATTTCTTCCTTTAGGAAGAGATTGTATGATTCTTCATCAAAGAAGAATACTCAACTGTCATCATCATCTCCAATATCCCATAAGCCTTTGAATTGTGAATCCTCAGAAACTTACATACCATGCAACTTGGCCTAGTGGGTGGTCAACTCTATGAAAAATGCTGCCTCAGAAACTGTAGTACGAGCCCACCTTAGGCATAGTGAAAACATCGTGGGATTGCTCAATGGCCATATAACCTCCTCATCAATCTCCTCAAATCCTCATAGAGGAAGAAGAAGAAGGAATGGAAGAATATGAAGAATCTTGAGTAGAAACCTCATCAAACTTGGGACCAGGATCAAAAGACGATAAGCTCTCATGTCCTCACATACCCTACAAAGATCAAGGGTTTACTCTTCTTATCCAAAGCTTTCCTTTTCTTCTTTGGCACAAAGGCCCAAGCATGGCTCCCATCGAAAAAATGAACATAGTGTTGGACCAAGGTTCCTCTGGAGCAAATGCTCAAGTGCTCTATGTGGTGTGCCACACAATTAACTACGTGGCCAGAATGCATACATACAGTTAGCCATTTCCTTCAAAGCATTCTTCCTTTCTGTTAAGCCAGTTGTGGATATAGGAACATGCCAATAATTCCGTGAGTTGCCAATTTATAAAACTCATCGCTCAGTACTCATTTAAACCATGTACGATCTTTATGCAACTAGAAGATTGTTTCTCACCAAAGCCTATGAAGTGTGAAAAACCATCACTTTTGCCATTTGAAAAATAAACCCAAGTAAAGAAATTATCAATAAATGTAAGTGCATACTTAGCAAAGAGGGGATAGGAAAAACCATCAAGTCACTATACAAGTCAAGTGGTGAAGAAACAAAAATTCTTAGGAAATGGATCTTGGTGTTGTTTCCCTAGCACATGTGGAAACTCTGGAAGACCATCTACCATACCATGAGTGCTCAACTCCTTCAAATGTAATTGAGATGGCCAAAGCTTACTTTCTGAATCAGAATGAGAAACCAATCTTGTGCCTATAGAAAAAGTAAACCCTCAAAGTGATTCAGTCTTGAACCAATACCCTGAGCAACAATAAAAAGGCTCCAACAAAGTTCTTACTTCTGCATGTGGTGTAATCAATGTTTTCCCTTGACATCAGAAAGCAAATTTGTAGTGAGGTTAGGAACAATAGTGCATCTTGGATAACCATCAAGTTGTATATCGACACAAAAGGGAAGAATCCCCAACCTCAATTTTGGAAGTAGAACTCAAACCTAGAGAAACAAAAGACTGGGTCATGTGAAGAAGCACCAGAATCGACCCAATTGTCTGCAAGTGGTGACTGAGATCTTCCAACAACATTAAGTGCATGCTGATTAGAAGGAGGTGGAGTTGAGATAGAAATTTTTTTTTCTTGACTGCAAAGGCTTGTATTCGCTTATAACACCTATTTTCTTCATGATTACTACCCCCACAAAAAGAGCATGAATGACTAAAGGATGAAGCTTAGCAAGCTATAAAATGGGCCAAAATATAATGCCTTTATAAAAGGATTTTGGATAGGTCAAACTGTGATAAGACCTAAGCAAAGAGGCAGTTTCTCAACTTGAAAATCACTCAAATTGAGGCACTTAGAAGATCAGTATCAGATTAAGAGAGGTTTGGTGTAAAAACCAAATAAATCTTCCATTTTCTCCCAAAATTTTTCCAAATTAGAATTCCAAGATTGGTACTAAATATGAACACTGATAAATCCCATAATCCTTTCTACTTAATTATTGTTTCCATTATTGGTTTCCATGAAGTTTTTTAATATTTCTAGGTGTAGGTGTTTTTCGAACACAATATGCATAGTGAAAAGGGAATTATTGGAGAGCCTAATACAGTAGAACACACAGTTAAGTGAACTTGACCAGAAGAAATTTAACAAGTGATCAGAGAAAAAAACCCTTATCGGATCTCAGAATCTAGAAATTTTAATCTCTTAACAAAAAAACAAAAAAGCGACTAGGTATTACAATGATCTATTGGTCAATTTGGGAAGGTAAAAATTTTCTACTTCCTTTGAATAATAAATAGATCAATTCACGATTAAGTGAATACAATGAGAATGGGCGGAGATGAACCAGTCAGCCCAACTGGGTAGTCAACTAGTCAAGTCCATAGTTATCAACATTTTTGGGTTTTGGATCAAGGAAAGAACTTTAAGTTTTTAATATTGCTAAGTGGGTGAGGATAAATACTTATATTCAGGTGAACATTCTCAATTCAGTATAAATGGGCCAAAATATAAGAAAAATGTGATAATTAAAAATCACTCAAATTGAAAGATTAGATTAAAAAGGAAAATTTCTAAATTGAATCCATTATCCACAACAGTGTGCACAATCAATTTTGATCACAAACAAGTTAAATTGAATGCACTATACAATCAACATGTAATCAAAATTTAATGGTTTGGTAATATCTTAGATTAAAGCTAAATTGAATCATTTGAATCAATTTTGGACAAACAAGTTTGAATTAAAATCAACATGATAAATTGATTGTTAATATAAAATTTGAAAAAATGATAAATTGATTGTTAATATAAAATTAGGTTTCAAAACACCCAAAAACGAGTCCATAAACATTCTTGATCAATTTTAAAATCATAATATTAAAGAATCTAAAAAAAATTGAAACAGTACCCATGGGTAAAAACCATTTTCAAATAAAGCATATTCATCATCCTCTGAAGGAGAGGGCCTACGAAAACACATGTGTGTGGACTTGTTTCCTGAAGTGTCAATATTCACTTCAGAATGAGGGTGTGAATTCACCGGAGTTGGAATAATTGAGCACACTGCAAGTGAGGAGCAATGGACTTGTGGGGTTGCCACAGGTTGCTTGTTAATCGAGGATTCAAAGCCAAAGAAGACCCTCCTACAGGAAGGTAAAATTTTGGCTGGGGTTTATGGTTTTTTTTGTTGGTAATCGTTGTTCATCCCTCTCCAAAAGAAGAGGATGGTTTGGAATTGGAACTTTTCATCTGTGTGACAGGTGGGGCAAAGCAAGCCATTGAAGGACATTCCTGAATCATACGGTCAACATATTGATAACGAAATTAAGTATTGGGAATATTAATGTAGAGGATACATTCAGAGAAATGGGTGTCACCCATAAGAATATTAATAGTTTCTTTAAGGTCCTCGGCTAAATCAACTTCCACATAGACTTGATGTTATGGGTGGGAAACATGAAACTTATTTTGTTCATGGAAAACAAACCGACCAATGGGTTTGACCATATCTCCCACAAAACTCCAAAGGGGCATAGGTAGACCAGGGTACTCAACCCAGATGGGAAATTTAAGCTTATCATATTTATAAACTTAGAGTTCACATGTCTAAGGAGATAAGATAACCAATATGTTCCTAATAAACCAAGGGCCATGATTCACAAGGGTTGTGCAATGCTCAGGGTTGGAAAAACGAAACAAAAAAAAAACTTGGCAAGGTTTTGGACACCCTCAAGTTTGATGACATGACCCTTCCAGTGGTTGTGAACCCACTATTTGAAAATACTCTTTGGGGGGGACATCACCAACAAAATAAGCAACCAGTGTGAAAGATTCAAGCGAAGAACAAGTCTTTTCAAATTGAGGTAAATCTAAAATAACATCAGGCTCAAGCATAGGAGGATCATTACCTCATCATAAACCTTTTAAACAAACTTTCAAGCTTGCTTCTTTTTTAGAGGCATGGTCATGCGAGCTCTCACTGTATGAACCTGCACCAAGATATGTAGGAAGAATGGTTGCCACCATTAAAATAGGAAAGCACCACCACTCAAAGGGTGAAAAAAAATAAATTAAGTCTAATACACCGTGAAATAAATGTCCACCCTTGATAAAATATGGGGGTGTGACAGGAAGTAAAATGTTACAGAATTGAGCATTAATTTCATACCATATTAGAACACTAAAAACAATCCCTCCCTTCTTTTCCCTAATTAAATCAAGACCATTGTGACATGATAAGACCTTAGTTCCATTTAAATCCTTGTTGGCTAATCTAAACCTATGGTGAGAAAATTAGATAATAATTAGCAATTCGTTGATTATGAAGGGGTTTTATTTTATTTTATATGTGCACCCTACAACTCGATTAACTATTATGGAACATTATCAAGTATTATCCAACCTATCCTTTATTCAAATCCCCCTTTTCTTTCAACTAAATCCTTGGGGGAATATAATAGCTAAATAATCATATAATAAATACTAAACCATGGGTGACTTTTGGTATCATAAGAGAATAGTCATTTATACAACATTTGGATTTAATACGAATGATCATAGTTTGATATGGTGCAAAACATAGTATTGGTTTTATCTCCTACCATCTTGGAAAAACAAAGGATGGGGGACTTATAACCTAATAAATTTTGGAAAACCTTGTGTCTCATATATAATAAGGGTATTTTCCCTACTAACTGTAACTTGCATTGATAGGAATTTGGCGTTTGCGTTTATGCGTAATACTCCCCAAATGAATTATATGGTGTTAGATCGATGGGGATTAATTAGGGGGGTGATTTTTTGAAACACAATATAACTTGATGATAATTGGTTACCCTCATGGTGGTAGAGATCATGGTAAGCTTAGGTAGCTTAAACCATTCAAACAATGGAAATGGGATGGAAGTATTTATTAGTTTGGTAAAATTTAGGAATAACTATGATTAAATTGAATGAATTCTTAATAAATGTTTTAAAAAAATTCTCCCAATTTGTACAAGATATTTGGATGTTTTTTCAGGGTCATAGGATCCGTGGGTATTACAAGAAGATAGGTTGCTCAACCACCAAGTGTTTCACTTGTTCCCATGCCTTCCAATTTGACTAAAGAATAAAGGACCCATGAGGAGCAATAAGAAATCCCCCAAATAGTGTCAACCAAATGAAGTCATTTTCAAATCTCTTGACCCTTCGGATCCTATTGGTATGTGGTGAGACTAATACTCATTGAAATTTTTCAGATATTATCATGGAATTTTCTTAGAATGGTTAATTGATATTACCTTTCCTAGAAGTTTTATGCAATAAAATCTCATTTTTATTCATTGTAATAACATTATCTCTGCAAGAATTCTTGTATAAGTTAGCAAACTACATTATTCTCCTTCTTCAAACTAAATTATTCTCACAAACATGTTGTGTGTTGTTCTAAATAAATTTTTCTATCTTTAGAATATGCATATATTTTTGATTCAATAAGTTCCATGACAAAACTAGTATATCATCATTTTCCTCATTCTATCTCATTTTATGTTTTGATTTTTTAGCACACAATATAGCACATTCATTGCAAATGATGGTCCTCTAAGTATTGTTGTGTAAGTGTGAGAGTTGAAGTAAATGGAAGATGGTGTTGCATGAGGTTATATATTAGAATGATTTTTACTTTTTATGTATTTCCATATACTTTGAAGATTGAAGTATAAGGCATCTTTCTTCCCTTAATTCTAAAATCATGTCTAAGTAATTTTTTGACATTTTAGGTGATTTATGGATGGGATTTTCATTGAGGGAAAAAAATTGGAAACCATTTTTTCCCATCATTCACCATGATATTATAAGGTAAATATCATCATATCTAAAGCGCCTTTAGTATACCACCTTTGCTACTTTACTAGGTATTGGTTCTGCTAACCTTTAATTACTAACTATTTGTTATGATACCATGTTTGGTATTGCAAGTAGTTTTTCTTAAAATTTTAACTAATTTGGCACTGAGATAGATATTAATGGTTGGTTCTATATATCACCCTTTTTTGTAAAATAATTGTTATTTTAAAAAAATGAAATACATAGATATTCAACTACTAACAAACAAATTCATACAATCCAGTATCTTCTTAAATATTATTTTAAGAATCGAACATTTCTATTTGGAATCAGATATTATCCTTATTGGGTTTCCAATTATTTATATTGTAAAACTCACAAAGAAATTTATTATTGATACCATGAATATAGAACAAAAAATAATATTGAAACTGAACTCTCACCTAATACACATTGCAAATTCGTGCAGAAATTTTGAGGCATTCTGTCAAACAATTAACTTTCCATGTTTATGCTTCCATGTTTTACATGCATTTCTACCAAGGTATTTGCAAACACAACATCTCTAACAAAATTCCTCTATCCTTTACACTTTTATGATGTCCATATCCTATTCCAAAGCTCCCATTTGGAATAGGCATGTAGGATGCTGGAAAAGGTTGTGGAATTTGGCTTTAAATCTACCAATTGCATTTACCTCAAAACTTTCTAAATATTTTTTGACAAATCCATTTTATGCATAGTCTATAATAAATTTTGTCTACATGATCATATTTATTCTCATCATTCTATCAAACAATTTACTTTCTTTGTCTATGCTTCCACATTTTTCATGTATGTCTACTAGGATAGTTGAAACCACACATCTGACAAATTCATCTATCCTTAATGATTTTATGGATGTCCATACCTTGTTTTGAAGCCCTAATTTTGGAACAAACGGGAAGGATGCTGAAAAAGGTTGTGGAAATTGGATCTAAATTTACCAATTGTATTTCCTTGAAAGTTTCAAAATATTTTTCAATAAATCCATTTTTTACATATCCTATAATCAATGTTTTCCATGCAAACACATCTCTTTGAGGCATTCTCTCAAATAGTTCACTTTCCATTTCTATGTGTCAAATCCTATTTTATCGTAATGTACTGTAATGTAATTCCATCTCTATATGTTTGTTTCAATTCTAGGTTTCACTCTGTATCCTCCAACTTCAGGAGTTCAAGCAGCCTCTACAAAGAATATCGAAGTTGAACATGTTATTATTTGATTACTAAGTAATTTGGAGCCTATGTATTCTCAAAAAAGTGGTGCAACTAGATTGAGGACATTTGTGAGCAATCCATGGGAAATTCATGGAAAAGGTAATGGAGTTAACATGGTCTGTTGAATACACAAGATCAATAACAAGATTGATATCTCTCAGCATTTTTTAGATGGATGTATTTAAAATATGTGTACATGTTATTTGCTAAAGTGACCTGAATATCCAAAATACAAAGTCGATTCTTGGTAGAGTTGTCGTTTTGTATTCATAAATTTCTTAATTAAATGCCAGAGCACTTTTAGATAACATGGGTAAGATTTTTATTTCATGTTCATGATAATTTTCTTTTCATGTTGATATTGCTTCAATTATAGTTAAAGTAACTTGTACGGACATATGAGGTATTCAATGACCCATAGAAGATGGGAATTTATATTCAATGTGGAGATCATGCACTTAAAAAGGGAATGGGTGGAAGTAGAGGTAATGACCATTTGATATTTTCCAATACGACTTTGGTGAAAGATTTGGAGGCAAGTTTTTTGTAATAAAAATGATCATTGGGTTGTATTTGAATTCCATTGCTTTCTACTTTTTGAGAAGTTTTTTTTTTTTAATATGATGTTATGAAGGTGGATCCATCAAGGGAGGATGTAGGGAGAGAAGATGAGAATATTTTGTTTAGTCGTTCAAAATATGAGTTAAGGGCCTTTACAATGGAAAAATCAGGGAAAAAAAGTCAATTTCATGTGATGTCAGTGCTCTAATTGCAAAGGGTAAGTTGGTATCTTGTTATCACTAAATCTCTAGGTTCTTATATAACTTATTCTATTAAATTGAAATGAATATGTTTTTCTTTATTGATATTGATCACTAAAAGTAGTATGATCACTTGTCTAATTTTAGGTGTTTTGGATTTAGATAGTGATTCCCATGTAGTTGCTTGAGTTACTTTCCACTAAAGGGTCAAATTATGGTGCTTCAATGAATTTCCCTTGCTATGAGGGTTATGGAATGAAAGTCCCTATTACACAACTTGGTCCTTCCATGGTTTGAAAAATGCAACATTTTTTCTCTAATTGTGAAGTAGCGGGTGACACTTTTTAAAACTTATTTCATAACTTGGTATTATGAACTACTCTTGGCTTCCCTTGTTTTCTTACAGTTATTTCGTTCCTATGCAAGTGATGTGAATCATCAATTTTTATCATTATTTGTCATGCATTCTATGTCAAGGGTTAGTAACATTTAGGCACCCTTTTGTATTTTCTCATTTTGATATTAATAAAAATGTTTGTGGACCCATTTGTGGGCACAAGATTCAACCAAAATTGTTTTTTTAATTTATAATAATGATCACTAGTTTTCTCTAGTGTCATTGAAGATATGTATCTATTGATTGCACTAGAAGAAATTAATTAGTTATTTTTTATTCTTAAAATTCAAGTTTTTTATTCATTAAATTTGTATTGTCTCTAGAGACAAAAAAAATTTAAATGTGTGTCTGTAAAGAGAAAAAATAAATAAAATTCATGTCTTTAGACAGACAAAAAATAGTAATTCCTAATGTCTCTAGAGAGACGAAAATGATAATGTCTCTCAAGAGAGACAAATGATATTGTATCTCAAGAGACAAAATATGTATTAATCTATATTGTGTCTAGAGAGACAATAATTAAAGACAATATTTGAGACAATATACAACTTTTTAATTGTCTCAATTTGAGACAATTTGGTCAATTATCGTCTCTAATATTGTCTCAAATCACCCCTTTGTAGTAGTGATACCAACTCAGTAAAAATATAAATCTTTAAGTGCGACAAATTTGATAGCTTCTCCTTCAGAAATGTAATAGTTATATTCTTTCAATTATTTTGTCTATTTAATTTACTATTTATTATTTCAATTATTAACTTTACAAATATATTTTCAAAGCTAGTTTAAATTTTAATTTATTTAATAAAAATTCACTACACTTTGTGTTGTAAGTTGAACATCATAGACCGTATCAATGCTCAAGTGGAATTGACAACTTTGATCAAACATAAAGTACGTGTACACACTCAAGCATCTTTTCTGTCAACATGTAATTTTAATTTCATACTTTCAGGGGGGAATGTAGACAACTATTGTTTGTAATTTACCATTTGCCAATGAAAACTTTGGAGTTGCACATAATACATGACTTGTGTGCACATTCCAAGCCTAGGTGATTTATCATTATTATATGACTTTATTACCAATTCACACTGCTCATTTACTTACATAACTACTTGCAATAATTCATAGAAGTATATTATCCCTAGGCATCTCACCTAGAATATTTTAAAGTCCAAGTTTGAACTAGTTTCCCATGACAATTTGGTTGGGACCAAACCATACAACGTTATGATGTGAGCTCGTATGGTCCTGTCTACCACCACCCAACAATCACTTATCCGATTTGGTATATTTTCATGCAATAGTTCATATCCCATGTAATTCATCCTTAATGCAAAATTAAAACTATAAAAGCATGTTTAACTCACTTATTTACCAAACCTATAAATCACTAGAATGTTTAAGAGCGCTCATTTCAAAATACATTCCTAAATCACTCTAAGATCTTGTAAACTCCTTCAAACCAGAAATATAACCTAGGAGTATCACATACACAAGTTTGAAGCCAGCCATACTAGGTTTATGAGCCTTGCTTCTCATTCTATAGGCCTTAAAACTCAATCCAAGAAAGTCTATGCATGATAAGCCATTTTTTATAGTTTTCAAGTGCTCAAGCTACTCAAGTAGCTAAATCTATTAGATATCACATGTTGGGTGGAAAAAAAATGTGGTTTGAGGCATCTTCATAGCAGTTATGATGTAGGTAGTGCATGTGCACTTGAACCTAAACACTTACCTTTTTACAGGGTCTCCTACCCATAATTGGGGTTTGAGGTTGTTTCGCAACATAGAAAGGGTTCGACAAATGTATGCCACCCAGGATTTCATTGGGAAGGTCATCAAAAAGCATCGCAACTACATAGAAATTTAGAGAGTTCTAGTGTATCCCAATTTGAAAATGTAAAACTTAGGACTACACCATACCATTCTCTAGGATAAGTTGTACGGTTCCAAACCAACATAGTTTGTAGTTGTAGTCTAAAAAATGAAGTATCTTCATATCATTTCTAGTATACAACATCACGTTGCACTCCAAGATAGAATTTATACTTTTGTAATTAGCTAGGTGTACTTCTCCTCTTGTGTTTTGAGAAATCATATCTCTCATTATATCTTGCAAATTACATTGGGTTCTATATTATAGTGAACACATTAGTTTTTTTTAATTAATTAGAATATATTATATAGTCTACCATTATGTTTTTAAATAAATAAAAACCCATCTAATACCAAACACTTATTTATTTATTGAGGACGTAATTAAGTTCAAATGGTTGAAAAAGCATTAAGGTTAATGTACGGCAATATATTGAAGGGCACCAAAAAATCCATGTGGACTGTGCACTCCAAGATCTTTTTATGTCGAGGATGTAGAATATATGTATTGGACAAAAAAGTTCAATTAAATGTAGAATCAAGGGAGTAGGGTGGTTACAACTAAAGGGTGTAGGGAAGATGAGGGAGAACCACATAACCAACACCATGAAATTTAAAGTAAAGAACAAGTAGTATAAAAACAAACCAACATGTCATTTAACAACTAACAAATACCAAGGAGCAATTTTCACATAAAAAATCTAAGTACCAATTGAATATCTTATTTCATTCTCCTAACCACCATTTCTAAATTAGATTTAGAATATATATTAAAAATATTTAATACATATAAATTAAAATGAACAAATCTTTATACTTCACCCAAAAAAGAAAAGAAAGAACGAACACACAAATATACATTGGGCAAAAGATATTAAAACATTAGCAAGCTTTCTATGCTTAAATTCAAATTTCAATCCAATTCTTAATCTTAAATAACCTAAACACTAATGACAAGAGAATGTTTTTAACTATTAAAGTATATATATTTATTTATGGACTTCGCCTAAATGTACATATATTTTTCTTTAAAATTCACATACCTTATTTGAAAAATCACCTCTAAATACTTGTAAGCATTCTTTCAAATTTTCCTTGTTCTGGATGTAAAACAATGGGCATATAACAGCTATATATATGGAGCTTTTAAGTATTCCATATCATTTGATCATTTATTTAAGCTGTGATAAAAGTCAAGTCAAGTCTTGAGCAGACCCATCTAATTTAGTTTCTATAAAATCACCTCTCTGTTAAAAATCCAAGTGAATGGAACATTCCGTTTGTTCTTTGTTCTCTTCCCGGCTCTTTCTTCCATCATTCTAATTCTAGGTGCCAACGTACATACAAAGTCCTGTGCTCTACGTCCCTCGTGTGAAAGGCCTTGTACTTTCTCTATTTTCTACCTTTTCAGAAAGAATTCCAAAATGTCTGCGTAGTCCCTGGCTGTATAGACCCCCAATTTCTGAGCCACAGCAGAATAGTGTTCAAAAAGATTGTCGTCCTGGCCATCATACATAAAGTAAGCAGGCATGCAGATCTTTTTCCTCATCATGTCTGCAAAGGCTATCATTGCACCATCAGAATCTATCTCAAACAACTTTTGGACTATCTTTGTGTATGCAGTCTCGTGGCGCTTCTCATCTGCAGCAATGGTACCACATATTTGAGCCAGATTATGGTCACCATATTCATTGGCCTACCTTGCAGTATTGCCATGGGATATGAAAGTTGCTCTCTCTTGGAATGATGTGTATACAAATCCAAGATATGGGCTGTTTTCAGTGCCTGGATCCTTAACAAACCATACAAAAC
This sequence comes from Taxus chinensis, assembly GCA_019776745.2. Lineage (NCBI taxonomy): Eukaryota > Viridiplantae > Streptophyta > Pinopsida > Cupressales > Taxaceae > Taxus > Taxus chinensis. Next base: position 290,374 of record JAHRHJ020000310.1, on the reverse strand, counting down.
AAAACAAAATTAGAACAGAAAACATCTCTAACAAGAAAATATCTTGGCATTAATATTTTGCAGGTCTAACCAACAGGAAAACTTTTTGCAGCGGGTGCATTCATCGTTGACAGAATGAACGTGGATTATGTTTACGACATTCCCATGTGGTGACCATTCATGACATGAGAGCTAAACATCTTTAAAAAGCATAATAGAGAAGACAGGAATTAAAACTATCTTGATGCTTACAAATAAAACTAATAGCTTGTACCCTTTAACATAAATTATATGCCTCAGGAATATAGATCACTTTTTTGCATATAGAAAGCCCTGTTTTTGAAAAAAAAAAGATAAAATAAGAGGAAGCATTTTCAAAACCAAAACAAATTATTTGTTGTAATTCAGAGTAGTGATACTGATATCCATATAATTTAGTTGTTTTTTAAGTTATGAAATAAAATATCAAAATTCGTGAGAAGGAAACCATCACTTAAAAACACATTAAAAGAAAATAATAGTTACTATCATTCACTCATCCTCAAACCCTGAGAAAGTTAGATGACCTCTGGGCAGTCCGGATCAGGTCCTCAGTACATATTGTGAGATAATTATAGGAACACAAGATAAATACATGATTTGGACTACCTAAAATGGTAGCAATGGCTGAGGGAAGGTCATATTTAGTTGGTGTTTGACATTTGAAGGATTTCTAGAGCAGTTAATATATATATATATATATATATATATATATATATATATACTATATATATATATATATATTTGGGGTGTATATTTAACATTTCCGTGTATAACGGTGAATCGATAAGACTAAACGCTTGTAAATGGAAAGTTAGGGGTTCAAAAATTTTGCAGTCGACAGGAGATGAACATGCCGCGACTCACGGTCATTCATGGCCTTTCCCCTACTATTAGTTATATATGCAAGAAGTTACAAGAGAAAAACTAGTAGACGTCAGACATTACAGAAATTATGTATGCACGCATTATGAATGGAAAACTTAGGTTGCATCTACGTCAAAAAAGAAAACTAAAATTAGAAATAAGCATGGCATCTCAACAAAGAGGGTACTTCAAATTCGAACAGTACCAAAGAAAAATCTAGTTGCCATCTAAGGTTAAGGAAAAGTGGGTGCTGTGAAAACCAAACACTGCTGTGAAATCCTGGTTGCATGTAATTTCAAAGCAGAAATTAGTGGGCATCTAAGCCAATGGAAGTCACTGCTCTGAAACCATTAACGGCCACTTTTTGATTTAAAAACTGGAAGTCAGTGCTTTGAATTATGAATGCAAACAAATTAGGCGGATAAGGAAAGCCTGTGTTAGATTAGTCCTGCTATTTAGTACCTACCATTATCAGGAGCACGAAGAGAGAGAAATGAAAACATAGTCCTGCTAATTAGTACCTACCATTCCGTATCCAATTAAATACTGAATAGTCTTTTCAATCTGTTTCATGTCCACCCTCCCAGTCAAATAGAGATACTTATATAACACATCCCCATGTCTGTTCTCTTCTGCAGTCCACATTCTTGTCCAAAGAGCCCAAGAGGTGGGACTTGCACCAGTCTCATCACGGACACCATCAAAAGTATTGAGCATAGTCTGATAAGCAGGCAGAGCCTCTTCTGTAATCATATCCCCAACAAGGCATATAAGGTAATCATCTGGCAACCCACAAGCTCTTTTTCTCAAATCTCTTACATCATCCTCAAAGTTCTCAGAGGAAGCAAGAGGCTAAAAATCGCTAGGCTGCCAGCATTTTTCCACAGGTTTCAAGTGGGGTAAAATGTTATCCTTTGCCCATCCCTCGAGAGATTTGAATATATCTATCTTCTCCGGTGGCATAGAATGTATCACCTGCCTATGATTCCTCTCACGTCCATATTTCAATTTTGCAGCTTCTCTGCGACATCAAAAAAAATTATTGTTAAACAGTACAATATTTCTTAAAACAAGAATAAGAATAACAAGAAGATATCAGCAGTACTTACTTGGAACTTCTTGTAGGGAGTGTAGGTGTAGCAGCCTTAATCATTTTGGTGTCCTGGTAATTACGGGATAACGTGATCCTCCTGTCATGGTCTAGAGTACCCACTACCGAATATCCAGCGTTTATTGTCGCTGCCATTGTTTTTTCCACCTTTCTCAACAGACTTGTGAGCAATTAATGCTGTGCAATCTTTATATCTACTTATAGCTCAGGAATATCAGTCACAAACCCTATTGGCTGTTGATTGAATCTTAATTAAGAGTTCATGTGATAAACACGCTACACATTTCCAAACAAAACACCAATTCGAAACGAAAGAATTAGACGGATTCCACGTACAGAAAGAACATTATGAAGAGGGTAATTGGTCTCAAGCAGCTTGATATTTTTACAATAAAGCTTTGCTGGCCTATTAAACTAGAAGGGTTCGTATGCCCACTATAAATTAGGAAATTCTTAGCCAATTGTTATTGTCCTGTGACACTCTTGATCACAATAAAAACATCTGGCAATAAACTTTTATGGCTGCTTCTGTATATCTCACACACATTTAAAAACAACACGCAATAAACGTTTATTAGAATAGATGTTTTTGTATAGAAAGACTTCTACTGTAGGATTCTGTCTTTCTTTCTCTTGGACTTCCTTTTCCACTATTTAAATGACCCAAATGTATTTATTTATAGATCATTTCTACTTTCTTCAGGTTTCTATCATAATACATATAATACGATCAGATATATATATCTTATATCTTGAGAATCTTATTATTGTTTCATCACGATATATCATAGAGATATTGAATACCTCAAACTTTCACAAAAGCTACTTACAAATATTAAATATATATAAATCAAGCTTAAATATTAAATATATATAAATCAAGCTTAAATATTAAATATATATAAATCAAGCTTAAAGTTTCAAGACCCACTTACACATGACGTTGTATATTGATAGTTTGCCTAAACATTGTCTCATATGCTCAAAATTATCCAAATTAGTTAATGATGCAGACAAACCTCTATTTTTACAATTTTAAAAATATGTATTCTACATACAAAGAGTTTAAGTGCAACAGAAAGTGAGAAGACAACAATAAATAAGTTTCTTTATTAAAACTAAATACACAATATAACTCTTATTTATTCATAAAAAAAAATACATCCACCTTTGTTCCCAATCTTCTCCCCCTCTACACCAAACTTGCATTGGTTTTAAATATGAAAGAAGTAGACTCCAATTGGGACAGATTTATTCTAAAAATAGGTAGCAACTCTAGTTGTTCCCTTAATTCCACAAGAACATGGCAATTGGCGAAATGGCTATTATTAGTAAAAAACTCTTTAAAATATTATTAATAATTCCACTACAGAAAACAACACTTAATTAATCAATTACATCATCTTTCCCATATTTTAGAAATTTTGATTCTCATAGCTCAAAGGCATTTTATTTGTTTTCTTCTATTTCCTCCTTAAATCAAACTAGATCTCTTCTTGTACAAGCTCATGTATACTTGCAAGCTCAAGTATACTTTCAAGCTCATGTATAATTTCTTGAAACCACATATTGTTCATCCAAATTGAATATAACATGATCCTCCTTCATTGCAACCTAACTCATAACCACCAATGAAACTAGGCTTCTCTCTTTGAAATTTCCATTCTGTACAACCATGGAATATTGAACGAGCCCTAAAACTAATTTACTTTAGTAAAAAACAACTTGCATGTTGTATTCTAGCTCCTATAACAACACTATGTTCTTTCACATGCATTTTTGCAATGGTTGTCTCAAAAATGACTCTCTCTTCCTCCTCTTATGTGTCTTTATATTCACCTCCACACTTTAAGACATCAAGCTCTCTTGTCACTTATAATTCATTCTCATCTCCATACTTTCCTTCATGCATGCAATCATTTACATGCTTGTCATTTTCAAGATAGTTCCCAATCTCTTTCTCCTCCTCTTCATGACATATTAAGACAAAGTAAATTTTAAGGCCCCCCTAAAAATAAATCCCATAGATATTACTTGGCAAATTTATATAAATGAATTTCAAATTCTTGGCGAATGCCACAAATTGAAATGAAATATTGTCAGCCAATAGAGTCGGTATAATTATGATACTGGCCAGTAGCATTATGTTTTCGATCGGTAGTAAATTTATCTTTTTTGCACGCAATAAAGGTGATTAGAATATAGAAATTTGGATATTATTGTAAATGCGAGGAAAATCAACCCAAAAAATTAGCTTGTATATCGAAAATTTAGGTGAAACAGAAAGCAACCTAACACCTCAAAATTAGCCAAATCCAAATTTCAAAAACCCAAATATTTGTGAATTAACAAAGATTAGCCACTAAAATTTACACTGCATTAAGACCGCACCATCTTATTTGTTCTTTTTTAATTTCATTTTCATCCCCGTGATCCATAATGGAGGGATGAAGGATGAAGACCAGGAGGGAATCCACTTGCATTGAATAGTTGCACTTAACCAAGATGAAGAAGTTGCAAGATTGAAGCAAACAAACATTATGAAAGCAATGTTCATGCGTATGAGAGCTCAAGATTCGAAAAATAGAGTGGAGTGGAATGCATTGCCATGGATCAAAAGAGGTGAAGTACAAATAGGGGAGTGAGTGTGTAACTCCCATGTAAGAAAAATGATGCCTCCATGATGGAGAAGAGGAGTTACTTTCCTAAAGGAGAAAGTAACTCCTATGACACACTTACACATATGACAGATTCCATAAGGGAATCTGTCATAACTAAAATGACACCTAGATCCATGTCCACCTAAGTGAGATGACTCACCTGGTGAGGTGGAATTACACCAAATAACTAAATAAAAGATGAAAAATACCACCTACACTAACATCTTCCCTTCATTGAAACTTAGGATAGGGAAAGGTAAGTCAAAAAAACACACATAAAGGAAAATGGGTCCCAACCATAAGCTTGATGAGGTACCCATGCACACCAAAAGTATCAAGTAGTGATGGAAAACCCAGTGGGAAAAAACTCTACTTACAAGAGATAGAAAAACTCTCCTAAGCTACTAAGAAGAAGAAGGGGAGAAGAAGAATCCTATCCAACCTTGCACGAAGATGATCAAGTCACGAGCCACCCTGTGTTAAGTGGAGAGGAGGAAGAATACCCCTGAAGTGACAAGGTGTTATTCCAATCCAAGGAACAATGCTCCGTACGTGAAGTGGAAATGCCAACTACTCCATGAAGAAATGTTGATCCCAAAGTAGTGGTAAGGAAGGAAGGTGGAATGTCCTGAAACTGTGAAGAAGTGTGCCCAATGCCTGATGAGTCCTGAATCATAGTGCCTGCTCCTTGAAATGTTTGAAGTGGACCAGAAGTAGGCAGATCAAGAGACAACTCCTCAAGATGTGGCAAGTGATAAGTGGATGGTGGAGGTGGGTCCCCATCATCATGACAATCAACTATGCTAGAAGAGATGTCCTCAACATCAAAAGTGGGCTCAAAAGTACCATCAAGTCCAGGTGAGTCTGATGAAGAATCTAAAGGAGGAGAAAAGTGAGAGAATGAGTATAGCTAAGTGTGATGGTCAGTTATACCAACTACAACAATAGCATCACTGTGAAGCTCCCTGACATAAACTGAGTCCGGAGTGAACTCAACCCACATGCCCTGTCCAAGGTGAGTGATCTGATAAACTGAAAGAAGATTGGTTGAAAGTGAAGGGATACTCAAAACATTGTTGAAAGTACCACCACTCACTTCAATTGATCCTCTCCAAAAACCTATGCAGTAGTGTTGTCACTAAGTTGAATAGAAGACATGCCACATGGCTCCACTGAAGCAAACTCAATATCTGATGATGTCATGTGATGAGTTGCACCTGAATCAATGATCCATGTAGGAGTAGGTGGCACAATTGTCACTAGAGCTCTTCCCTTTGGTTTCTCCTTGTTTGATTCTTTCACTTTTTATTTCTCTTTCAATTTCCCTTTTTCACTCTCTTTCTCCTTAGAACTTCTCGTGAGATGATGAAGATGATTTGAGAGAATCTGGAAGTCCTATATTGTGCTTCTCAAGCAGATTAGTGAGGAGATGAATCTTTTTCTTCAAGCACTTTTCTTCATCATGTCTGTCATTGCAGTACTCACATTTGATCCATTCTTTGGGAGGTTTAGAACTGGAAGAGGAGGTGAAAGAGTTGATTTTTGGTTTTTCCTTCTTTTCATGATCCTTGTCCCGATTCTTCTCCTTTTGAAGCTTTCTGTTTTTCCTATCCAACAATGAGAGCATGGGATTTTGTGGATTTCAAGGTGCCCATCTAAATCAATTTATCTTGTTACCTAATCAAATCTATAATAAACTCATCAAGTGAGGGTATAGACCAAATTTTACTTAGTGCCCTTTTTGTTGCATGGAAGGTGAGACAAAAACAGAGTATTTGGGACCAAGTTTTGCAAGGACTGATAGAATGAGTTGTGGTTCCTTTTTATCTATTCCACAAGCTTCCAACTACAATCTGAGTGATTTGAATTTGGTGAAGAAGTCTTGAAGGGTGTCAAAACTGCTGGGACTAAGGCTGATTAGTTCATTTTCAAGTTCATGCCTCTCATTTCATCTTGTTTCCCAAAAAGTTTGTGTAGAGTATTCAAAACCTCCTTGGGTGTTTTAGCAGAAGAAATGTGGAAGCACAACTCTAGAGACACACAAAGAGATAAAAATCCAATGGCTTCATCACACTTGTCAAGCCACTTTTCCTTTTCTGTTGCATCTGTAGGTTCAGCTTGCAAACCCATAGTTATCTGAAACAGTTGTTTCTTTTTCAAGGCAAAATATATAGCATCCAACCATTCTTGATAATTAAAAGGGGTGAGCAAGGGAACTGCAAGGGATCCATGGAAAAAAAAGGTGTGCAAGCTGAGGTGTGGAAGGAAAAAGAACCAGAAAAAGAATACCCCCTGAATGTGGAAGGAAGGGTTTCCAAGAAGTGGGGCCCACAAGGCCAATAATACACCAAAAAAGGAGGGATTTTTCCCTTAAAAATTTGCTTATCCACTTTAATTAAAGATAAATTAATTAAGGCAATTAATCTTCAAAGAAAACGGAAGCAATAATAAGGAGAGAGAGAAAAAATTTCCTTGGAGGGTCCGGTGAGCCAGCTCAGTTCTCAGCGAGTTGGCTGGGGAGCTGATTGAGCTATCTGCAGGTTTGACCGAGTTGTTTAGGAACTAGTGGCAAGCTGAGCCCAAGCTAGGTGATGCGGGTGTTGAGTGTGTTAAGTCGTGGTGGAAAAGTTGACTCTCCGATGTTGTCTGAGTTGGAGTGTGAACGATGTCCCTGTTGGGGCGCCGAGTTGATAGGCCCGAGTTTTCGCGTGGAGAAATCCGCCGAGCATGGCTCATGTTATCCACCAAGTGAATGCGAGGTTCCCTACCTAGCTGGAGTCAAAAGACCTAGTCGTGGATGGATGTGCACACAAAGTGGAGGCAGTGAGCAAGGAATGGTGTGTCGGGTCGGGTCGGGATGTGCACCCAAGACGAGCTGTCGTACAAGTCGAGGCCACAGGAGAGTTTCAGCACCTCTGATGCGCAAAAGGCCGCAGAGGGAGGTAACTACAAAAGTCCGGGACCGAGCAGGTGTGAGTGGACAACCATGAGTGTTGCGAAAACGTCAATGGGGAGCAGAGACAAAACTTGAACACCGATCAGTGGAGAGCAGAGCCCAAGATCAGTTATGTAATGATCCGAGTTGAGTAACGGTAGGAACCTGACGTGAGACACATAGAGAATTGTAACCAGTCGAGCTCAGGCATGAACAAAGGGGTGCAAGCATGCTTCAGCGCCTAGTAACAGGCAGTCAAGGCTTCACAGGTGAATTCGAGCTAGCGAATGCAAAGTCAAACCAAAGTACACTGAAGAGCCAGGGGCTCGTTTCAACCAAAGCAACGCCAAGAGCTACGTGAGAGTAGAGAACCCAACAAAACAAGAGCAAGCATAGAATGTCGAGAGCTAGTTCGATGCAGAGATCCTACACAGATGCAATGGGAGTGCAAGTAAGTGTGCAACCGATCACCAGGGGGACTAAGTAGAGACAAAAGATGAAGCGACGTGTAGGAGTCCAAAAATTGAGCCAACCATGGAAATGGAACAACAGTGCAAGTTTACGTAAAGACCAACCCGAATCGTCAAGTAACACATGAGCCATTGAGTGGCGAGTTGGAGAAGGCAAGCTGGGCGAGCTATTTTAGGATAGCTCGGTTCCCAGCTCGGCAAGCTGGGAACGAGTTGGTCCTTAAAACAATCTCTTTCAACCTTTGAAACCACCATTTTTGTTAACTTGCACCTTTAAAACTGCAATTTTCCTTGACCTTGAACACACGTGAAACCAGCAAGAGGCACACAAACCAGCACACCAAAACTAACCACTAAAACCTTGAAATATGTAAGTAAAGCACAAGGCAAAAAGAGAGCTTGCACAAGAAACTACAAGGTGGAGAATAGTAATAACTATGAGCAACACGATTCCGGTCCCCGAGCTCTGATACCATGACGAAGGGATACAGGACGAAAACCTGGAGGGAATCCACGTGCATCAAATAGTTGCACTTAACCAAGATGAAGAAGTTGCAAGATTGAAGCAAACAAACATTATGAAAGCAATGTTCATGCGTATGAGAGCTCAAGATTCGAAAAATAGAGTGGAGTGGAATGCATTGCCATAGATCAAAAGAGGTGATGTACATATAGGGGTGAGTGAGTAACTCCCATGTAAGAAACAATGATGCCTCCATGATGGAGAAGAGGAGTTACTTTCCCAAAGGGGAAAGTAACTCCTATGATACACTTACACATCTGAAAGATTCTTTTATGGAATATATAATAACTAACATGACACCTAGATCCATGTCCACATAAGTGAGATGACTCACTATTTCTCTAACAAACTATTTTCCTTTTCATTCCAATAATGCATGGTGTGATCCATGCCATTTTTCTCCTCTCTTTCTCTTATATATGCTATTAAGAAATCTTTATTCTCACAACCATATACTTCATGTATATTATAACATCCATAATATTTATCGTTTTCTTCTGCATCCTTTGATGCTCCATCTCCATTTCCTCTTTCTCCATGCCCCTAAACCTGAAGGTTGAAACTCTTTCTTTTAAGACACTTGTCCACCATTTTATCAATTTCTTCAATCATTCTTAATTGTTTTCCAAATTCCATCTATGCATCCATGTCCATAGCTACAAATATCCTCAATAATAGTTAAGTTTGTCACACATGCTCTCTACTCGTAACATATTTGGACGGTATAATATAAACTAGTGCAGAAAAGCCTCTATTCCAGTAATTTTCAAAATACAATTCTACATACAAATAATTTAAGCACCAAAAAAAGTGGGAAGAAAATAATACATAAGTTTGTTTTCTAAAACTACATACACAATATAATTTTTTGTTTATTCATAAAAAAAAAATTACATCCACCTCCATTCCCAATATTCTCTCCCTCTACACCAAGCATATGTTGGTTTTAAATCTGAAAGAAGTCAACTCTTGTTTAGACATACAAATTATTAAAAATAGCTAACTACTCCAACTATTCCCATAACTTTGCAATAACATGGCAGTTAAGGAAATGGTTATTATTAGTAGATAATTCCTAAACAAAAACACTTTAAAATACTCTTAATAATTCCATTGTAGTGAACAACACTTAGTTATTGGGTTACATCAGTTAATGCCTATGTGGTAATATTTGCAACTTAATTTCATATCTATAAAGTATATTTCACCATTGTTGACAAGTTCTCTTATGAAATTATATCACCTCTCAATGCACTTCTTCCTTTTATTAAAACATAAAATTTTTATAATGATATTGCTAAATTAGTATGACAAAAGATATTTTTTGTTCCTTCTTGTCCTTGCTTTAAGTATGTTAACATTCTTTCATCCATATTCCTTGAAATGTTGTCGAAAAATTTGCTAGATATCTTTCTCTATTGTGTAAAGAGTTAAAATGGGTTTTTTTGGATGCCCATGACACTTCTCCTAATTCAAAATTAAAAATATATCCTAAAGTACTCTTTACATCATCAATGTTACAATCATAATTACTATCCATGGAATTGATTACTTTGAGTTCATTTGTGTACATCAATACATTACCATAATCGGTTGATCCACTTATGTATCTCAATTTTATTTTCCTTGTTTTCCATTAATGAGAGTCTTTTGGAATTTTCATGAACCTTAAAATTAGACTTACTACATATATTTGTCATAATTTTATTACCATCAAATATATCAAACTTCTAGTTAGGCATTTATACAATGTTGGATCAAAATTGTATCTCTTATCACTCTTGCACAATTTCAAACCCAATACCATAGGTATAGATGATGTTTTGCAATTCAATGTCCTAAACCTCTTTAAAACAACAGTGTTGGAATCCTAAATGAAAATTACATCATTTGTTTGATTTTCTTGAATGAAAACAAAATATTTCATAAAACTTTGATCTATCATCTCAAATTGTTTCTTCATTTCTAATTTAACTAACTCAATTGAAAATTTTGCTATGATTATCAAACCATCAACATACAAACATATAATAAAAATTACTTCTTGATTGTTAATTTTGGTATATAAAGAGTTTGTTGATTGTTGCTTTTTAGAAACCATCACTCAACAAGTATGAATCAATGTGAGTATACAAAGCTCTTGGTGATTTCTTAAGAACATACATGAAATTTTTCAATCTATAGAATTTTTTCTAATGATCTGGAATCCCATACCCTAGTAATTTCTACGCATATATTTCTTCTTCCAATATTCCATTATGTTGAGTTAACATTCATATGATAAAATTTCAACGTATCCTGAGTGGCATTCATTAGAACATATTTGATTGTATTAACTTCGATTTCTGACACTGCAATTGTTGCAACGAGAATTGTCGTGCGAAGGTGTATTCCTTGACCTTGAAAATCATGTTTGCAATGAGTAAGTATTACTGTTCTGAATTCTTGCACACTGTAACTCTATTTACTTGGGACTGATGTCATTATGTCTTGTGATTCGCAAAGTTGTGAACCTGCAGAATTGCTTTTGTACTCGATGAATTTATATAAGTTGACAGCACACCTTGAATCAATTCCATTGATCCAAGGTATGCTTCAGCCTTCTTTATTGTCGTCTTGTCGATTGACTTTCCAAATAAAATGAAGTCTGGAACCGAGCTGGAAATTGTTGTAAATTTTAAAGAACCCGGTTACAGGTATACTTACTTGGCATCATGCTACCAACGGTAAGGTTTGATTTCCTGGATACATATGATTTGTAACGCTAGAAAGCGTAAGATAGAAAAAAAAATGGTATAAGGATGTTAAGGCATATATGTAGTCTAGGACAGGATGTCCTGCACTATACTGGTTTTAAGCCTAAGGTAGTAAGACCTACTTGGAACCTATTTTTGGAATTGCTAGGATTATGTTTTAACCTATGAAATAATATTTATCCTACATGGATTTTAAATTAAAAAGTTTATAAACTAACCTAAGGTGAATCCTAAGGATCTACGAGCTAGAAGGAAACCTAACTATTAAAATTGTGACCTAGACTATTGCTAATCCTAAGAGGGACCTATGGGATACATGTCAAGTGGGAGGATAAAGGGGGAAGGTTTTAAACTTTAATGAAGGACTTAAATGCAGTCCTTGTAGTTTTAATCGCCAAGTTTGGCGGGAGCAAGGAAGTTAGAGGCATCTAACTAGCAATGTTACTAAATTTGAATTACATGCAAATTATAAAATAGAACTCGCCAAATTTGAGTTGGCGGTGGCGTGAGGAAAGAGAGGGAAAATGCATTCAATGCATTTAATGGTATTGGTTTTGGCAACCAGCCCGCCTAGGAAAGAGGAGAGTGGATTTTCGTGGGGTTATTGTTATTCATTTGGTTTTCGGGTTTTTGCTCTGCATATTGTTGTTCTTTCGAACCTGCAAGTTCGTTTTTCGGCCATTGTTGTTTTGACTGCCTTCGAGTGGTTTTTGGGCCTGTGGAAACGAGGAAGCAGTTGAGAGATCTGGTTGTTGACGTTGTTTGGAGGGAAGAAACTCTTGAGAAGTTCGGCTGTGACCTTCTACAAGCTAACAAGAAATTATACAGGCATGTTAGGCTCTTTTTGTTAAACAGTTATGCTCTTTATTAAACGTCTTCATTAAAAGAACTCTGCTCTTAGAAATGCATGGTTTTGTGAAAATATGTTGGTGTGTTTTGGATGTGATCTTTTGCTTGAGTTGTCATTTGGAAAAGATGCGGTTTGGGTATCTTCTAGATGCATGCATGAGAAAATGGGTGTTCTTTGTTGAATTCGTAAGTGAAGATGGATTTCATCTCTGCTGTTAAGATTTCAAAAGTAATGGGTATTCGGTTTTGTTGTCTCTTGTGGGTTTGAACTTGCTAAAGGTGACAATGATGTGTATACTGTTTTCTGAGTTTTATATGCTCAAAAGTTATGGATTTTGTGGGAATGCTTTGACAGGACTTTTTGTGAATTGTTCTTCCTTGCCTGTATTACAATTTAATTGTGATGTGAGTTCTCTTAGGGACAATAGGTTCATTGTATCATCTTCACATTTGCTTGTTCTAAAATGATACGATGTTCCTCCTATTTTGTTCTCGGTACCCATGAATGATTGTTTGGAAATAATTTCTTGTCGAACCTGGAATAGAGTAATCTGTTTATCTGATGGATTGGGGTAGAGTGTACAGTTTTTACTTCTCCTTTGAACTCAATGATGAATATATATATATATATATTCTGTGGATTTAAACTTCTTCGTTGTTTTCATTGTAACTGAACCAGAGTAGATCCCTTACTCTTGTGATTGAAAAATGATTTCTCATCCCGGTGGAATTGGGACCATGTTTGCTTGGTTGTAAACTCTTAATCATTTTATGTTTAGATTGAATATGTTTGTTGTTAGTGTATACAACTATTAACGTTGGTTGTAATTGGAAGTTCAGTTGTTGTTGATACTTTTGGTTTAGTTGTAAAATGAATTCTTGAATACTTTCCTTAATGGTAGCTAGTAAGCTATTAAGACTGTCACAGTCTAGCGTGGAAAGAATTACCCTATTGATAACTGGTCTTCACGTTATAGTTTGATATTCGGCTATGTATTGAAAAGAAGTAATGCGAATCTCCTTCCTTTCATTTGATTATTGACTTCTAAATTGCTCTCTCCTTGACTGTTATCTCTAGTTGTTATCTCTTCTTGCATAAGATTGACCAGTTCGGTTGTGATTAAATGAAAGAGATTATAGAATAGGTAACTGGAAGTAATATTTCTTTTCTTTCTTATCCTATCTAAATTTCTGTTAAGGAGATATTGAAGCAACGTGTGACTGCCTTCAGGAGTATGTAAATGCGTTTTACGTTCTGTTTTCTTTCTCTGAATTGGATGGATACCTTGTTGTTTGTTGAATTCTGAAAAGTGATATGGGTTGCCTTCATGGTGTCTAATTAATTTCCTTCCACATTTGAAATTGATTGAAGTCAATTGAGTAAAAGAATAAAAGAGGGAAAAAGGTTTGTTTAAAATTGTAGTCATTTCACTATAGGAACCCCATTTATAAAGTTGGAACAAGATTGATCTTGAATGTGTTCGAACAGTAATTTATTACTTCTTTCAAATGCTTCTATTCAGAGAATAGTTAGAGCTAATGTTCTTTGGATTATTTGTCTAAATTTGAAATGAACTATATTCATTATTGGAAGGAAACGGTTAAGTAAATGAGGATATATCATTGCGTGTTTGCTGTAATTATTTTGAGGAGTTGTTAGTTAATAGTACTGTCTGATTTTGATGCTACTTATTGTGACATGGTTGTTTAAATTGTTCATCCTTACTGGTTCTTAACTCTTATGTGATGTCCATCTCAATTACGGGACGTTTCATAAAAGCATAGTTCTTTTATTGAGACAGTTAGTCAAGAGCACTTCATTTTAATGGTAAGTGCTTAACATGCTCAGTTCAACGAACTGACCCGTGCTAGTAAATTTTGCAGATGGATTCTGTGGGTATTAAAGAAGACATGTTGTTTTATGATACTTCTTCTGATTAACTAAAGGATGGATCTTTTATGAGATTTTATTATTCTTCTTGAAGGAAATGGAAAAAGGAAAAGTTGTATTTTTTTTTTGAGTTATCAATGCCGTTTGGCATGAATACGGTTCGACTGTTTGGACTTGTGAAATGTATAAATTTTACCTTGAGGAATGAGAGAAGGGAATGGTGTGTTATTTTAATTGTTGTACCATTATTGAATTGTTGAAATAAAATCGTGAACTTATTCCTATTTGTTGAATTTGTACTTATACAAATGATGGCTGATAGATTTAAAAGGATATAATGAGAAGAAAGGAATTGACACTCTGCTCCTCTTAAACACTACTCGTAAGTTGAGATGTACAAATGGTTAATACTTAGGTCAATATGGACTATTAATTGACTTTAGTAAAAGAGTAAAATACATATGAACTCTTGTATAAATAATAATTGGAATTGGACTCTAACCAATGAATATTAAGGAAAGGACAATTAGTTTCAAGAATAAGATTTCGTTAATACTCTTTGGGGTGTCATGCCCAAAGGATATTCGGAAGGAGGAAATCATATCTCCTCTTATCAAACCTTAAACTGAAGTAAGGTAATTGTAAATAAATGAATACATTTAAATAGGAAATAGACTTCATTCAAATGATGTCTAATGTAAAGGAAACCTGAGTTTAAAATCAGTTGCGAATGAACTTGATTAAGCTTAGTAAGTTAATCTTACCTCGTTAAGCTGAAGTGGACCATAAGTCTGAAGCTTTAATAATGAACCAAGAAAAGAATATGCAATCCTTCGGTAAGGAGGAGTGATTGTATATTAAGCTTCAAGACAATTCAAGTCATTCCTAACTATGCAACTGTAATGAACAAAGAGGTTAGAGGATCAGCAAGGTTGCTGAAACTTATTTTTAAAATAATAAAGATAAGAATCTAATCAAACTTTTAGCTGGATATGTAACCCTAGATGGGAGGATTCCGCAGGATGTTGGTACACGCCAGCTGCAATAAGGTGTCTTCATGAAGGTCGGGCCTTCATGATGACACAATGTTGTAGCTGACATATTGCAAAACCCTTCCGAATTGGATCATCTAGGTTTACATAAGCTTGGACTTGGCCTCAGTTTTACTTTGGACCAAGATAGGAATATGACCTTGTATATGGAGTGACTCACAATGACTAAAGGTAACTAGACACACGCAGTCGACTAGGGTCGACGAGGTATGTCTGCGTACCTTTCGTCATCACGAGTGCTTCTCTATACCCTTTCATATTGCTAACTTGGGTTAAGGTTCAACCTTGGGCAAGAGGACTGACAGAAGTCAGAAAAGACCATTTTAGATAACAGATGAAGTGGGGTGAAGGACGTATTCCATTGACGAGTATGCCGTCTAGGAATATGATCATGCTAAGCATGTGAGAATCTTTGGCCAAAGTAACGCAAGCTGCTGGTTGCGTTGTCCTAAATCACCTAGTTTAAGAAGCAGGATTTCAGATGAATATCGGTAACAGATATTCAGATAGGCCTCTTAAATGGAACACTTCAATAACCGAAAAGGTAAAGGGAACCAAGTATACTTAGTATACAATACATGGATTAACATGAAGGATCGGTAAGTAGCCGAGTCATGAAATGAGAGATCGATGAAACTCCGAGCCATGAAATGGGAGATCGGTAGTTCTTCGAGTCATTACAGCTGCATATGGTTATCTGTTATATGATTGAATGGCATGGAATGTGTGTTCCATATTATGAATATGCGAACAGAGAACATTGGTCTAAAAAGCATTGTGTGTTCTAAATTACGTCATTTAGAACAGAGAACAATTATCAAAACTTGAAACATGTGTTCTGAATTACGTAATTTAGAGCAGAGAACGTTATAATTTTTTTTTTCCCTTGTTCTAGTGTCTTAAATTCATCAAAGGGATACCTTAGAAAATATGGATTCAAAATTTATATTGAGATGTCACTAAAGAAATACCTTTCAGTTGTTTAGGCTTCTGTTGAAATTTTCCTTAAGGTGTCACTTAGGTGATACCTTATATGAGACTATTTTTCCTTTGCAGTTGAATATTTTCCTAAGGGATTCACTAAGTATATTTGTGGTATATCATGTTTGTTTGTAGGATACTAAGTAATACCCATGTTTAATGCTCAATTCTCACTCGTAATACACCATTCCTATTATAAAATATCCCTTATATTACCAAATATTACATAGAACAATTTTTTCTGACATTTTTAATACCCCTTATTATTTACATATTTTTCATGTTTAATGTGTTTTTTAGTTGATTAGCACCCAAAATAGTTTCATTTCATTTTGGGGCCTTTGTGGTTGAAAATGTGGAGTTCACGGGTTTAGATGCTAATATAGACGCATTGTTTTGGGCATGCTATGATTAATAATCATAAAAAATGCTCGCCATCCCCTTCTCTGTATTCATATAAGCTAGATCAAAAGAAACATAGAATAATTATGCTTTTTAAATAGATTTTTTTCATTTAAACAACCCCTTTCCTTTCAAATCCCTTGCATTCTCATTGAAGTAGGCCCATCATCTATAACTTAGAGACTCCATCTACTCTTTGATAGTGTTCATATAGCCTCTTCTCATGGCTTTTAATGACAGGGATGGATCAAAGGCACATGGAATCCATTAGCTTCACCTTGCCCCAGAAAAATTCAAACTTAACTATTTTTCATGTGTTTTGATGCCTGTGATAGATGTATGACTAATGTCACTCATTAGCACAGATAACATCCATAGGATTAAAGGTTTTTATTCTCACTCTAAACTTCATTGAATTTATGATTGATGACAAGTTTCATGAAGGACATGTGGAGGTAATATTTGAATGAATTTCTTTGATTAAACCTTCAAAATATTTAGAGCATCGATGTGTAACACTCGACATGTTAGGGATAGGTGTCATCCATCAACACATTTTATCCTCTCAATCCTTTGAGCTCACATCCAAACCTTACATCCCACCAATGGAGTAAACGTATGGGTTTTAGATAAGTGGCGACAATTAATTCCCTACACCATCATAATTTTTTAAACCTTACCTCTTCACCCTAGAATGAGGAAGCCTTGTTGGAAGATAAGTGGCATTAATTGATGAGTTTTAAACATTATAATAGTGCCCATTCCACTAGATTTAAACCTTGTAATAGTTCCCATTCCACTAGCTTTAAACCTTGTGAAAATTTAAAGCTAATGAAATGGGAACTCATCACCGACACCATCAAAAGTATTGAGCATATTATGATAAGTAGGAAAATCCTCTTCTGTAATAATATCACCAACAAGGAATACAAATTAATCATCTAGAAACCCACAAGCTCTTTTTCTCATATCTCTCAATTCATCCTCAAAGATATCAGAGGAAGCAAGAGCAAAAAAATCACAAGGCTGCTAGCATTTTTCCACATGTTTCAAATGGGGAAAAATGATATTTGTTTCCCATCCCTTAAGAGATTTTAATATTTCTATCTTCTAAGGTGGCATAGAATGTATCACCTTCCTATAATTCCTCTCACATTCATATCTCAACTTTCCAGCTTCTCTACAAAAACAAAACAAATTATAACTATTGTTCTATAAATGAATGGCTCACAAGGTACAATATTTCTTAAAACAAGAAGATATCATCATTATTTTGAATTTAAATTGGTTGTTTTGTTCTGTTTTATGTAGTAGTACTTACTTGTAACTTCTTGTAGGGAGGGTAGGTGTAGTAGAGATAATCATTTTTGTGACCTGGTAATTATAGGATACCATGTTTCTCCTGCCATGGACTAGACACATCACAGAACATCCAACACTTGTTTCCACTGCCATTGTATTTTCCACCTTTCTCAACATATTCTAAGAAAATGTTGTGTAATGTTGTCTTCTGAATAAATTTATGATACCTATTTTTTTTATTGAGCACCTCTAGGGGTGTCATATAACTAGGCACTAGATTATATAATTTAATGACATCTCTACCTAAGTTTTGGAGGGAACATATAGATTTAACAATGTAAAGTAAGTGAAGAAACTAAACCAGTGATCACCTTCAGCTAAACAAATATGAGTAAGGGGCATCCACACCATAAAAATCACCTAAGGACAATCCTGCCCTTAATTGTATGACTCTCTATGTCGGGTGTCTCTAGGGCTTGCGATACCTAATTTTTTAAACCAAAATATCACTATTTTGAAATACACATTTAGAAACCAAAAAAGTGGACTAGATTCCAAATACATAACTCATGTCTTAATAATGTTATTATTGCTTCCATTAAAGTAACTACCACATTTATTAGAACTTTGAAATTTCACAAAAGCTACTATAAAAAAATTAAATACATACAAATAAAAAAGACTCCCGCTTAAGCTTGACTTCCTACATTGATAACACCTAAACTCTCTCTCACACATGTTTTAAATTTTCCTTAACTAATAGTTTTGTGAAAATATTTGGAATTTGATTTTAGGATATACAAAACTCTAAGTATATTAAATACCATTGTTGACGAATCTTTGTATGAAATGATTTTTTGTATCAGTATGTTTACTTCTTTTGTGAAAAATATGTTTTTTTTATTATAATGATATTACTAAATTATTATCACAAAAGCTCTTTGTTGTTCTTTTTGACTCTTGCTTCTAGTGTGATAACATTGTTGACAGAGTTTTTTCAGAGTTCTTTTGTTATTGTAATGGAATTAGTTGTTGGCATGTATGTCCAACCCCCCCCCCCCCCCCCCCCCCCCCCCCCCCCCCCCCCCCCCCCCCCCCCCCCCCGTTCCGAGTTTCATGACATGTACTAACCACCTCTCATGGATCCTAACTGACTATTATAACAGAGATTAACACCTACGGGTTTTTTTCTAATGGCAATTGTGGTCCAAAAAATGGTATTAGAGCGACAGGTCTCACGTTCAAAACTTGATTGGGTAACGATGGGGGGGGGGGGGGGGGTTGT
Source organism: Taxus chinensis (assembly GCA_019776745.2). Lineage (NCBI taxonomy): Eukaryota > Viridiplantae > Streptophyta > Pinopsida > Cupressales > Taxaceae > Taxus > Taxus chinensis. Next base: position 271,272 of record JAHRHJ020000310.1, on the reverse strand, counting down.
TGGCATGTGTGTCCAACACTCCCCGTGAGTTTTGTGACATGCACTAACTGCCTCTCGTGGATCCTAACTTTAATGATTGTATCAAATATTAACACCTGTAGGTTTTGGTCTAATGGCAATCGTGGTCTAACAGTGGATCTTTGCATTTTTTCCAAATGCGCCATGCCCATTTCTTAGCAAGGGAAGGGGAAAACTTAGCATTCTTGTTGTTTTTCATTTTTTTTTGCAGTACATTAAAGTGCCAACCATGATATTATACAACTTCCTAATTTGTATTTGATTGTAAAATACTTTGATAACCCGATCAAAACAAGTTATTGCTAAGTCCATCCCTTCCTTATCAATGAGATTGAAGTTGAAAACCTAGCCTTCGGTCTTTGTGTTGTATATTTATGCAAGAATTTCTTTTTTGTGACTCTACCTTCTATAGACCAAATGAGTACTACTAGTATGAGATGTCAATGAGACATTAATAGAGACAAAACTTGACTAAATTGTCACAAATAGAGACAATAAAAAAGTTGTATATCGTCTCTATTATTGTCTCAAAGCAGGTGTCTCTAATATTGTCTCTAATTATTGTCTCTCCAGAGACAATAAGGATTGATATATATTTTGTCTTTTGAGAGACAATATCAGTTTTGTCTCTCTAGAGACAATATCATTATTGTCTCCTTAGAGACAATACAAAATACTAATTTTTTGTCTCTCTAGAGACGATACGAATTTAAAGAATGAAAAATATTAATTTAAAGAAAAAATAATAACCAAATATGATATAGTGCAATCAATGGCTACATATTGTCTATGACGTCAGAGTGGCCTGATAATTAATATTATAAATTAAAAACAAATTGATTTGAATCTTGTGACTAACAAATGGGTCAACAAACTTTTTATTAGTATCAAATAAGATAAAATACAAAAGGGTGTCTAAATTCCATTAACCCTTTAAATACAATGATAAAATATAAAAGGGTGTCTAAATGCCATTAGCCCTTTTCATACAATATGAACACCTTCTCTCCACCACTAGCTACAAAGGATCCGTCTACTTCCCTAGTGCTACTTTGAGGTTCTTTTTCTTAAATTTTCTTTTGAGCAACTACCTCTCTATCGGAAGCTGTCATCTTCACGTTATTCGCTTTGATTGTCTCAACTTTAATACAATTCTCTACTATCGATAGTAGAAAAGGTACATTGGATTATGCACAGCCAAAGCTCTCTTCATGATTAGTACAACACCTGCTCCGTCACTAACTTGGATTGAATTTCCTATAAGGATTGCATCAAGAATTTGGTGTAAGTAGCATGCAGAAATAAAATTAATATCCAATAGGGTGTAATGACAGATACTCTAATCTTATAAAATGTAATAAGTATGATCTACTAAAATGTCTATCACTTTCTATACAAACAAAAAAAATTAATATTCAGCCTTAACAGAAAACTAGAAAAGAAACATACTAGCAGTAGTCCTACCATCCTTCTTGAATACAACTCTAAGCTTTGCTAAATCAGAAAAACATGCATTGGGATGAATACCATCATCAACAAAAATTGTCACACACTTTTCATCTCCATCTTTAGGATCAAAAATATTAAATGTGAAAATAAGAACCATAACAATAGATCATGTCAATATCTTTAATTAAACACCAATCCAAGTACAAGACCTTCATAGATTACACAATACCTAATGTTTCCTACCTTATTTTCAATAGGGGCAATCAAATTTACATAACCAACTGGCGAAAATCAAATTTACATACCAATGTCATAAAATCCAGCTTTAATTACAGCTACAAGATCTGCAACTGCTTGAAGGCCTGAACAACATTGTTTGTTGACAGTCCTAACAGGTACAGTCTCTGAGAACATGAAAAAGTAAGAAGAAGCAAATAGATGTCAAAGAAATTGAAACATCTCATGAAAACTTTGACTTATACATTATGTATTAAAATAAACACCTGGGAATCCAACATAAAAAGTAGCCATCCTGCACTCACTAGCCCTTTGAGAACCAGGGGCAAGACTGGTTCCCATAATAATATCTGAAACAGTTCTATTAACAAATAAGTCAGTCAAATCATACCATCTATATGTGCACTGTATTTAATACAATATGGAACTAATGGTCATACTCCATATACACTCAACAACAACAATCAAGGAAATGAACTAGAATACCTTGCTCACTTAAAGCTGCATCTACCTCTTTTGCAATCTAAAAGACAAAAAAACATAAGCATGCATACTAAGTCAGAAAAGAAATCATGCCCATTTCACTATATAAAAAAAACTACAGTTCCTACTAGAAAATTTTCACAACATGTTCACTAAATATCTACATCCTTGGTACATTTTATCATGACATTACACTTTGTAAGGACATGTTGTAATCATGCCCACATAGAAAATGACTTGGAACAGACCTTATTAAAATGCTCGTATTGCCTATTTCCTAAACCAAATACAACATATATGAGTTTTGGAAGCAAAGGCCTCGACTCTCTTTCTTGGATATGCCAACAAATATGAACAATGATAAGTTAATGGTAGATCAAAATGAGATATAAGTGATCTTAAAATTTTACATAAATACCACAGACACACACCTCAAAAAACCACCTATAGAATCTTGATGCATTATCTGTGGGCTCCCCCATCTCCATAACTATAATGAAAGCATAAATATATAATTGTGTTAATTTCATGTTGAAAAAACTACATAACCTTTAGGATTGAATAACTGACAAAGGATAAATTAAGGAAACAAAGTTCAGAAAAATGCAACATAAAGAAGATAACCCACTAATGCATAAAGTTCCAAACTTACGTTCCTAGATTGAAAAAAATTAATGTTTATATTTTTTCGTATTGATCATTATCTGCTGCAAAATCATCCTTGAAGAATTCAACAGATGGTCAATAGACCATGTAAATAGAAATGATGTTAGCAAAGTTGAACCTAGGACCAAGACAATTTGGAGTAAGATTTAAGTTATGCAGATGGATTCAAAACATATAGAAATGAGAGCTAATTGTAAGCATTAACTTACTAGATCAACATGTTTGAATGTTGACTTTTTGTACCAGGCCTTCGTTTCCTCAACACGTGTCTGTATCAAATAACTATAAGAACTTAATAACAATAAACATCAATACTTTTAGTTGCAAATTTCCACAGCGTGATCTTGAAGAGAAAAATGCAATGTGCATAATACCTAATGATCTATCCTTTAAATTTGACATGTATAAGTCTCAAAGACTTACATACAAGCAATCCTAAAACCAGTGTGTGGCTTAATCTTATTCACAAGATCATTTCTCATAAACACAAATTTTTCACAACATTCGATGGAAGGTAGATTAGACATTGACAACTTCAACTGGTCAAAATGCAACCCCTGCTCATAAGTAGTGACAAGAAAACTAGCACAGTGCCCCAATAGTCTTCACACAAATAATATGGTGTGGCCGTAACAGTTCTCTCTAGAGCACCAGAGTTCCTGCAACAACTATCATACTAGAGAAACCATATAATTTACATTCAGTGTAAAGGTAAAAGGGGAGGGAATTTTTTTTGTAAAATATTATATTGAAGGAAAAGAGGTGACAAGTTAATGACATAAATGAAAGTTCAAACAAAACAAAACCAAACAATGTGTGTAAAAAGTACTTGGTAAATGATTCTGACATGATATTGAGTTATCAACAGCTCCCCTTCTTTCCCAAGCTAGTTTGAATATTGATCACTGTGTTCCCATGCAACCTCCAAACATAACATTTCTTAGGAGAAAATAGAAGCGATATCCTCTCCTTCCACAAATTCTTTGATTTCCCCAATGATGAACCTTCAAGAGTCCCAAAACACAATGATGAACTAAGACAGACAGCATCATGCATTAATGTTTGATGTGAAATAGACATACATGGTAGAGAAAGACATCAGTTTAGGACTTCAATTAATTGATGACAGATAACCATTTAAGAAGGTAGTTAACACAACGACACATTAAAGATTATTGATGCCGGCCATTTACAAAGTTGGATGACACAGAGACTTTCCCAATATTTCTAGCAGTAAGATGTTGACATTGGAGCACTGTGTACATAGTTTTTTTTTAGGTGTGCTATGTGTTATTGAATGCACTATCTAGTATGGTTTTTTTTAATGCCCTGTCTTGTATGTTTTTCGATGGCTAAGAAGAATACGATGCTAAAAAACTCATGGAAACATGAAACCAATTTTATTTTTGTAATGTGCAGACATGTGGTTGATGTACCACTTACATCTGTATATGATGAAAAAATGAGTGTGGAAAGGTCAAACAAGTTGGGTTCATTGCAAAAAAAATGATTGCACAGTGCAGGTCAATCCTGTGTGTAAATAACACCTATTGGAATAATTATGATTGGGCATACAATTGCCAAAATCTATGCCACTACACAGGACATGAAATTTGTTTGTGTATTTGGAGAGTGGTAATCATGTAGCAAGGGAGCAGGTACTCTAGGAGATATTTCCAAACTATTGAGTACATTTTTTACAATTTCGGCCATAGGAAACTTTTCAGGAGTCTTACAAAGTCATTTCTTGCCTTGTAGACTTTGGGAATTCTTTTGACTTGGCTCTGAGACTTCTACTTTTCCAAAACAATAATTGGATGGTTTTACTTGTTGGCCTATTTTGGACTTCCTAAGGTCTCAAAAAATTTGTTTAGACTTAATGATTGGTGGCTTTCTTTTTTCTCCTCATTGGTCCTTATTTTTAGTTGATTTGGAAGGCGTATGAACAAGTCGGGTAACCTATCTTCTCTTCCTTTGACACTAGGTGCCAAGCCTACAAATTTATTTTGTCGAATCTAAAATATAGACAAGATCGTTGCCTTGATAAGAGGTTGCTCTTCCCTCTTTTGGTTTGAGAAAGGAATTAAAATATTTCATATCTTTTACATATTTGGAAAGTGGATGGAATGGAAAAACTGTAAATCTTTCTATAAGTTATCTCAATCTCAGTTCAAAATGTATACAACGCTCATAAATACTTTCGTAACTCCCTATACTAGACTAATTATAAAGGATGATAATGAATTTTGGGATACTATGAAGTGGCTCAAAGGGCCCCCTCTCCAAGAGGCTACCTCCAAATAACTCTATGTAAATATTTCCTTCTCCTTGAACCTTTCCCTATATTTTCCAAATTTGCACAAATCTCTTATGTCTGTGGATGTGATTTGTCTCCCTAAAAAATCATGTACTCTGGCATACACCCATCTTGCTCCAGAATGGTATCTTTGGCACAGGGTATGGACAGCCATAAAATTATTAAAGATAAAAAGATGTTTTTTTAGATGTTGTAGTTATAACAGCCATTGTAGACATGTATGCAAAATGTGGACGTGTAGATAATGCAAGATAATTGTTTGACAGAATGCCTCAAAGATATGTGTTCTCATTGCTGCTGACTATATTATGGACATTATTATAGTTTTGATTTAGTATGGTGTTAGATGTCAGATCATGGATTATTGTTGACTCTGATTCATATATGATGCATGATGATTGTTAGAGACATTTTATATAGATGTTGACATGTTGTTGGACATGGTTATATATATATATATATATATATATGGATGTTGTTAGGACATGTGATATTTGGATATATTGAGTAGACCGAGAAAATTGAATTTAAAATTGATGATTATATAGTTGCTGATGAAATTGTAAGTGATATTGTTGATTGTCTTGGATGTTGTTGTGATTCATATATATATATGATGATTTTGAAATTATATTATATTCATTTGGATGTTCTGATATGGCCACGAGGCCGAAGGGGTATTTGTATTGTGCAGGTTAAAAATATCACAACAAACATCGGGGGATTGGAGACCAACCACATTGGAATTCTAGATGAATTCAACAAGGTCACCATGGCAACTTGTATTGTTCATGTGTGTGTGTTTGATTGTTAGGGATTCCCATGGGGGGATCACCTTTAAATGTGACCAAGGGTTATGTGTATTTATTTATTTGGTTCCTTTTTATTGATGTTTGTATGTGTTTATTAAGTGATGTGTTTACCCCTTTCATTATTTATTAATTGTGGTAAATTAATGTGAGTAAACATGTTGTTAAAATTAATTATTAGAGTTGTTGGCCTAAAATTAAAGTGTTGTAATAATTAATCAAATTGGGACATAAGAAAGTAATTATTAGAGTTTTTGGCCTAAAATTAAAGTGTTGTAAGAAATGTGTAAGTGATGTGTAAATTAATTTTGGAGTATGAAACACTCCACCTCCTTTTGAAATTCGAATTTGTCCTTGGAGGCTGATTTTGGAAGCTTATGGGACAAGTTAAACTTGTCCCATACCTCTTAAATTTGCATGCCAACCTTACCTATGGTTGGAGGGTTTAAATCTAGCCTTCATTATGCATTTTTGTAAGTCAAGTTGTATGTTTTAATTGCACTTTCTTACATGCTTTCAATTTCAGTCCTTATGAGGTGTGGGTTTGATTTGAGTGTGTAAGTAAAACTGTCATTTATTCACCTACTTATTTATTGTGCCTTGACTTAGATTGAATGTTGACTTACTTTTATCAGTGAGTTTGGGAAAATTTGAATTGATACTCCTATGTTGAGAGCTTTTTTTTGAACTTGGAACATCAGTCATCAAAGTAAGAGTTTATGGATGTGGTGAATGGGTGACATGGAATATGTTGGATTTGATGTGGCATCCTCACATGGATCCACCTCATCCTCTTCTCTTTTCTCTTCTATATTTGAATTCCTTGGAGTGTTTTTGGGGTTGTTCATTTTAAATCACTTCATTTTTGGTGACTTGCTTTTGCTTTTTTGGAGCTCTTGCAAATTGGAGAAAGTTGGAGATTGTTGCATACTTGTCTGATTTTTGATCTTTGGTTTGTATTTGCATTGGAGAGCTTGTTGTTTTGAACTTTTGGAACAAACTCCATCATGGAGAGGTAAGAACTTAGCTCTTGTTAAATGAATCCTTTTTTTTGTATGCATATGTGAATTGTTGAATGTTTTGAAATGAAATTTTGTTTAATTTATTTGGCTGAGTTGGGTAGATGGCCTAGGGATGGTGTAGGAGAAGACTATGAATTAGGATGACTTTTTGTGGGATTTGAGGTAAGTGTATTTGGGTGGTATTCTTAAATGTGGAGGGAGTTGGTGATTTGGGTTCCATCTTGGACAAAGGGTTTGATGTTTTGATTTATAAAAAATAGCTTGCATTTTTTCACTGTGTATTGGGGTTTCCATAAGAGGTTAAATTTAAGATAATTCAAATGTGAGGAATATGAGGGGTACTCACAACAAACATAAGGGCATGTCAAGGATTTGAAATTATATGATATTCACATATTGGATAACTCAAGTGGTGATACCCATTAGATGTTTTATTTGGGAGGCATCAACAACATTACCCATATGTTTGATGCTCCTTGTGGTAAATTAATGTGAGTAAACATGTTGTTAAAATTAATTAATCAAATTGGGAATAAGAAAGTAATTATTAGAGTTTTTGAATAAAATTAAAGTCTTTGTAAGAAATGTGTAAGTGATGTGTGTTTAATTTTGGAGTATGAAACACTCCACCTCCTTTTGAAATTCGAATTTTTCCTTGGAGGATAATTTTGAAGGCTTGTGGGACAAGTTAAACTTGTCCCATACCTCTTAAATTTGCATGCCAACCTTACCTATGGTTGGAGGATTTAAATCTAGCCTCCATTATGCATTTTGGTAAGTCAAGTTGTATGTTTTTAATTGCACTTTCTTACATGCTTTCAATTTCAGTCCTTATGGGTGTGGGTTTGATTTGAGTGTGTAAGTAAAACTGTCATTTATTCACCTACTTATTTATTGTGCCTTGGAGATTGAAGTTGACTTATGAGTTGGAGTTGAGGATGTGTGATGTGGCATCCTACATGGATCCACCTCATCCTCTTCTCTTTCCTCTTCTATATATTCAAATTCCTTGGTTTGTTTTGGGGGTTACACTTTTTTTGCTTCACTTTTATCACTTCATTTTTGGCGACTTGCTTTGGGTTTTTGGAGCTCTTGCAAATTGGGAGAAATTTGGAGATTGTTGCATACTTGTTTATTTTTTATCTCTTGGTTTTTCTTGCATTGGAGAGCTTGTTGTTTTGAACTTGGAACAAACTCCATCATGGAGAGGTAAGAGCTTAGCTCTTGGAAATACTCTCCTTTTATTTGTATGCATATGTGAATGGTTGAATGTTTGAATGTGTTGTTTTATTTGTTGGGTTGGTTGGGTAGATGGCCTAGGGATGGTGTAGGAGAAGACTATGGGGCATTTTGTGGGAGGCATAAGTGTTTTGGGGAGGTATAAGTGTGGAGGGAGTTGGGATTTGGGTTCCACCTTACAAAGAAATAGCTTGCATTTCTTTACTCATTATGGGGTGCCATAAGAGGTTGGGGAGGCATAAGGAAATGTGAGGAATAAGGGGTACTTGGGGGAGGCATAAGGACATGTCAGGGATTTGAATGATATGTATTTTGGTTGTTTGTTCTCAGGTGGTGATACCCATTTCCCCTTTGGGAGGCATAAGTAGAATCCCACATAGTTTCTTACTCCTTTTGACTTGCATGATGAAGCCTGAGTGTTGTTTGTTGTTTTGTTCTGTGGTTGCAAACTGCAGTTTTGTTTGGGACTGTGTTTTGAATGAGAAATTTGTCTTTGTGTTGTGGAAGCCTATTTTTGTCATGAGTTGAAAAAAATTTTCTTATTGTAATGTGGTTGGGGCTCGGGGCCAATGAAGAAGGATGGATTCTCCCTTTTCATTGGATGTCTTGGTTGGGTGGAGAGCATTGCCTTTCCCCTGTTCTGTTGTGACCAAATTGGAGAATGATGGAAATTCATACTGTTGTTCTGGAACTGAGAAAGAAGACAGTTTGACAGTCCTTGCTTGAGATCATTTCTTAATGTAACCTTTTCCCACTTGAAGTGGATGATCTTGTATATTATTTGTGATGGAAAGATGGTCTGTATGGGCTATGAAAGTTGTAAATTGAATTGTGAAAGAGATATACTCTGTTTTTCTTCTTTTGAAAGAATGTGAAAGAAATCATATTCTGTATATTGTAATTGAGGAATGAAAGAAGAAATTGTAAAGGTATCTCTTTGAATCAATAAAGGATTGTATTACTTTACTCAAATGGCATTATTGGGTATTGAAATCTGATTGTTGAATGTATTTTGAAATTCTGTTGGAAGGATGAAAAAGTGAATACGTATGGAGAAATGTCATAATACTCTGTTTTTTTTAATAAATGTTTTAGAAATCAGAATTGTAATTTGGCATTTGAATACTTTGATTGAGTCAACTTAGTATGTTAGATTGGGTTGGAATGAATTCATAGTTTAAAGTTGGCAAATGAAAATAAATCTATTCGAATTTGAGCTCTGTTAGATAACTTTCATACTGGCAATTATTAATCAGAAATTGAACAGAATGACCCTGCAACATCAAAAAGAAAAAATGAAATATCAAATTTTATTTGTAAGGTCAAAATGACCCCAAACATACCAAAATACTTATGAAAATTTTATAGAACCTTTCAAATCGGGCAAAGGAAAAATTGTAGACTTCTTGCTGTATAAAATTGATAAATTTCAAATGCAAATCAATCAAGCAAACTTAACCTTGCAATCTATCCTAAAATCTTCCAAGTAAAATCCTCCATGCCTGTTTGGCAAGTGGAAAAAGAATTAATGACAAATTTGAACAAAATTGATAAGTTAAAAATACCAGTTCACTTTCTAAGTGACAGAAAGACGTTTTCTCAAAATTTACCCTTTAAAATTTATCAAAATCAAATTCCTAAGGTTTGTGAAAAGAGGACATCGAGAGATTTCCAGAAAGTCCTTGTTTTCCAAAAAACTGAGTTCCCAATCAAAAGTTATGGCCTTCTGAAGTTTTTACTTCATTTCGGGCTCAAAATAATCTAACTGTCAAATTTTAAATGAATAAAATATTCTTGGGCGGACCCGCGGGCTAAAACTTTCCTTTTTTTTTTTTTTTTCCCAAAAGGTGCAAAGTCATGAAGTTTCCCGCCGCTCCACTAATCCACAAGCCTTCATTTTGTCTAAAAATGATCTAAGTCCAAAAAGTTAATTTGGAAATTTTTCCTCCGCGGCCCCGCCACCCCACAGCCAATCATTGATCAACACGTGGCTTCGTTGGGCATCGGCGGAGGCTCAGATCGATTTTAACCTTAAGCGCTTTCAAAAATAAATTTGGAAAAATTTGTAAGTTTTCCCCACAGCCCCGCCGGCCCGCAGGTAATCAGGTGCTGCCACATGGCTTCACGAGGCATCGGCAGAGGAGCAGGATCTTTTTAAGCCTTAACACTTCAGAAAAAAATTGGGAAAAATTTCCAAATTATCCCCACCAGCCCACCAAACCGCAGCTAATGGTTGGCTGACACGTGGCATCTTCTCGCGTCGACGGAGGCGCGAGTTCCTTTTGACCTTTTTGCCCTTCCTTTTGAATAGTCAAATTTTCCAAATGTTCCCCGCCGACCCGCTGACCCACAGCCAATAAGGAGCTGCCACGTGGCCTCCCTGGGCATCGGCGGAGGTGCGGGTGTAAAATTCACTTTGTCCCAAAAGGGAAAAAGTGCTAAATGCCTTCCTCAATCTGTTGGCCTGAGTTTGGGAAAAAATTTCTTCCCCACTCCACCGGTCCACTTTTCTCCTCCGGGTGAATTTTCTCTCCGAAGTCCGCAGGCCCGAGTTGGGGAAAATTTTCCTCCCCAGGCCCGCAGGCCCGCTCTTGGGAAAATTTTCACCCCAAGTTCCGCCGGTCCATAACTTGAGAAATATGAGGAGTTAGGAGGACTTCTTTATATCACCGGAAAGGTGAGGAAATTCCCTATCTAATGGGAATGTTTTTAGGAAGTTTTAATTGCATTAATCATGGGAAAAATCAAATTGAATCTTTAACCGAGTTCTGGGAGTGGGTAAGTAAGAATTTACTCTGATGATTTTAAATATGTATTCTTTTCCCCCACTGTAATTAAACCTTGCTCTTGTCTTAGATCTTGTGGAATTAAATACCTTGGGTATTTAATTGTTTTGGTCCCTTAACCCTAAAATTTTAATCAGGGAATATTTAGCTAAAATGTCAATGTAATCAGTGATTAAATTAATCCCTAAGGAGATTTGAGCTAGGTGTGGACTTATTACACTTGTTGCTTTATAATGTGGAATTAGTAATTATTATAATGGGAAAAGTTATCAGTTGAATTTAATTGTCCTTGAGACTTTGGTTGTTAACACTTTAAAAAAAAATTATTCCATAATTTTGTAACTAAACCTAGGTTGTTCATGGGTCTCAAGTGGGAGATTTTAGCGGGCGTTACACTTGGTATCAGAGCCGTGGGTTCAAAGCTTGGACCCTTGGGCACACTAGAAAACTTGAGACATGAACTGTAAACCTAGCACACTTTTGAATCTAAGAAAACAAACTTGTTTGAAAATTGAAAAAGAAATGCGTATGAAGAAATATTACATTACTCTGTTCATTTGAACTACCAAAATTAAAATAATAATAAAATAATAAGTTGTTTGAATTGTTGTACTCACTTAGTGGCATTTTTTCTAAACCCGGGTAACTAAGAATGTCAAATTAAATTGATTTTTGTGAACTTCTAGTGTAGTGGAAACTTGGTTCCCCTTTGAAAATGTGTTGTTTTACAAGTCCTAAAACTTGATTTAATTGTATGATGCGTTAAGCCCTTTGTTGAGACCCTTCCTTATTGGAGTTGTTGGTGATAAATTGTATGGTGTGAATCTTGTGGTTGGACAATAGTGGTTGTGTCCTGGGGTCGGGAAGAGTTAATTAGAAGCTGTTTAGAGCTTCCTTCCTTCAGTAGTTAGGAAAGTTGGTCTGGTTGTCAGTTTTTAATTTTATTACCCATATGGGAGAGTGGACATTAAGTCTGGGTGTCGTTTATGACCCAATCCTGCGCATGTGTCCTTGGAACTGACCTCGAGGTAGAGTACCCCTATTGGCGGCCATGAAGGGCTGCGAAGTGAATGTGGTGTTAACGTTTTGTATTTTACATTCGTAAACTTGTGTCATTTTATCAAGGACCAACATCTTATTTTATGATTGGATTGAGAAGCTCTGAGGCTCTTCTAGTTATTTATATTTTTGTGAGAATTTTCAGACTTTGCAATGCGGCTACTTAGCCACTTTCCTTGATTGCTGATATTTCTTGGACTTTATTTTGATTGGTGACTCGGAGCTCATTATGTTGTTGGCTACTTAGCTAAACGTTACGTGGATTTCTTCTTGCATGATGATGAGTTGGTTCTATGCTACTTGTATTCATACATTTTGTCGTATGGGGGTACACCCTAGGTGTCTTGAATGTCCTCTTAGGTGCTTAAAGTTATGCCTTGGTTTTAGATGCACGGAACCTTGAGTGTATCTAGGATCTTAGAGTGACCTTTTCATTACTCGACCTTGTTGGGAAGAGAGTTCGTTGTGTTGTGCATTCTAGTTGGCAGCCTGTTAGCGGTGGTGGTGATTCTCTTACAATCCGGTAAGAGCTTGAACCTCATCAGAGTAGAGGTGTTTAATTGTGGGTTGATGAATTATGGTGGGATCGGTTTGCTTTTGGCTGGCTGTGGATGTTAGTGGAAAAGTGTTTGTCTGGTAGTGGCTTCTCTTCGATGGCATGCTAAGTTTTATCAAGAGTTCCTCATTTCATTATATTAAGTAGTGACTTGAGGATTGTATGCATCTTGGTAATTATGGTTAGATTTAATCCCATTCGAGTATTGTGTGTAAATTAAGTGTGTTTGTTTTCCCTCTTGACCTATAAATAAGTCTACCCTTTCCTTAACTTTTTTTTAGTTACTATGAATAATACTCTATGACCTATTAATTTTTGATTACGTGGAGACACTTATGGATGCTTTGAGTCTTTTGGACCATGACATTGGTGATGATAGTGTAATTAGACCTTGATAATTTAATCTCGGTGGTATTTTATAATGTGATTCTTCTTGCAAAACTGTAACTCTTGGTCGTAAAGCCATGTTGAATAGATAGTTGATTGTCTGCTTACATTTGATGCTTTCTAGTGAGTATGTGGTGTTCTTATAGTTAAAATATTTCCTTGTCATTTTGATTGCTTGGTTGGTGGTATCCTGTGGTAATATGGGTGTAGATTTGAAAACTTTCCTTGTCTTATCATGTGAGTAAAATGTTTTCACCAAAACAACAAACATTGTTAAACCCTAGTAGATCAGTAAAAGTAATTATGCTTCCTTAATGGGCCTTCCTTGTAACTTCTTTTGAGAACTTGTAGAAACCCACTAGGAATGTTTTATGATACTTGTAATTAGTGGAAAAATCTCGAAATATTGTTGTGATCCATGTTGGTTGATTGTTTCCTAGTTCTTACAAAATTAATAATGTGTTTTCTATGTTGAATGTCCCTTGTTTCCTTAGAATTAAAAATGTGATGTGTTGATTTACCTCTCTCTCCCATAAAAGTAATAGTGTGATATGTTTACCCTTCCTTCTCATTAAATTTTTAATTGACAAGTTGACTCACCCAAACATCATAAAACTATAATTGAGGAGATTTGGCCTTGAAGCTTAACAAATAAACTGGAACATAGAAAGAGAAAATGGTCCTTGCTTTAACCTTGGTAGATTAATAGAAGAAAATAAAAACCATGTAGAAGAATAGAAAAGGAAAAAATTTGTCCATCTACCTCCCCTAGGAGTAAAATAAATACTTTTTCTTTTTCTGCCTTTACAGAATGGCGAGATATCATGCCCCCTTAGTGGTCCTTATAACACAAACATGTGATGTCATAATAGGAGGAAGTTTAATTAAGAAAACTCGTAAAGGAATGTGCTTAGCAAATGAAACTACAACTTTTGACTTAATTAGTTGAGTTATAAAATAAGTAAGATTTATGTGTATTGAGTGCAATGTTTAGTTGAACCTGTAGTTCTGTCACCTACCTGAAATTGTGAAACACCTGGTGGATAGCAATGTGTTCTAGTTGCTTAGTACTTTCTTATTCATAGATGTATGTGCCTTTCTTGTGGGAGTTTTGGGTCATCATACCCTTATCGTCCCGTAGCTCGATGAGTGTGAGTTGTGGTCCTTTTGGATTGAGACTTATCTGTTGTTTAAGAAGCAACCTCCTTGCGTGTTGTCTTGTCCTTGGAGACCTAAGTTATTGTAATTTTAAGGCAACATATGTTAAGGATATAAAATAACTTTGGGAAGTCTTCTTTTCTTCATATTTTCTTGGGTCACCTTGTTATTGTTGCCCCTTTTCCATTAGGATGGAAAGTGCAAGATGATGTTATTCACTTTTGATACGATGCACCCTTGGATTGTAGTTGGACCCCGTGTTACTTGTTCTTCTCCCTAGCGACCTTGAGTGGTCCTTGGTGTTTCTTGTGCTCTCTTTATGGTTATTCTGAGCTTGAGTAGGAAATAAGATAAATAAATCCCATTGTGCTATAATGTATGGTACTTGTATTGATATGTTAGTTGCTAGGGGAGATATATATATATATATATATATATATATATATATATATATTATATATATTTTGCTAAATGGTTGACTTCTTTAGATTTGGTTGGTATGGTGTGTTCGATTCTTAAAACAAAAGTGTAAAAATCAGACTATAGGAAAACTTGTGGTCTTGACTTCACTTGTATTACCATGAAAAGTTAATTGTACCCTCTCGAGTTATAGAAGTGCTTTCCTTGAATAGTTCCTTGATTTAAATGTTTTTCTGATTTAGGTGTCCTTGTTGATTAACCTCATCCTGTGTGATCCTCAAATTGTGGGACCTTGAGTAGACTTGTTCCTCATGCAAATTTGGTCATAGTTGATTTTTGCTAGCCTTGTCTAGACAACGAACCTTGAAATCATGGCTTAAAATTAGTAGAAACCTTAACTTTTATTATTGTAGTATGTTGTATTCCTTGGGAAACTATGTGGTCATTCTCAAACTCATGGAATTCTCCTTATTATTCCTCTACTTGGTGGTTACTCTTAAGACTCTTTTGAACTCTTCATGTTATATTGTTATGTGTGGTATCTTGGTTGATAGCGTAAATTTACTCTCTAGATTTAAGTGTTCATAGCCTTGCATGCAGAAAGTTTAGAACTCATCCCTTGCAATCTCCCTTCTTCTTGCTGAATTGCATTGGACCAAACTTAGGTTCTGTAGACCCACACTTGTTTGAAGCAAGCAATCCCATAATGGAGTGATCCTTTTTCTATTGCATTTGTTCCTATCTCTCTTTCCAGTGACTTCCAGGAGGAAGTCGAGTCTAAGGGGAGGGGGATGTAGTGCCCACTTCCCTTCGACACTTTTGATATTGATCATGATACTGCTGACTATATTATGGACATTATTATAGTTTTGATTTAGTATGGTGTTAGATGTCAGATCAGGGATTATTGTTGACTCTGATTCATATATGATGCATGATGGTTGTTAGAGACATTTTATATAGATGTTGACATGTTGTTGGACATGGTTATATATATATTATGGATGTTGTTAGGACATGTGATATTTGGATATATTGAGTAGACCGAGAAAATTGAATTTAAAATTGATGATTATATAGTTGTTGATGAAATTGTAAGTGATATTGTTGATTGTCTAGATGTTGTTGTGATTCATATATAATGATGATTTTGAAATTATATTATATTCATTTGGATGTTCTGATATGGCCACGAGGCCAAAGGGGTATTTGTATTTGCAGAAATTACTCATGTTTTAGCATGCAAATAGAACTTGCTGGAAGTTGACAGTAACCGGCATCGGTTAGAGTGTGACCGGCATCGGTCAGGGCAAGTTGGAACCGGCGACGGTTGGGCAGAACCGGCATCGGTTACCTGTGCGACGAGTTTTTAATTAACTCTCGGGATTTATTTCTATTTTTAGCATTGGAATAGATTTAATGGATGTAATTGCATGTCTAAGTGCCCTAAAGTCTTAAACGACTATTTAAAGCATAAAGCTAGGGTTTAGAATGAGAGGATTGATCATAATTACAAGATAATTATGTGAGAGAGAATTCTTGGTGAAGAATCAAAAAGCTTGAAGGAAGAAAGTACTGAACATCTGAGAAGTGTAGAAGATTGTAAATCTTCATTGTATATCTTGTCAAAGCTTTGGATAATAGATTGGCTTGTTTCTTGGTGGACGTAGCCCACACTGGGTGAACCACGTTAAATCTGGTGTTGATTTATGTCTCTTGTTTTGTATAATTCTTCTGGTAGAATATCCACTTTTATTTGCATGTATGCTTAGATCTGATATATTGTCTGTACAACCGGTGTGCTAACCCCAACAACTGGTATCAGAGCTTTGTTTGAGGGTTTTGTGTGTTGACAGATTTACTCACAGAGGGTTTTCTGATTGAGTGGGAGCTACAACAATGACAGAAGATAATAAATACAAGGTAGAGAAGTTTGACGGCCGAAATTATCAATTATGGAAGATGCAGATTGAGGATTATCTGTATCAGAGAGATTTGTACTTACCGTTGGATGAGAAGTCTAGACCTACGAAGATGACTGATGAAGAATGGAAGATTCTTGACAGAAAGGCTTTGGGATCTATAAGATTGAGCCTGGCAGCATCCGTGGCTTCCAATATTACAGAAGCGGCTTCTACGGTAGACTTAATGAAATCTCTTGCTAATTTATATGAAAAACCTAGTGCTTCAAATAAAGTTTATTTGATGAAGAAACTTTTTAGTTCTAAGATGCATGAAGGTGAATCTGCCTCTAGTCATTTGAATGATTTCTGATCTATTGTAAATCAGTTAAAATCGGTTTCAATACCGTTTGATGATGAAGTAAAAGCACTTTTATTCTTATGTTCTTTGCCTGATAGTTGGGACAACTTGGTAATGGCTGTTAGTAATACAACATCTGCTAATAATATTTTGAAGTTTGATGATGTGGTTAGTATAATCTTGAATGAAGAAATTCACAGGAAAAGTACAGAGGAAACATCATCTGGAAATGCTTTGAATGTAGAAAGCAGGGGCAGGCAGAAGGAGAGATCCAAGAGTAAGAGTAATGGGAAATCAAAGTCAAGGGATAGCAGATCTAAATCCAGAAGTAAGGGAATTACTTGTTGGAAATGTGGAAAGAAAGGACATGCAAAGAAAGATTGTTGGTCAAAGAATAAAGAGAACCAACAACCAGACAAAGGTAAAGAGGTGAATCTTGCTGCATCAGAGGTAATGCAAGATGCTCTTATTCTTTCTTTAGATAGTAGAATTGAATCATGGGTTTTAGATTCAGGAGCTTCTTTCCATGCAACCCCTAATAAGGGTTATTTCAGAAATTATGTCCAGGGAAATTTTGGGCATGTCTATTTGGGTGATGATGAACCTTGCAGTATTACTGGTAAAGGGGAAGTTCATCTAAAATTGCAGAATGGAAATACATGGGTATTGAAAGATGTGAGGCATGTGCCAAGCCTCAGGAGGAATCTTATTTCTGCAGGGCAACTAGGTGAATCTGGTTGCATGGTTACTTTTACAGGAGACTCTTGGAAAGTCACCAAGGGTGCTTTTGTTGTGGCAAGAGGTAAGAAGGTAGGAACGTTATATTTATCTACCTGTATTACTGATTCCTTTTCTGCATTATCTACTTCAGATTCAGATGCATGCATGTGGCATAATCGGTTGGGTCATATGAGTCAAAAAGGAATGCAGATCTTAAAGGCTAAGGGTAAGTTATCAGATTTGAAAGATTTAGATCTTGATTTCTGTGAGCATTGTATCTTTGGAAAGCAAAAGAGAGTGAGATTTCTCAAAGTTGGGGCAACTAAGAAGGAGCAGAAATTGGAGCTTGTACACTCAGATGTGTGGGGACCAGCTCAGGTAGCTTCTCATGGTGGATCCCAGTATTATGTTACTTTCATTGATGATGCTACAAGAAAGGTATGGGTTTATTGTATTAAACACAAATCTAATGTTTTTGAAACTTTTAAAAGATGGAAAGCCCTTGTTGAGAATGAATCAAATTCTAAGTTAAAGTGCCTTAGATCTGACAATGGTGGTGAATACTGTAGCAAGGCTTTCAATGATTATTGTTCAGTGAATGGGATACGTAGAGAAAGAACGGTTCCAAGAACACCACAGGAGAATGGTGTTGCAGAGAGAATGAACAGGACAATCATGGAACGTGTTAGAAGTATGAGGATACATTCTGGATTGCCCTTGCAGTTTTAGACAGAAGCAGTTGATACAATGGTTTATTTGATTAACCGTGGCCCTTCAAGTTCACTAGATGGAGGAATACCAAAGGAAGCATGGACCGGAAAAGAGGTAGATCTTTCTTTTCTTAAAGTTTTTGGTTCAGAAGCTTTTGTGCATGTTGATAGAGAAAATAGAAAAAAGTTGGATGCAAAATCCAAGAGGTGCACTTTCATTGGTTATGGATCTGGTGATTTCAGTTTTCATTTTTGGGATTTAGAGAATTCTAAAATTGTTAGGAGTCGTGATGTTGAATGGAATGAAAAGAGAATGTACAGGGATCAAATTTTGGTACCCAAGGATGAGAAAATTGAGAAGTTTATTGATGAAAATGAACTCTCGGGTTTTAAAGAAACACCTTCAGAAATACACAGTAACCGTGGTCGGTTAGGCCCTGACCGACATCGGTCAGATGAACCACCGACGGTTACAGAGGATCAGAACCGGTGTCGGTTAGCCGAACCGACGTCGGTTAGAGGTGACCGGCGTCGGTCACTGTCAGAAGTTGATACTAATGTCCAGGAGGTCCAGATTGAGCCTCCGGTACCCCAAACTCCTGTGAGAAGGTCACAAAGGGTAAGTAAACTTCCAGAAAGATTTTCACCTTCTCTATTTTATCTATTATTGACTGATAGTGGTGAACCAGAAAGCTTTGAAGAAGCAATGCAGGATAAAACTCACGTTCAGTGGGAGCATGGCATGGATGAGGAGATGAACTCTTTGGAACAGAACCAGACTTGGGATTTGGTTAAATTGCCAGCAGGAAAGAGAACATTGCAGAACAAGTGGGTTTACAGAATTAAGGAAGAAGAGGGTGGACAGAAAAGGTACAAGGCAAGGCTTGTAGTAAAGGGATTTACACAAAAGGTAGGTATTGACTTTGGTGAAATATTTTCTCCTGTTGTTAAGATGACTTCTATTCGTACTGTATTGAGTTTAGTTGCAGTAGAAGATTTGCATTTAGAGCAACTAGATGTGAAGACGGCTTTCCTTCATGGTGATTTGGATGAAGAGATTTATATGCAGCAGCCACTTGGGTATGAAGTCAAGGGTAAGGAGAAATTAGTGTGCAGGTTGAAAAAGAGCCTATATGGGCTCAAGCAAGCTCCAAGGCAATGGTACATGAGGTTTGATAGTTTTATGCATGAGCATGGTTACTTGAGATGTGAATCTGACCATTGTGTTTATTTCAAGAAGCTTGAAAATGGGAGCTATATTATTTTGTTACTGTATGTGGATGATATGCTTATTGCAGGATCTAGTATGCAGGACATTGGTGAGCTTAAGAGAAAGCTAGCTCACACGTTTGCAATGAAGGATTTGGGAGCTGCAAAAAGAATCCTTGGCATGCAAATACATAGAGACAGGAAAAACAAGAAATTGTATTTGTCTCAGGAGGATTATATCTACAAGGTGTTAGAAAGGTTCAACATGCAGAATGCAAAACCTGTTAGCACACCTATGGCTGGACACTTCAAATTGAGTAAAGATCAGTGTCCTTCATCACAAGAGGAGGTCAAATACATGACACGAGTGCCATATGCTTCAGCAGTTGGAAGTCTCATGTATGCTATGGTTTGTACAAGACCAGACATTGCACAGGCAGTGGGAGTTGTGAGTAGATGTATGGCTAATCCAGGTAAAGAGCATTGGAAAGCAGTCCAATGGATACTCAGGTATTTGAAAGGGACATCTAGCATGCAGTTATGCTATGGAGGTTTGGATATTTCATTACGTGGCTATGTTGATTCGGATATGGCTGGAGATCTGGATGGTAGGAGGAGCACTACTGGATATATTTTCACAGTAGGTGGAATGACAGTTAGCTGTATTTTGAGATTACAGAAGGTTGTGGCTTTGTCTACTACAGAGGCAGAGTATGTTGCAGCTACAGAGGCTAGCAAGGAGATGATATGGATGAGTAGGTTCATGGAAGAGTTGGGAAAGGAGCAAAGTAATTGTAAACTGTTCAGTGACAGTCAGAGTGCAATTCATTTGGCAAAGAACTCAGCATTTCATTCGAGAACGAAACACATTCAGTTGAGATATCACTTCATACGGCAGGTATTGGAGGATGGACAGTTGAATCTGGAAAAGATTCATACAAGCAAGAACCCTGCGGATATGCTAACGAAGCCATTAGCAAAGGAGAAGTTGGAGCTACACTCCACTTCTGTTGGTCTTCGAGTTTGAGACTTGAAGAGGAAGAAACAAAGCTTAGGAGGATCCAAGAATGGCACTGTACAGGTATAGTGTGCAGTAATTAATCTCCAAGTGGGAGATTGTTGAGTATGGAGCTAAATTACTCATGTTTTAGCATGCAAATAGAACTTGCTGGAAGTTGACAGTAACCGGCATCGGTTAGAGTGTGACCGGCATCGGTCAGGGCAAGTTGGAACCGGCGACGGTTGGGCAGAACCGGCATCGGTTACCTGTGCGACGAGTTTTTAATTAACTCTCGGGATTTATTTCTATTTTTAGCATTGGAATAGATTTAATGAATGTAATTGCATGGCTAAGTGCCCTAAAGTCTTAAACGACTATTTAAAGCATAAAGCTAGGGTTTAGAATGAGAGGATTGATCATAATTACAAGATAATTATGTGAGAGAGAATTCTTGGTGAAGAATCAAAAAGCTTGAAGGAAGAAAGTACTGAACATCTGAGAAGTGTAGAAGATTGTAAATCTTCATTGTATATCTTGTCAAAGCTTTGGATAATAGATTGGCTTGTTTCTTGGTGGACGTAGCCCACACTGGGTGAACCACGTTAAATCTGGTGTTGATTTATGTCTCTTGTTTTGTATAATTCTTCTGGTAGAATATCCACTTTTATTTGCATGTATGCCATTTTTGGAAAGTCAAGTTGTAATTTTATTGCACTGTTCTTACATGCTTTGCAATTGCAGTCCTTTGGAAGTGTGAGTGTGGGTTTGATTTGAGTGTGTAAAAAACTATCATTTACGATGTCACCTACTTATTTGATTGGTCCTTGGAGATTGAAGTTGACTTATGAAAAGATTGGAGTTGAGGATGTGCTAATGTGGCATCCTACATGGATTTGAATACATCCTCTTCTCTTGATCCTCTTCTATATATTTCAAATATCCTTGGATTGTTTCTAAGGGGTTTTGAGAGTTTTAGTAGCACTAGGACTCACCCCATCACTTCATTTTGGGGACTTCCTTTGGGTTTTGGAGCTCTTGAAATTTTTAAATGAAATTTGAATTTCATACTTGTTGATTGTTGATCTCTTGGATATTTTTTATGCATTGGTATAGAGCTTGTTGTTTTGAATATGGAACAAACTCCATCATGGAGAGGTAGGAGCTTGAATCTTGAAATACTTTTTCTATTTGGTTATGCATGTGAATGATTTAATGAATGTTATTGAATGTTTCCCATATATTTGTTGGTTGGTTGGGTAGATGGTCTAGGAGGATTGGTGTAGGAGAAACTATGGGGAGATTCTTGTGATAGAGGCATAAGTTTTTTGGGGAGGTATAAGTTTTTTTAATATGGAAGTTAGAGTTTTGGGATTTGGGTTCCACCTTGTCAAAGCTTAGAAATAAGTTGCATTTCTTTACTCATTATGGATGTGTCATTGTGAGGTTGGGGAGGCATAAGGAAATTTGAGGAATAAGGGGTACTTGGGTTAACCTGCATAAGGGCATGTCATGTTTAGTGATATATTTTTGGCTTATATTTGTTCTTAGGTGGTATACCCATTTACCCCTCTGGGAGGCATAAGAAGCTTCCCCCATAGTTTCTTGCTCCTTTGGCTTGCATGATGAAGCCTGAGTGTTTTTTGTTGTTTGTTCCTGTAGTTGCTAAACTGCAGTTTTGTTTTGGACTATGTTTTATTTGTGAAAAATTTACATATGTGTTGTGGAAGCCTATTGTTTCCATGAGTTGAAAAACATTTCTTATTGCAATGTGGTTGGGGCTTAGGGGCCAATGAAGAAGGATGGCTTCTCCATTTTCATTGGATGTCTTGGTTGGGTGGAGAGCATTTCCTTTCCCCCTATTTTTGTTGTGATGGTGTAAATTGGAGAATGATGGTAATGGAAATGTTGCTATTCTGGAACTAAGAAAGAAGATAGTTTTGGCAGTCCCCGTGAAGGTTTCCTTAATGTAAAACATTTTCCCACTTCAAGTGGATGATCTTGTAATATTATTTGTGGTAAAAGATGTTGTAACATGGAGAGGCTGTGAAATTATATTTGAATGTGAAAGATGATATATTCTGCAATGGTATTTGAAATAATGCGAAAGAAAAATATTTTGCAATTGTAATTTGGAGTTTTAATGGAAGAAATTGTAAAGGTTACCATTTGAATCAATGGGAATTGTGCTTAACTTTTTCAAATGGTATTATTGTGTTAAATTGAAATATGATTTTGAATGTATTTTGAAATTCTGTTGGAAAAATTGAAAAATGAAATACATATGAAGAAAATTATAATACCTGTTTTTTTGAAATGCATGTTTTAGAAAGTAGAATTGCGACATTTTGGGTTATCATGCATTTGTAGAGTGAGTAAAGTTAGGTATGTTAGAATTAAGGATTTGAATGAATTTCATAGAGAGGATTGGAATTAATGAAAATATCCTATGTCTTTTGAAGTTTGATTCTCTGTTTTAATCAATTTAAAACTGGCATAATTTATTAAAATTGAACAGAGTAGGTGCAACATTGAAAGACAAAATTGAAATATTAATGAATTTAAGCTAAGGTAATCAAAACGACTTTTCAAATAGTTAAAATACTTAAGAAAAAATTTAGAGAACATTTCAAATCGAGCAAAGGAAAAATTAAGTTACTTCATTGTTGTGCAGGGGAAATTGGTAAATTTCGTTTTGAAATCAATCAAGCAAATTAAATACCTTAAAATCTATCCTAAAATATTCCAAGTGACCATCCTCCATGTCCTGTTTGGCATGTTGAGAAAAACCTAATTAATGGCAAATTTGAATTAAAATTAATAAGTTAAAAATACCAGTTCACTTTTTAAATGCAAGAAAGACATTTTCTTCAAAATTGACCCTTTAAACTTTATCAAAATTAAATTTAAGGATGGTTCCTATGCAAAGAGGATTCTAGTGCTTTCCAAGGTTAAATTCCTCGTTTTCCCAAATTTGAGAATTCCCAATCAAAAGTTATGGCCTTTGGTAAATTTTACTTGTCATTTGGGCTTCTAAATTCTAAGTTCAAAAAATTTTTTTAGAAAATATTCCTTGAGGACCTGCAGTAAAAATTACTTAGGGAACTTTTTGAATTTTTTTTTCCCAAAAGTTCAAATTCATCCAATGCAGCCCCGCTAATCTGTCCTTCTTGGGTAAGTGGCTCCTTTATGAATGTACACTTCTAAAACTGGACTTTTTGAGAAAAAAAGGAGAAAAATTTAAGTCTCCTATCAAAGGCCCCACCAATTTTGTGTACAGTCACTTTGGATCTGACACATGGCATATTTAGGGTTGGAGTAGAGGCTGCGAATGGATTTTAACCTTAAGTCTTTGAAATCTGAAGATTGAGTCAAAAATTTGTAAGTTTTCCCCGTCGGCCACCTTCATACAGGTAATCAAGTGAATGACACGTGGCTTTTCGGCATTGGAGGAGCTGGGTTTTTTAAAAATTAACGTTTTAAGGAGAAAAATTTTAGGGATCAAAATTTCAAGTTATCCCTTGATTGGCCCACTCCCCCCGCATGTAGAGGTTCCCTTTGGCTGGACATGTGCATCGTCCCGGTGGCGGTAGAAGACGCGGTGTATTTGAAGTTTCTTTTTTCCAAAAGCAAAGAGTGCTAAAAATGCCTCACAAACCTCTACCGGTGATGGTGCATGGTGGGAAAATTTTTCTTCCCACGCCCGTGAGGATATTTTTGCAAATTGGAGAAAATGTGAATTTTCTCCCAAACATGCAGGCCCGAGGGTGAAAAAAATTCCTTCCCAGGCCCAACAGGCCTGCCTTTGAAAAAATTTTACCCCAAGGTCTGCCGGTCCATAACTTAAGAAATATGAGGATTTAGGAGGACTTCTTTATATCACTAGAAAGGTTAGGAAATTTGGAGAGTTATCTAATGGGAAATTTAGATGTTTTTCATTGATTAATCATGCCTAAAAATAAGGTTGAACCTTTAAGGTCTAGCTTTGAGAGTGGGTATAAGATATTTACCCTGATGAAATTTAACATGGTTATTCTTTTCCCCATATGTAGTTAAACCTTGGCATTTTTGATGTTGTGGGATTAATACCTTGGGTATTTCATTATTTTATTCCTGAAGTTAGACCCTAAAATTTTAATCCAAGAATATTTAGCTATAATTTTATGTTAATGCCAAAGTCCTAAATTGATTAAATTAATCGCCTAAGGAGATTTAAGCAAGGTTGGACTAAATTGACTCACTATAATTTTTTATAATGTGGAATAATTAGTCATTATTATAATGGTAGATTTATTTGAAAAGAATGTTAATTGTCCTTGAGACTTTTTGCATTGTGAACACTAGCTAAAAAACTTAGAATATTCCATAATTTTATCCTAACTAAACCTAGGTTGTTCATTTCTAGTGAAGGATATTATTAGATCATGTTAGCATAACAACCACTTACTTTCTAGAAAGGAATCATCTGGTAGATTTCTGTTAAGTGAACCCCAAGAAATAGGATCTCTAATGGAAGGGTTGATTGAGAAGTTGTCAGTTTGTAACTAGAGGATTTCCACTGCAGGAATGTCTTGAAAAGCAACTAAAATATCATTATTAGGTGTTGTGAATGATATCTATGATGTACAATACATGTTATTTTTGAGGAATGGTGATGAACAAATCAAAGAACTGCATTTGTCATGACAGTCAATTCAATTCTTAGCACATTTACATGTAAGGAGGAGTCTAATAGTGACTGAGGAATTTTGATTTTTGGAAGAGTTTAAATATGACGTTGAACATCAGAGGATTCAAATATGTCAACTAGAGGGAGAGGAGTGGTGCACCAACAGTTATGCAAGTAGACACTAATGATATTACGAATTGTTTGCACTAAGGAAGGAAGAAAGGAGGGACTGGATACAGTACCTCCAATAGTCTTATGTTCATCCAATCGAAGGTATAAAGGGAAGGATTTGCTACCAGTTCCACTACAATTATTAAAGGATTTTTGTTGATTGTGGAAAACCATTAACTCTAGGGACCAACAAGCACCCCTTTAAAGGTACGTAACTCTACAAGCTCCATAACTTCTTTCACAAAAATTTAGAAACATCATCACTTTTGTTATAATTGAAGTTTCTTGTTTTAAAACTCAATTACAAGATGAAAATTAAAAATCATTTGCAAAAATTCCCTAGTGTTTTACATGGTTTTCTTTTCATTTAAATATGAACAAATATGTTTGAGTTCCTAAGTTAGGTTAGGATCCACAATAAGATGAATGGACTCTTCCTGCTTATACAAATAATTTGCCCCTACTAAGGGAAGTGATTAGAGAGGTTTTCTCACGAATATTGACAAACGAATACAAGACATTGAATATTTTTTGGAGGATCTAGATTATTATCCTCCTACCAAAAATATTTGATAGGATATGAAAGAAAGAAGCTCTATTATATTCGATGATTTGTTCAATCTATCCAACCTTGTCCAGGTATGGAAGAAGTATGTCGTGTAAAATACAGATGTTGTTTTTATAAGGGATCTATATAGACATCTCATTTTCATACAATCTTTTTATTTATTGGATTTCGACTATGTATTGCACAAGAAAATTTGGAAACATATACAATGAACATGATGTTATGCTTTGATAAAGGCATCCAATAATATATATCATTGTTCGGTATACCCAAACATGACCCATTGAAAAATTGGAATTTTTGGATCTACAAGAATGACCTTTCAATTTTTTGTTAGTGGATCTTGTACTCCATTGGCTTGAAATGAAACCAGAATCTAAAAGAAAAAATAGTAACCTGTGATAGCATTTTTGCCTGATCTATTAGATCATTTTTACAATGTATAAAATTGGTTAAAAAGAAGCATACTCTTGTCAGGTTTTGAATATTATTCTAGTTTTTTTACTTTAGCATAAGAACAAAGACATTACATGCTATGTATTTTGAAATGTTTGTAATAATACTATATATAAGGAAGTTTCGAAGCTGATGTTCTTTTTTCATGATAATTTTTCTATCAAATTTGAAGCCTGTATTGAGGGTGCATATATTAAAAGGATTACATAATATCTTATAGTAATTACTAATAGTTGGATACAAACTACAATACTAAACCTATTTCATCCAGAATGTAAAACAATTTTTTTACATGCTATACTCACTTGTGGAGGTTGGTGCAAAAAAACAAGTTAAACCTCACATATCAAATGTTTAAAAAAATAAGAAAAGAAAGAATCATACTGAAGTGATCATTTTGTAGTTAGTGAATAAACCAATAATATAAATTACACATTGCTCCTACAAAAAAAAAAGAAACTGATTAGAAAGCAATGTTCAAAGCTTCCTCTTGAAGTGATTTTGCATTAGAGAGGATTCTAATGGAAAATTCTATTCTAAGGAGCAGTAATATACTAAGTAAAACCTACTTTCTAGCCTGGAATTTCTTGGTTTCTGCAAGATTCTTCCTACTTTCTATGGATTACTTCTCTGACCGAAACTATATTTAATCTTGGTTAATGTGCCTCCTTGTTAGTATAGCTATAAATTTATAAGACTTTACAATTGAGCACACTGTAACTTATTCCTAGGTTTGGAAAAATCTTTGAGCAAAAATATAGGCTATATTTGAAAATATTAAGGGGAGTAACACAACAACAAATTGGCATACAATTTGAATATAATGGTGCACATATGAATACTGTTTATGCTCAAATACACTTAAAAGTGGGGATGAGTGATGGTAGAATAGAAAATAAGTATTAGGGATGGTTGATCTCTGCTAATATTAATGAATGAAATTAGCATGAAGTGTAGTTGGTATGGTTGAACTCTTTTAATGTTAATGGAGATAATAAGTGTCCACTAGATCATTCAAAATTTTGATATAGAATGTATAATTCTATTAATAAATGACTCATTGAGAGTTAGTAAGAAATATTGGATTGAGAAAACTCTAAATAATTATTTATAAATTTTGGTAATAAACAATCTAACCAGGATTAGAGAGGATAGTACATTTTTGAGGTTTGGTCCATCAATATATCTGTTGCAATTTCTATTACAACCTCATCCCACCACACAGGAATTGGTTGGTCTTCTTGGAAAGGATATCTGTATCAGAAGGCATTCACACTATATCAAAATGTTTGTTATGCATATATGTCATAAATGAACATTTCATTTTGCTTGGTATATAGATCTTATTTGTGTTATCATTCCTATAATTTATAGTAATCAATTTCTATGGTTTAGTCCCAAAATAGCCATCTAATATTTGATTTTATGTACACAAAGTGTGGGCTTGTGGTAATTTCTCTTTTATAGGTAGCTTTGTGCCAGTATTTTCACAGCAAGGGATCTATTTGGGTCATTTTTCAGTTAATATACATTTAAAGAAAAGATAAGCATCAGAGATTAAATTTTAAGGTCATTAATGGTAGGCTTTACAGGCTTCAAGGGACATGATTTCTCATCTCAGATTCAGCTTTGCTTTTCTTGTAATGTGAGCAGCAAAACTCATTGGTAACTCAAACCTTTACTTCTTGGAAATCTGAAGAATAACATCCATGATCTGTGGGATTCCTAAACACCTTAATTAAAATAATAGAAGACAACCAAATACATATATTGTTAGAAAATATTTTTGCAACAAACTCACTTCATGGGTTAGTGGGGCATCTACTTTGATGACTTGACAACAATTCTTCGAATTAAGACATAATATTCTTAATCAATTCAATACTATTTCAAAACACATAGTGCACCATGGGATATGGCTATGTTTCATGATAGGAAAAGTACCCTGATTCCCACATTTACACCAGAATTCTACACCTAAATTGAGATATGACATTAGCCTATGGAATCGTGGTCTTGTGCAGAAAATTTGAGGACAAGGTCTAATTAACTAAGGGATAAGTTGCTTAAGCTAATTTATTTCCTACAACTTATTATTTATTTAGGGTAAAAATTTTCTTCCTAACCATGAAGATTAAGAGTGTGTCATCCATTTGTTAATTAACCATGCATAATGTGTGTTCGTGGTGGAATAAAAGTAAAAAACAGGAAAAAATATTTTCAAAAAATGAAGGCTGGTAATGAACGACCTCTGAGTAGAAAACAAATATACGTCCTATAACTTGGTTATTCAATGGGAATGTTCCTTGTAGGATTCTTCTTTATCTATGAGAAAATTTAATATTATTATAGCTCCAAGTGAGAAATTCATACTGATCTGAAAAATATTTTGTTATCAAAATGGAACTGTTGTAATTACTTTTGTTATGAACCAAAATTCTGATGAGGTTAATGTAATTCAGTTCAAATACAACCATTTTGTATATTCCTATTTGAATTTTAAAGGACTGTTCAAGTAATTTCCCTTGTTGTGGAGAAGTATTTTCGCTATTCTCATCAAAGTAAAGATAAATAGCTATTATCCTTGTGAAGGACTATGCATAATTCCAATTTTATTGTTTGCACATAGTAAGAAAAAAAGCTTATGCTTTTCAAACTCACTGAGTCAACCCCTATGTAGTCTACACTCATACTTAGTGGCTTGAAAGTAAAATTTGTGTTTAAAATTTTAGGTTTGACTTGAAGGGGCCATAATACTACTCCTTATATACTAAGTAAGGAATCTTTTTAAATATGGGATTAATCTTTCCACAACCACTACCTAATAATCCTCCTTATATTCCAACCCCTTCAAAATTTTAGGTTTGACTTGAAGGGGTCTGAATACTCCTCTTTATATACTAAGTAATGAATATTTTTAAATATGGGATAAATCTTTCCACAATCACTATTGAAAAATTTATGGAAGGAAAAAGTATGCTTGCCAAAATTCTTATTCTATCAATGTTGGTTATTTTTATGCGAGGAAGACTTCTACCTAAATATGGTCACAGTCCTATTAAAGAATTCCTTATAATTTTAAACTCAATGAGTAAACCCATCCACAAACACAAGAGATCTGTGTAGATTTGGAAGAAATGACTTATTATACTTAGAACAAGGCTACAAAATTTTTCCCTAGTTGAACAGGGGTACTAAAATTTTCCCTAGTTAAACAAGGGTACCATGCAAACATGACAATATTCACAAATAAAAAAGCAAAGGATTCAAACATAGTTTTGATTATTTTTTAAAATCCATGGCTTTGCATACATTAAATAAAAAAGAAAGAAAATACTTGAATAAGAAAATTGAAGCCCTGTGACTCGACTCTCTCCAAATGATTTTTTCAAGAACATGGCTAAAGTAGCTTCCAGTAGAAACACCTATGTACATTACAGCATGGATTCCCACATCTAACCACAAACAACACACAGGAAATGGAACATGAGAATCCTGTATAACAACAGGTTAGCAAGGAAATCCTATTTCATGTTAGCAATCTTAAAGGATATCAATACCCAAATCAACAAAAAAAATCCTAAGTTACCTTAAATATTAGTCGGTGTGATCCATTGATGCCTCCATATTTCTTCCTTTTCATTTTTGTATAGGCTATAATCGTTATAGATCTTGAATGGTTATAATTATTTTCCTAGAAACCCTTCCTCTACACTCTATTTCAACCTGATACAGACCATGCCACTCTGTTTCAAGTTGATACAGGCCATGCCTCTGCATACTCGAGTCCATTATCTCTTTTTATTTGAAAATGCCATTTATCTATCAAACAAAAGGGTTATTTCAAAACAATGATGTAAAAAAATAGACATCAAAACCCATACAATATCATGGTTATTTCCAAAAGAGAGGTCATTCCAAACCTCTCCCAAGGCCAACACGGGGCTAGCGTTTCACACATACAGGCCTAGCAGGTTTCTGACATATCCCTTGGCGAAGTCAAATCTCCAGCCGTCGAAGCCGATGTCTGATTTGAGCCAATTCATCAAGTCGGAATGCTTCATTTACACTCGAGGGTTTGTGTGGTCTAGGTCGGGATCCGCTTCGTAGTATTTACCCATTTTGGCATTACCAGAGCCACAGGCCGGGTAAGACTTATCGTTGGGAGCAATGGCCATGCACCCTAGTCCAGTCGGTCGTTGTTCATTCTGCCGTATGCACAGTTTCCTTTGTCGTCCAACTTTGATCCCGTCCTGTGGTTTATGACAATGTTCAACCACGCACCACACTCCATTCTGACAGAACGCCTCCACCACCTGCTTGAGCTAACCTAGACTTCCTTATTTCGACTATTCCAGGTCATACAGCTTCCCCAGGTAAATACCCTAAACACCAAAATTAATGCGTTCAGATTTGATTCCCGTATATGTCACCAGTGCCATAAATACCTTACCTTGAGGAGCGACGGAATAACTGGGTGGAGGAAACTAAATGTCTGTTATGCCCTCTTCTATGACATCTTTCGCACTGCATTTTCGCTGATGTCATACAATGTCCCGCCTTGCTGTCAAGGGCATAAACAATATCTTAAACCACACATACTCATTTTACCTCATGACATCCCTGATGGAATTATCAAACAAGAAAAAGTCCCTTCTTTCTTCATATATAAAGCCATTGATATGCTTACTTCATACCCTGTTGGAGAGATAACGGTGATGCCTACCCGCTGGCGAGACATCGAATGGCAGGTCTAGTGATGTCATGAATCCTTTACCTCCCTCTTCTCTTGCAAAATTTTTTGCGAACTTTTTTACAAACCCTCGATTTTGTTTTCCCAAATACTCCATTCCCTTCTTGTGACAGTGCACGGTCAAAGGCGAGAAAAATAGAAAAGATCACAATAAAATTAATACATTGAAAACAAAAAGGTAAGTTAGAGACGAATTTGTAATTTAGAGACGAAACTTGTACTTTTTGTCTCTAATATATGGTAGTGAGAGTACCAGTATGAACAAAAAGTATACATTTGTAGATAAGGAGAACAAAACTTAGAAAAGACAGTTTGTTGCTTATACGTAAAAGCAAATATTACAATGGAAGAGGAGCAATAATGTTTTCTAAAAAGGCTCGCTCCAGTGTTGGATGGCTCTAACATAATAGTTATCAACTTAAGGGTGCCAATATAGATACTCTTAGACCCCACCAAACAATCCAACCCAATCTAACCCAACAACCATTGATTGGGACCCCCACCCAACAATATCTTTTTTTGAAATATTGTAAACATAAAACATAATTTTAAGGTTAGAAGCTTGTCATATAGAGAAGTGTTTTACAATGATAGTGAGAGATGTGATGTAATGATGTGAATATATTTACTTTTATTTTTGTTTAAAATTTAATAATCATTTAACTACATCTATTTAATTATTACTTATTTATATATAAAATTAAAAATTTGGCTCAGGGAAGTCAATCAAAAATCTTAATATTTTTGACCAATCAGGAGTGTTTATCCCTCTCCGAATAATCCTCCTCTCCGAGAGCGATAACTTGCGCCTAATGTGTTCTTGTACCCTTTGTCTGCCAATATAACTCTCTTTTATTAATATTAATATTAACATTAATAAAAGGGCAGTTCCAATAGTAAAAATCTTAATATCGTAACTATGGAGTGGAGTTTGGAGGAAAAAGACTGGTAGTGCTGCTGAATTATCCACAGCCAGCCACCGGAAAGAAAATAAGAGAGTTATTTATCAATGGAGTGTGTAAAATTTGAAATGTATTCGTCCGTGTTTAATGTTATAAACTTGTTTCCAATTTGTTTTTGGTTTTTTCATGCGGGAAAAATTTGTTCTGAAACAAGTACATCCAAGGAGCAAGTAGTTGTATTAATAACTGGCTTTCCAAGACTATTCGTTACCATCTCATCTTTTGCAGAATTTAACTCACACTAGGAGGACTGTAAGTCTGTAACCACCGTGGCATACATTGTTTTTTCACTACTCGCGCCATGTATTTATCCTTGTCCTACCTCAACAAGCAATGGCACGACTATGCAATCACAAAAAAATCGCCGCGCTTAACCCTCTGACGATCAATGCCATAACCAGGCTTGAAAATGCAGGTAATTATAATGTTGATGAAAGCCGTGGGGGAAACCTGAAATCACCATCTAAGCAGCGGCGATTGAAAGAGGCTCTCCACATTTTAACTGGTACACATCAACCAGATAACTGTGTGTATGCCTCTCTGTTGCAGGCCTGCATCGAAATCAAAGCCCTCCCAGAGGCCAAACTAGTTCATGCCCATATCATTACAACTGGGTTTAAGCCAGATGTCGGTTTAGATACCAAACTTGTGATAATGTATATAAAGTTTCTTAGTGTCGAGGATGCACGCCAAGTGTTTGACAAAATGCTTGAAACAAATGTCGTCACGTGGACTGCTATGATGGGAGCTTATTCCAGAAATGATCAACCTTGGGAGGCCTTGACGCTTTTTTGCCGAATGCAACGAAGTGGCGTTTGTTCTGATCGATTCGTATTTCCGAGTGTCCTGCCAGCATGTGCTAGCTTAGAAGCCTTAGATTATGGCAAGGAGTTACAGGGATTCATAGTTAGAAGTGGGTTTCAGCATGATGTGTTTGTAGCGAGTGCGTTGGTTGATATGTACTTCAAGTGTGGGAGAGCAGAGGATGCACGCAAAGTCTTTGACAAAACGCCAGAACGAGACACCGTCTTATGGAATACTGTGCTTGCAGGTTATGCATATAATGGGTGTATTGAGGAGGCGATGAGGATCTTTCAAATTATGCCTAAACCAAATGTGTACTCGTGGAATACAATGATTGATGGATATGGAGCAAATGGGCAGGTAGACGAAGCTCTGAAGTTTTTCGAGAAAATGCCTGAACGAGATCTGTTCTCGTGGAATGCTATGATGGCAGGATATGTACAGAGTGGACTTGTTGACAAGGCCATGGAGCTATTCCAGGAAATGCCTCATAAAGACATGGTTTCATGGAACCAAATGATTGTAGGGTATGCGCAGAGTGGAAGAGTCGATGATGCCATGGAACTGTTTGAAAAAATGCCTGAAAAAGACTTGGTGTCGTGGAATACAATGATTTCAGGATATGTGCAGAATGGGCATGTTCAGAAGGCCTTAGATCTCTTTCGAGATATGCCCAAACGATGTGTGATCTCATGGAATGCAATGGTTGCCGGACATACGCAGAACGGAAACTTCAATGAAGCTTTGCAGCTCTTTCGAGAAATGCGAGTGATAGGCATGAAACCAAATAGAATCACTTTTGTGAGTGTCCTTCCTGCATGTGCTAACTTGGCAGCTTTGGAACATGGCAAAGCTGTCCACGAAGACATAATTAAAAGTGGATTTGAGTCTGATACTCTTGTTGGGAATGCCCTAGTAGACATGTATGCAAAATGTGGAAACATAGACGATGCACAGGTTGTGTTTGACAAAATGCCTGCTCGAGATGTGGTTTCATGGAATTCAATGATTGCAGGGTATGGTATGCATGGGTTTGGCAAGCAAGCCATACGCCTATTTGAAAAACTAGAATACTCAGATATGAAGCCGAATCATGTCACATTTGTTGGAGTTCTTTCAGCTTGTTGCCATGCAGGCCTTCTTGATGATGGCTGGAAATACTTAAATTCTATGAATGAATGCTATCATGTCACGCCTGCAATAGAACACTATTGTTGCATGGTTGACCTCCTTGGCCGTACTGGCCATTTGTATGAGGCATACAACTTGGTTTGTAATATGCCAATGAAACCTAATGCTACTGTGTGGGCATCTTTGCTTGCCGCCTGTAAAATCCGTTCCAATGTAGAATTAGGAGAACATGTGGCCGAATTCCTATTTCAATCTGGATTCTAAGAATCCTGGGCATTATGTTCTTCTCTCAAATATGTATGCAGCAGCTGGCAGGTGGGATGACCTGTAGGACTAGTGCGGAAAATGATGAAAGAAAGGGGTGTCATAAAAAAGACACCTGGAAGCAGTTGGATTGAAGTGAACAATAAGATGTATGTTTTTGTTGTTGGAGACAGATCACACCCACAAACAGAGGAGATCTATGCAGAGCTGTTGAGGAATTGTCTGGGCAGATGAAAGAGACAGGTTATGCACCTGACATGGATTTCGCACTGCATGATGTTGAGGAGGAACAAAAGGAACAAATTCTTTGCTACCATAGTGAGAAGCTGGCTGTTGCATTTGGGCTTATCAACACCTCTCCTAAGACAACCTATTCGTGTCATTATCAAGAACCTTCAGAATGTGTGGTGATTGCCATTCAGCCATCAAGTTCATTTCCAAGATTGCTGGAAGGGAAATTATTTTGAGGGATGGCATTCGTTTCCATCATTTCACAGACGGACAATGTTCTTGTGGTGATTACTGGTGATGCTAAGTAAAGCGAGCAATAAAAAAGAAGCTTGCATGACAAGTAGGCTTGCATTTATGCCCACTGATTCGGTAGGTTTGCTTCTCTGGTAAAGTGTAGTGCTCTCATATCTACTGTATGATTTTGGTTTTAACCAGGTTTCTCAATTTGCATAATTGGGTGCATTACAATCTTATAAACCATACATATTCTCCTAAAAGGTTTTGGGAGCCCTCGCATTATTTTTAGCAATGAATATGAAAGCTTAGTCAGTTAAGGTAAAAACATTTATTTCACTAAAAGCTGTGAAAACTTATTCTGATTCCATTGAATTGCCTAAATTTCTTTTCAGGAACTCGATGGGATACATAAACATCATGGGCTATATAAAGATCATAAACTATGCATTTTCTGATCATGACTTATGGTAAGATTATTCTGACATTTTTTCACCCATGTTTGATGCTTATTAGAGGTTGGGTAGAACCTTTTTTATAATCATTCTTGAGGATTTTTCGATGTAGCTAATCTTGTCATGGCCTCGTCGTCTTTTACATTGTAAGCCTTGTATTTTATTGAAATATGTACTCCATTATACTTGAGAGAGAGAAGTTGCCTCTCTCAAAAGGAATTTCTTTACATCTCAAAAGTGCTTTTAGAATTCAATTCACATTAGGACATGTTTTTTTGATGATCCCATCTATCTTTGTTCGTACATACCTGAATTACATTTGCATGTTACATGAGATATTGTGGTTCCATTCATTGATGTGCTTTTTATTGGCATTCAATCTCTAGTTTGCTTTTTTGCAATTGTCTTGATAACTGACAATTTGGTACGATCCAGTCACAATTTGTTACAACTGCTTCTAAGAGAATTCATAGTGCTGAGATCACATCCGCAACAAATGTAAATATTATGAAACTATATTCAAAAGAACACATCCTTACAACATAAACTAGTTTCCAATTGCTTTATTTTTGTGTTTTCTTAGAAACCAGAGTGTTTGTTTTCTGTTTGCAAAAGCTCAAATGCAGGCAAGCTTTAGGAGCAGATTTCTCTTCAAAATTAAGAGGTGGATTTTGTAGATGTTTGCTACATTAATGAGTATCAGAGCAATGATATATCACATATGAGTAGCTTTTGATTGGGGAAAGAAAGGACAGATAGGCTAGAAGGCTAATAGCCTAGATAGAGGAAGCAGCAAAGAAGGAATTTAAGCTCTTGTCAAGAAAATCTGCAGAGATAAGGCTGGAGACAGCCTTAAATATTCGTATACAAACTTTATGAGCATTTGAATAAGGACCTTTGTAGATTTTTCTTTTTTGTTGTTTCATGAACTTGAATATCTATTTGTTTTTCTTATGTTTGCTTTATAACCAGAATATTCCTGACAAGTGCTGCACAAGCTCCTGCATTGCCAGGTGAATATCAGAACTGATTTCCGATATACGAAACAAACTGGTGACCTGTAAATCTTCA
Organism: Taxus chinensis; assembly: GCA_019776745.2. Taxonomy (NCBI): domain Eukaryota; kingdom Viridiplantae; phylum Streptophyta; class Pinopsida; order Cupressales; family Taxaceae; genus Taxus; species Taxus chinensis. Next base: position 234,999 of record JAHRHJ020000310.1, on the reverse strand, counting down.
TGTTGAACGATATGTTCAAACACACCATCTGATTTGTCCAAGGAACCTGCTACAAGAACAATGAAGTGACTCAGCTACATTACCATAGTTGTGAGAGCAATCCACTGATATTGCAAGCTTAGTAAGCCCCGAAAAATCCCATGTTGATAGACCCTGAGATCATTAATTTCTTGAAAAGTCAGCATTCAATGTCTAATAGAAATCCAGACCCTGGAAAACTATGCCATCTCATACTTGGGTGGAATGCTGCCGGTCAGCCCGTTGCTGGGGTGAGATGGCAAAAGCTGCAATTTTGTGCACAGGCCGAGCTCTTTTCGGATGAATCCTGATAACAACATTGTGTAAAACAATGGCTATCAGAAAGTGTGCATGAGCAGACCTAGGAGATATCAGTCGTTGCCAATGTTGAAAGCTAGTGGTAAGTAAATTCCACAGACTGGTTATGTTTTTTTATACAATGGATTACAGGGTAATTGAACATCCGTAATCAAATGTAATACTTGGATTATTGTCATGCCTAATTAATTCTTGCAAGAGCTATATAGTGAAAGATTACAAAAGGAATAGCGAATATTGTAGAAGCTCTATTGCAAAATGCCTCACTTTCAAATGTGCAGTCTCATGGAATGCATGATTTTTAAAATAGGCTTGTTGCAAATGTCTTGTTACATTTTAAAGCAAAAACAACAAACAAATGTCCAACCCAGTCAGTTTATTTTTGCCACACCCTTTTTAACTTGTGCCAAAATGGGTGCTTTAGAATAGGGTATGGAGATCTATCAAAGAATATTTTAAAACAGTATTTTATTAGAAATCATAGTTGTGATTCCTGTTATATATGTCTGCAAAATGTGCAAGCATACAATAGGTATGCGAATTGTTTGACAAAATGCCTCAATAAAACATGTTCTCATGGAATGCAATGATTGTAGGATATGCGCAAAATGGTTTATTGGACGAGGCTTTAAAGCTTTTAAAGTAAATGCCTCAGCAAGATGTTGTCTCATGGACCACACTCATTGTTGGATATGCATGAAATAAGATTATTCGCCAAAAGGTCTTGAAACTTTTTAAGTAAATGCAATTGGAAGGTATAACTGCCGAACACTTGACAACCTTTTCGTAGCATCCTCCACTCGCTTGTGCAAGAGAAACTGTTGTGACAGATGCAAAATCGTGGAAAATACACTTCAATTTCTGTTTTTAAGGCAACACATTCATTTTTTTGCAAGGAGAGCATTGCATGAGTTGAAGGGATTTTATAGCTTGAAGAATTTCATTTGGAGGTAAGTTTTTCTTTTTGCAAATTCATTCTATTGTATTTATAAATTCATTTTGTATCCAAATATGATTTGCAATGTAAAATGCATTCAAATTTTAGCCATTGAGCATCATTTGCATGAGTTAAGGGATTTTATAGCGAATTCGAAGAAAAAAATTGAAGAATTTCATTTGGAGGTAAGTTTTTTTTTAAATTATTTTCGCAAATTCGTTCTATATTATTTAAATTTTATAAACTCATATTGAATCAGAATACGATTTGACATTAGTAATTTTAAATGCATTCAATTTAATTGCAAATGATTTTAATTTTTTAAATTTTAATAGTTATTAATTTATTCATGTTTGTTATCATTGTTAGTGAATGGAATTGCCGGAATGTATTGTTGTACTTGTAATTTTATAAATGTTATTTTAATTTCTTTTTAGCATTTATTCCTATTCGTAGGATTTACAATTTTAAATTCAAAATTATGGTTAAATAGGGTTATAAAGCCAATTTTTAAATTAATAAGTTTACGTTTTTTAATTTTTTAGTTGTACATTGTGTTGCAGATTAGAGCTTACCAATGGCATCAGGCTTGGCATCTAGTTTGGCATTTAGGTCAGCATCACTAGTAAAAATCGTTCCCGCTAACACCTGTACCATTGCTTGGAGGTATGGTGTACATGTAGCAGTTTAGAGAACCGTGGTTTGCAATTTCTGCGAAAAAACATTTTCTGGAGGCATCAATCGCCTGAAGTATCATCTTGCATGTATTGTTTGGCAGGACATTGTGGTATGTCCCAATGTTACTCTTTGAAAGAGGCAAAGCGAGAGATGAAGGCAGAGCTAGAGGAGAAGAAACTAGTAGAGGGAAAGGATGCATGCAGCCATAGCAAAAGTCGTTAGACCTGGAATGGCAGAGGATTCAGAGGACAATGTGGAAACAATTGTGGGCTCTACTCGCGGTCCACGCATACAAACCGCATACGAATTGGAAGATGCACATCTACTTCATTGATTCGATTTGAAAAGGGATACATAGTTTTTTTGTACCAAGGAACATATCTGGGGCACAACCTTCAGCTGCAAGGTACAAGTTAGAACAAGGATGCGCATGAGGAAGCAGATAAAACATGTGCAAATTTCTGGTACTACAACAACCTTCCCTGTAATGTGGCGAAGAGCCCGTATTGGGAGTACTTGGTGACAACATTGACAGTTGCAGGGAAAGGATAAAAGACACCGTTTCCAAAAGACTTGAGTGGAAAATTCCTCAAGGGTGCAGTTGCAAATATAATGAAAAATCCTAGAAGATCAAAAATAAGCACTTGAAGCTAGATTCACAATATTCAAATGGTGAGATGGTATTTTTGAATTCAATTGATGCCTCTAACATAATTAAAAATGCAAAGAATTTGAGTCTTATGTTGGAGAAAGTTGTATTAGAGGTGGGTATCCAGGCAATGTTGTGCAAGTTGTCACATACAATGCAGCAACATATGTGGCAGCTGGGGGACTACTATAGGAGAGGAAGCATCCATCATTCTTTTGGACTCCTTGTGCAGCTCATTACCTTGACCTTGTTTTGGAGGACATAGGAAAAATTGATTGGGTGAGAATGGTTATAGAAGATGCAAGAAATATAACCAAGTACATATATAATCACCCTTGGGTTCTCAGCTTGATGAGAGAACACACAAAGGGGAAAGAGCTTGTGCGAGCCAGTGTCACAAGGTTTGCAACTAACTTCTTGATGTTGCAAAGTATTTCTAGTTTGTTGTCATCATTGAAGCAAATGTTTATGAGTCAAGCATGGCTAGACTCACAATATTCAAAGAAAGTTGATGGAGAGAGGACTGCAAAGATAGTTTTTGATGATGTCTTTGCAAAGAGAGCTATAGAGATCATCAAGGTAATTTCAAACTTCAATTTATATTTCAAGTCAATTCCTTTATTTTAATTTGTTAAATTATAAATATATTGTTATTTACTTTACTTTGTTTGTAAGTTTGTAACCTTACGATTTTAATTTGTGTGTAGGTGTCAGAGTCGGTGAGGATTTTGCACTTGGTTGATGGGGAGCAAAACCCAATGCAGGTACATTTATGAGGCCATGGATAGGGCCAAAGAGGTCATCCCAAACTATTATAGGGGGATATCGCCAAATATGGTCTCTTTTGGGAGATAATTGATCATGAGGTGGAACAATCAACTCCACCAACCTATTCATGCAATAGGGTACCACCTCAACCCCAAGTTTTTCTTCTCCTATGGCTTCATAGATGTGAATGATGAGGTTGCGGAGTGCCTCTTAACATGCATTGAAAGAATGATACTAGAGGTTGAGACGAGGGGCCTCATTATTTTAGAGCTACAAAATTACAAACATGTTAGGGGGAGGCTTTTTTCTTCATGGTTAGCTATCCGAGGGAAGAACCACGCAATCACCAGGTAATAAAAATTAGAATATTTACTTTACTTATATGTTACAAGTTATAAATTTAATTTTATTAATTACTTATAAACTTTTGATTATCTTGTTTGTAGGTTCTTGGTGGGAGGATTGGGGAGAAAATACCCCTCATCTTCAAAAGCTAGCCCTCAAAATTTTATCTCAACCTTGTAGCGCTTCTGGATGTGAACGCAACTGGAGTTTGTTTGAGGCCATTCACACGAAGAAGCGCAACAAGTTGACTCAAAAACGGCTCAACGACTTGGTTTTTGTGCAATACAATCTCCGGCTTCGCACAAGAAAAGTGGAGGCCACATCAGTAGGAGCTCATTGATTTGGATGAGATAGATCCATACAAGTAAACTGGGCAAGAAGAGGAAAACCTTGTGTTCACAGAGGATGAGATTGCTTCTTTTGAGAGGGAAGCTATGGAAGGAGAAGCACTAGCAGTTCGAGATATTGGATTGGATGACATCTTTGGAGGTGATCTCCAACATGCAGCAGAGGAGCCACCACCTACTTCCAGGTTGGAAACAAAGTCGCAGCCTTCTAGGAGCGAGGAAACACAGTCGAGTGTGGGAACTAGTAGAGGCACTAGACCCTCTCCCCAATATTTCTCTAGAGTAGGAAGAGGAAAATGTAACTTATTAAATATTGTAACTTGCATAGATATGAAATTTATGAAGATATTTTTTAATGACAATCATCATAAATTCATAACACTTATCAGTCGGTGGTTGTATTCGCATGATGATGCGATTTTGTATTGTATTTGTATTCAAATCTAATAGAAAACACTTCTCCAACATTTTATGGACTCATTTGATACATTTTGTAGCTATATTTTGCTTAAAATTTATGTTTTTTAAAGAAATTTGCATATTTTTTAAGTTGTCGAGTATTCCCGAGTATTCAACCGAGTTTGTTGCCGAGTCAATTTTTTTTGGTCTGCCGAGTATTCGCCGAATACGAATATGTGAACTATGGTGGAACCTACATCATGACTACCTTGGAGCTTAGTAGTAACAACACTGGGTGAGTTATGTTATGGATTTTGAAAAGCTACAATTCAGATCCTCTATTACGATAATTGGAGTTGCCAAAGTAGCATAGAATGTTGTGATAATGATAATGAAATGTGGAGTTTTGTTTAATAGTGTGACCTACCTGCATAGGAACCCTCCCATGATTATATTGATAATGTTTGATGGTTGCCCATTAAACCAAACTTCTCATAAATTGAAAATATTGAGCGGATATGTTGGGATATAGGGGGGTTGGTAGTGGATCTCACTAACTATAGTAGGTTGACAGGAGAGCATCCCATCTCTTGGTTTTAGCTTTTTGGCAAATTACATAAAGAAAATCTTAGTCACCAGAAAGAATGTGATGGAAGACATTAAAGCTTTCTTGATTAAGTATTGCTAGTCCTGTACATTAGATTGAAGATGCCAAGACCTATGGCAATTTTAATAATTCCTGTGAAATTGAGGATTAACACTTAACCTGTTGGCATATCTGAGTGTGTGATGTTATTGGGGACTAATTGATAAACTATGTAATTTATTTTAGAAAGTATTATGGGGAATGCCATATTTTGGACGTGGCTTGACATTAAATCTTAAATAAATACTTAGGAAATTGCCCTTTTTTTAAAGGGTTGCAAGGGTGTTAAACCCTAAAGTACATTTAATTAATTCCTACTAATAATTTCGTACATTACATTAGGTTGATCCATCCTAGATTAATAATTAAATATTATTAATCTATTTCTAAAGTTATTTCTGGTTATAATCTTCTAGCAATGCATCCATAAATTCATTGTTTAGTCTAAGTTTATTTCCTTTAATCAATTAATATCCATATTCCACACTTATAACATTTACCCTTGGTTAAATTAATCCCCTTAAGTCATTAGGACTTTAATGTCTATCCACCATACCATTATTTAGTTACTATAGTTTTAATTCCATTTAATTATTTACTAAACCATAATAAGAGGGTTACATTTTAACTTAAAACACTAAGGCCCTAAGTGGCCCCATTCACAAATTACACATACATTTAATTAAAACATACATTCCCATAAAATACCCTCACCTAAAAGTTGTAGGATCGATTCCCTATCCTTAGATTGATTCATTTTAGGCCCTTAGATCTTAGGTTTTCATTCTAACCCTAATCATCCTTATGAAATCCTTTTAACCTTTTTCTTGCCCTAGTTTCCTCATTTGTTCTCTTTTCTTTTCTTTGTTTTGCAGGTTGGAGGAGAGGAAGCCATGAAAGTATGAGAGAAACCATGGAGGAATTTCCTCTAGGTTTTAGTATTGCAATGGAAGGAAAGATCCTTCCCCATTTGGCTCACTTATTTGTTTGCATAGATCTTGTAGAGTGTAGTTATTTTCATTCATTTTATTGGAAGGATTCATCCACAAATTTGGTTGAAATTGTTTAATGGTTCTCATTTTCTTCAGTTACATTTGGGGAAAACTCATTTCAAGGATCTAAGTGTATATACATATATATACATATATACATGAATGTATATATGTATATAAACACGTATATATGCTTGTAGATCATTAGATCTACATTTTGTTCAAGTTTATTTCTTTAAAACCACTGGTTTGGAAAAATCATGTTTTTTATACAAATTGTTTCTACGCACAGGTGACCGATGGCAGTTCGCTTGACCAATCACTATACGCTCCTGGCTACCGACACCGGTTCCACTACCGATGTCGATTCTGGAAAATCTGGTAAATTTTATAAAATAAGGTATACAAATGAATATATCCTTAGATATATTCATCTGTATACATTCTTGTGTCATTTTAAATGCAGTTATCATAGGTTCTATGAATTCATGGTTTACACAAAAAGTAAACATTTCTAAGTTTAAAGTTGAAAGTGTGATTTATATATAGTTTCCAGTGACCAGTGGTCAGAAGATGCCGATGTCAGGTACAGTAGCCGATGCCGGTTACTAAAGATTTGATATATTTAAATAACATAAGTTACAGTTATAGGATATTTTCATTATATTCATTTAGGTGAATCTTTAAAATAGATAAGCAAGGTTTCCACAGTTGTTGTGCCATGTGTTTCTAAGCATCAAATTTAAACTTAAGTTGAAATGAAATTTTATAAAACTGTAATACTATACAGTGACCGATGTCGGTACAGGGTCTGTGCCGGTTAAGCCTATCGGTATCAGTCACTGTGGAAGGCAGAATATGTATAAAAATGGATATATATAAGAATATATATATATCAAGTATATATATAAATATTTATATATATAAATTACAGAGTATAAACTGTTTTAAGACTATTTTAAATCAAAACAGCAATATGAAAGGCAACCAAATTCATTTCTTGATTAAAACACTAAATTTGTAATTTTTTCCTTTGCAATAAAATGTATAAATTTTGAGTATAATATCAACTCCAAACCATTCTTTTTCACATATACTATTTGGAGAACAAAATAAGATACAACACACTTAAATAAACTCCTTTTTTCATTTCAAGTTTGCAACAATACAACCCAAAGAACTCAACAACACTTTCTTTACAACAACATCATTCCTTTCCAAAGAATACATATTACAACTTGAATAAAATCCAGAATTTGGAGAGTTTCATTTCCAACCAAAAATACAACTTAAGCTTATTCCTTTCAACTACAACATTGTAACTTGATAAATAGAATTTACAAGGCCTTCTTTTAAAATGCAAGAATTACAAGCCTTCCACTCTAAGTGGAAACAACATGGCTAAATTTTACAAATTTAGGATTCCCTTTTCTTTTGTATTCTACAAAATATTCTAATTCCAAATCTTCAACTTGAGCTCCACTATTTTCTTCTCTTCAAGCACACAACAACAAAGAAGGGGGAGTAGGCAACGCTCTCACATCCCAACCAATAATCCAATGAGGAGAAGAAGTTATTATCCTCATTGGCCCCCGAGCCCCAACCATAGAGCAATAAGAAATGGATACAACCAATGGAAACTTTCACAAATGATTTCCACATTACAACACACATGCCAACAATATTTCAACACACACACAAACATACAAATAACAATATCAAAGAATGCAACTTTTCCAAACAAGGCTTGAAATCTCTAAGCCAATGGAGCAAGGAACTATGGGGAAATCACTTATGCCTCCCAATGGGATTAGGTGCCCACCTTGAAGCCTCCAAAACACAAAACAACCCAAAACAAGACTCTTATGCCTCCCTCAATCTCTTATGCCTCCCACAATCTCTTATGCCTCCCTCAAATAAAACATATAAGATAAGTAAGCATTTTTCTTATCTAAAAGGTGGGGCACCCAACCCAACTCCCTCCCAAAATGTGCAACAATACTCTTATGCCTCCCTCCAAAATATCCCCATAAACCTTCTCCTACACCATACTTAAGGCCATACTACCCAAGCCCAAAAATATGCACACACAACATTCATTTATTTACATACAAACACACATATAAAAATAAATTTCATGGGTGAAGTTCCTACCTTGCCATTGCAAGAAACTTGATCCAAAATCACAACTCTAAGCTCCTTCCAAGCTCAAGCTAGAATCCAAGCAAGCTCCAAGACTCCCAAGCAAGCAACTCAAGCTAAAAACTCCAAAATAACCATGCACAACAAAATGAAGTAACCCCAAAACCATCAAATTAACTTGCATATATAGAAAAAGAGGAGAGGAGGGTGAGGTGGCTCCATGTAGGATGCCACATCACTTCTCCTCAACTCCACATCACCAAGTCAAACATCAAACCCAAGGTTAATAAATTGGTGGTTGAGGAAATGACAAACCTCTTACACACACAAACTCTTACCCACACCTCTAAAGGACACAATTAAAAACTCATGTAAGAAAGTGCAATAAATATCACCTTTTACCTTACAAATCACATAATGGGGTCTATTTTTGACCCCTTAACCCATAGGTATAGTTGGTAGATGAATTTAAGAGGTGTGAGACAAAATTAACTTGTCCCACAAGCCTCCAAAAATGGCCCTTAAGCCCAAATCCGAATTTGACATGCAAGGTTGAGTACACAACACTTAAACCAATAAAAATCCTTTCAAATCCAAAATAAAATCAAGGATAATCTACCAAAATTAAATACCCCTTGGTCACATCTCAAATTACTTTAATTAACAAGATTAATTAGCTTAAATAGAGCACATTAACTAACAATAATAAAGTGAATCACATTACAAATTAAATCACATACTCCACAAATAATAAAAAGGAAAGGGGAAAACACACATAGCCCATGGTCACAATTTGAGGTCATCCCCCCATGGGGACCTCCTAACAATATAAAAACACACAACAATAAAATTGAACATAAAGATGCCATGGTGACCTTCGTTGTATCCATCCAATATTCCACTATGGTTGGTCTCCTATCCCCCTTTTGTTTGTTGTGATATAATCACCTGCAAAAATCAAACAATACCTCCTTCGGCCTCATGGCCGCATCAAATACATCAATAATAAAATACATGCACATCCATCAATAAACATCATCATATCATGAAGTCATCATCAAAGCTAAGCAATGCTATCATTTGTTTATCATTTCAAAAACATCTCAATTCTACCATTTCATCAATATCAGTGAGATCACAAGATTAGTTCAAACACCAAAACATAGTCAATACGACAGAAATTTAAATTCAAAATATCAGTATATATATAAGCTAATCAACACATCATCATCATCAATGCAAAATGTCTATCCATGCCTCTAAGAATCCATACAACCATAATATGAATCACAACATATCAATAGTCAGAATATCTCTACCATCTATCATCATGCTAAACCAAAATAACATAGTAAATTCCATGTCTATAGTCCACAGTAATCAAAATCAAAATATGATAAGTGTCGAAAATTGACATGATCATTTCAAGTTCAAATCCCTTGGTCTCCTTTTCCAGTGCCTTTAAAATGCAATGTTTTGGGGACAATTTGGAAAGTGTGAATAAAAAATTCCATCATGTAGAAATCAATTTTTAAGAGAATACCAAGGCAATTTCCGAGTTGTTTTATCAGTCCGATTCATAGCACCCCCGAATTCATTTACGGCTCAAGGGTAAGAAGAATTCAAGTTCAAATGTAATTTTTTCACATGGGTACCATCTCTCAAGCTACGGGACTTGCATAAAGGCTTGAGATGGACTAATCCAGAGAAGGTTGGCTTCCTCTTCCTAATCCTAATGTTAAAATACCCCTAATGCAAGAAGAACAACTAACTAAACCTATTCTAATACTTCTAAGTAGACAAAAATAGAGAAAATACATCAAATGAAGGAAATACTACACTACAAATGGTGATAATACCAAGAGAAGGGGTTTCTAGACACTCTTCCTAGCCTAGCAAAACGGAGAATGATGAACCTAAGAGAGGGTGGACATGCACCACAGACCAAATTACATATAATTCACCATCACAAATTAAACACAGCAACCACTGTAAATCCTGCAATGAAATAAGAATATGCATAGAACACCTGATAATAAGAGAGGCAAGATGAAAACAACAAACTCATGCAAGGTTAGAAAATTAACATAAACATATTTTTATTGCTCCATAGAATGTTGCACAGTACATCATAGTAGGGAGAGACAAGATTCCATTACAGTATTCAGAGTGTGAAGGCTTGGAGCCCCAAAATTAATAACAGTCCAACTATGGAGAAGAGCGTAGCATGGGGAGGAAAAAATGTCTGTACCTTTTGAAATATTGCAAGTCCCCTTTACATTTATAGAAGAAATTCAAGCAAGAGGAGAAGAGGAATTCAGATTTCTAGGAGTTATGGGACACCATGCCTACTTGCTATCACAATATGGGGTTCCCCTTGACATTTCCCATACTTCTAGTACTTGGCCCATGTTGGAAAAACAATGGTTGCCCATGCTCCATTAATGACCCCTTCATCTACCTAGGCATTGTTCACAGTTGGAGGAATCTATGCAACTTTGGAGTTCTAGATCCCCCCAAAATCCACTTTTGATGTCTTCATCCTATAATCCTTTGAATTAGATCTTCGACGATTGTAATTTTGTCAAAAACGGACATGGAGAGCTCAAGATATGTCAATTTTAGTGGGGGGGCTTTTGTCATTTTGGCTCTACATTACATTGATGAATGACTCACCGAGCTACTCGGCAAGCTGGGTATCGAGAATTTCCTAGTTATCATGGCGGGTCCTCCAATTTACTCCGCTTATTGCTTCAACTTCGAGCTCCTACTTTACCCCGCAATGCTCTGCAAGCTCTGTATAGTATTTTCCAAGCTCTTCGCACTCTACCCACCTCCGCATGCATGGTTCCCGCTTACCTACGAAACCCCACTCTGCATATGGGTGAGCTACTTTACATTGATTCATTAGCTCGGCTGCCCTTCAAAACTTCCTCCGCACTACCTTGTTGTCAGTTCGACCCCAAGAGCCAACTTCCACAAAGAATACTTGTCTAAGATCACACAAGGAGTCCGCATGGGATAGAAGGCCCAGAACCAAGGGCGTGGAAGGACAGGAAGGACCCGCGCGTGGAAGGCAAGTTCAAATTTCAGGACTTAGCCGATTTTGAGCATGAAGACCTATTTTTGGAAGATGGCATGCGGACCACATCAACGATGCAGAGATGTGCGCGCCATGCATTGTCTATATTTGGAGAAGAAATTCAAAGTGTTTATGCATGGAGACAAGCTGAGAATAGAATTGACACTTCAGTTAACTGCAAGAGGACTATAGATAGCACACTTGCATGTGTGGCTATGATTGTAAATAGCGTGTGGCTATCAATAGCATGCGACCTATTTCTGGAATAGATAAGCAGTGAAGGGAAAGTCCCCACCCTATATATATGATGTTAGGTGCATAGTAGAAGAGAGCTAGATGTATACAGAGAGCTAGATGTATGTATGTGTGTGAGAATATATGATATGTGAATGTATCAGATCCATACGCGCATTGGTATAGATTGAAAATACTGTAAGGAGCTTCTGTATTTACTAATAGATGGAAGATATTGGTTGAATCCAAGTGTCATTCTGTGCAATTGAGTAGTGCATGTTATTAATTCAATCATGATTACTGTTTAAGCTTGTTCTTTCATAGATCTGAGGGTAGCATGCATTATAGAATGATGGATTAGTTATGAATCTATATGTTTCTTCCTTCATCATGTTAACATCCTGTTACAACAACCCTAAAGAGGGACCTGGTACCTTTGCGCGCTTCGGGTGAGTGCTCAGTCTAGGCTGAGTGATGTGCCAACGTGACTAGGGTGTTATCTGGTAAATTCTAGGCTGCATCATTGGTTCCATTGCCGGGACCTCTTTTTTAGTTGTTTTCAGGATGGTTCGTGATGAAGACGTACCGGTTAACTCTAGCAAGTATTGAGGAATGGATACACGATCTGGAGGAAGAATATGCATGACGGTTCAGCAGTGGATTTGAGTTTAACGCACGCACTTGGGTAGAACAGAACCTGTATGACAACTTATATGAGAGATTTTTTGCTATCTTTCCAGTAGAACTATACGAGTGGCTTACTGCTTATGCATCTCAGTGGAATTGGAGGTATCGCACACTTGTCTGGACACAGGAAGAATTTCAGGCCCTTTATGATGCTGATCTGATCTGGACTCACGTGGTGGATACGTGGTTTCATGGTGTTCTAAATAGTTATATTTTGGAATATTCAATTTTGACGTACTCTTGCCCAGAGGTAGCTGAATTCCAGTTTTTGAGGTATCCAAGAGGAACATATTTGCAAGGTATTCCACTGGCGATCAAGATCTTAATGGTAACTTTGAACCTGGAGAGTAAACCGATGGCTAACTAAACTTCACCACGTGCGAGGGCAGGAACAGGTTTGGTTTAAGATGGTAGACCTAGTGGTAGAAAGGTAGAGAGAGGAAAGGTGGCTTAAGTATAATGAGGCACGCGAGAGGGAGATAGAGAAGCAGTGTTCCATTGCAGAAAGTATGGCATTGAGGAGAGAGATGGCTCGTGAAGGATTTACAACTCACGTAGAAGACATGGAGCCAGAGCATCAGGAACTCCCCCATCTTGGAAAGCATGATAGAGATCCCTTCTCGGCCTCACACAGAAGTGCACCAGCAGAGACTACTTGGGCCACAGGCACGCATCTTAATCCACCTGGTGACCTAGCCTTTGCGCTTGGTTTTTCAGTATCTAGTACGACAAGTAACCAACAAACTAACTTGGGAAGTAGGAAAGCAGGAGTAAGTCAGGGATCAAGTACATCAATGGCAGGACAGACAACTTCAATGTTATTTGGAGGAGCATTCTTAGGCACATCATCCACACAGAATGTGAGCACGTAGAATGTTGGATTCACCTCTGGAAGTGGAACTACCTCACAGACTGTAGGGGTTCAGTATAGTACTACTGTCGGAGCACAGGGGAGTACATCTACAGGTCCTACTCCAACTACAGGTGGAGGATTAGGAGGTATAGGTGGTTCTAGTTCTAGTGGATCTGGTGGTTCTGGAGGTAGAGGGAACACAGGAGGTTCTGGATCAGGTGGTCAAGGTCTGCAACAACCACAAAATATCTATATGGAGATGTCTCTTCATCTCCCAGAGTATAGAGGTATAGAGGATGCTGCCAAACATGTGCATATGTGTGAAATCTTGTGGCATGCTAAAGGGATACACAGGTGCTGAGTGAAAGGCAAGTCAATTCACCACTACATTATAGGGGCACACACACAGCTGGTATAGGAAGTTTGACCCTGATCAAACTTGCGTGGATTATGCAGCATTGAGAGATGCTTTCTTGAAAGAGTTCCATATCCCTGAGTTTGAGCAGAAGAGTATAAGTGCACTCAAAGATATCAAGCAAGGCACTACTGAGAGTGTACGTGAGTATGATGCTCATTTTAAGACACTTCTATCTAAGCTATCTTATGATATTCATGCTAGCCAGCATGCACAATGGTTCGTTGGAGGATTGATTACACCTTTTAGAAGGGCACTGTCACATAAGACATACACTGATCCACGTGAAGCACTGGAAGTAGCTTTGCATGCTGAGGTAGTTGGGAGCATTGACACTGGCATTAGTCCATTTCTAGAGGCACAAATTGCAGCTATGGAAAGTAGTTAGAGAAGCTATCAGCAAATTCAGCCCATGAAACACGCTCAGGAATTTGGTGTACAGATTGTGAAGTGGAAGGTCACACCAAGGATAGTTTCCCTCAGATCTGTACGCTCATTACTATTGGACTGTGAGATTTTCCATTTGAATCATGATGCTAGTCACTGTCCTTTGTTACAGTGCGTGATAAGGAAGAATGTATCTTGCTTTTGCAAGATTTGTAGGTCCACAACCCATGATACTGAGGATTGTCAGGTTGATTGGTCAGATCCAGGATGCTATAGACATTGGGGTATGACAGACAAGTATAACAGATAATTCTAAGGGTAAGAATGAGCACCAGGATCAGGATCATAATCAAACGCGCTATGACAGGAATGAGGGGCATTTTGAAGGAGGTCGTGGAAGGGGACATGGATATCATGGTGGATATGGAGGATGAGGCCATGGTGGAGGAAGAGGAGAGTTCCCTCATGGAACATGTTATACGTGTGGATCTCCTGACCACTATAGGCGTGAATGTCCTCAGAATATTGCATGTTCTTTCTGTGGGAAGAACCATAGCTATGAAGAGTGCCCAGACTTATATGAGCATCTGAGTAAGCAGCATAAGCAAGAAAACAAAGGCACCAGGATGGTTAGAATCCAGCGCATGGTAGAAGATCAGTGGATGCCCAAGATAGTAGAAGGACCTGAGGCATTGACAGTGAAGATTACTACACATGCTGAAGCAACACGCGTGAGAGAGGCATTGCACCAGAAGCCTACGATCACCAAGGAGGAGGTTTTGCATGCAAGGTACCCAAATCCTATTCATCAGAAGGAAGTTTACCAGGATACCATGGAAGTGCTAAGGAATCTTCAGGGTGAGATACAATACCTAAAGGAGCAAAAGAAAGCATCAGAGATAGTCCAAACTGATATTGATGATCTGCAAGAGGTGTGAAAGATGTTGCGCCAGGAGAACATTATTCCACTATTAGGAAGTTGGTTAAAAGGGAACACTCCACGTGCAAGTCTTGAGACCGGATGACAGATTCTACATGCAAATCTTCCCCCTGATAGCATTGACTATGAAAAAGAAATTACTCTGAATGTTGTTGTGGATGGGTGGCTTTTGAGCAACATATTGATCGATACAGGTGTGGAAGTAAATGTGCTTACATTAGATGCATGGGTACAAATGGGGAGGCCTCTATTGCAGCCATCATCTAATGTGTTATTTATGGAAAACCAGACTAAGGCCACTCCCATAGGAGTTTTGAAAGATGCATCTATAACTATACAAGGGGCCAAGTTCACTGGGGATTTTGAGGTATTAGCACTTGCAGAAGCAGACAATTTTCCAGCCCTGCTTGGACGCCCTTGGTGTTATGCGAATAATGCTGACTTGAGATTCAATAAGGGGTATATCAGCTTTGAAAACAAGGAGGAAAGGGTTGTGATACCTTTGACAGATGGGAATTCTACACCATATGTTGAGCCTCTAAGTGAGGAGGATTTAAACAGAGTCTATGTACGCGCTATTCAGGACCCAGAGGTCAATGAGCCATCAAAAGAAGGCATCCTACAGTGGGAGGATTCTCATTCTATTAGTGATACTATGAGTATTGCTTGTGACAATTGGGCTCATGGTACATATGAATTAGTAGGATGCGAGGTGAAAAGCATGGTTGTGCACAAGAATGGATTTCATTCAATTCGACGGATAGGTAGCACAGTACCTTGGTATACAGGGACAGAAGATCTTCCTGCCTTTCTGAAGGCCATGGAAACACAGTGGATAGATCAAGTTAAAAGGAGAGATATGTTAGTATATACACTGCGTGGGACAACAGCGCACTGGTGGGTAGTCCACAGAGATAATCTTATAAACTGGGAAGAGATTGGAATAGCTTTGTCTACTAGGTTTATAAGGAACAATGCACCTACGCAAATCTGCACTTATCATGGTGATCAACCTGTTCAGCATCACATTCAGCAGTGTGAGAGACTCTGGACAACAGGACAGGAAGCATTACCACCTTCACTCTGGGTGCATAGATTGTATTCTACGCTACAAGGATGCACACATGCTTGGTATGTATATGCAGAACTACATCAAGAAACTAGGAACTGGCAAGATTTGACTACAGGTATGATCCAGACTTTTGACTACTTCTCGACTAAACCTCCTGTAGAAGAGGCATTAAAATTTGTCAAGCACTTAACTATGGGAGATAGTGCAAAAGCAGAAGAGCATATTCAGGAATTATTCAGTGAGGCAGAGTTCGGAGCATGTTTTGAAAAGGAAGAAGAAATAGACTCTAAACTACTTGAACGTGCTTGCCTTGAGAAAGAGAAAGGAAAGATGGTTTACATCATGGATGACGAGGAAGTTGAGAACCTGGATATTGAACATTCACATGGGGTGCGTGAGGTCTTGGATAGTGCAGACAAGGATACACACACCTACCATGAACCCATGAAGACAAAGAAGGTGAATATAGGTTCGGAGGCTGAGCCTAAGGAGGCCATAATTGGAGATTACTGGTCAGACTCGGAGGTAGCAAAGATCATCGAGTTACTCAGGGATTATCAGGACTTATTCCCTCGAGGATATCATGAACTTAAAGGCATGCATGAATCACTTGGGGAAATGAAGATCAAACTTAAGGATGGTGCATGACCAGTTAGAAAGAGACCTTACAGAATGAATCCTAATTTACGTGAAAAGGTAAAAGAAGAAATTGATAAAATGTTGAAATCTGGAATTATCAAGCCCCTTGATGAGTCAGAATGGGTTAGCCCAATGGTGATCAGTATCAAGAAGGATGGATGGATTAGGATATGTGTGGACTACAGGGAGCTGAATGCTGCATGCATCACAGATCCATTCCCTACGCCATTCACTGAGGAAATACTAGAAGGAGTTGCAGGGCACGAAATATATTCTTTCACAGATGGATTTTCTGGGTATCATCAGGTTAGGATTGCTCAGGAGGATCAAGAAAAGACAACATTTACTACTGAATGGGGTAGTTTTTCCTATACTGTGATGCCCTTTGGATTGAAAAATGTGCCTGTTGTATTCTCACGCATAGTTGTTCAGGCATTCAAAAATTTTATTCACAACTTCTTACAGGTCTACCTAGATGATTGGACAGTATATGGGCTTGTGAAAGATCATTGTGACAATCTGCGCTTAATGTTTGAATGATGCAGACAATTGAGTATCTCTTTGAACATCAAGAAGTGCATATTTGCTACACCATTTGGGATACTGTTAGGACATATAATCTGCAAGGAAGGTTTGCTAGTTGATCCAGCCAAGGTTGCAGTCATTTTAGGCCTGGAAGCACCTACCAGTCAAAGTGAGGTGCACGGATTTTTAGGTCATACAGGATATTATAGAAAATTCATAAAAGGGTATGCCAAAATTGCTGCACCCTTGGAAGAATTACTGAAGGGGAAAGGTACATTTTATTGGGGAGAACCGCAGCAGCGTGCGTTTGAGATATTAAAAGAGAAACTTACTACCGCGCCCATTCTGCACTTTCCCTCATGGGATAAACCATTTCATGTGCATGTGGACGCTTCTGGTATGGCCATTGGCACTGTGTTAGCTCAACCTGGTGAAGGTATTATAGATCATCCAATCTATTTTTCTAGTAGGAAGCTGACTCCTGCTGAACGAAGTTATACAACTACAGAGCGCAAAGCTTTGTCAATGATCTATGCATTGTACAAGTTTTGACAGTACTTGTTAGCAACACCATTTGTGTTTTATACAGATCACATGGCATTGAAGTACTTGGTAAACAAGCCCATCTTACAGGGGCACATATGCAGATGGGTGCTCCTATTTCAAGAGTTTGACTTCACAGTTGTGGTGAAGCCAGGGAAAAGCAATTCTGGACCAGACCATTTATCTAGAATCAATTTAGGAGAGGATGCACAGACAATTGAAGAAACAATGTCAGGATGCACAGTTATATAGGTTACAACACACGCCCATGGAATTAGAAGACATTGTTGTCTTTCTATGAATAGGTATGGCACCAGAAGGAATGAAAGCATTAGAAAAGAAGCAGCTTGCTATACGCATGACACCATTTATGTTAATCAGTGGTGACCTTTACAAGCTAGGCAGAGATGAAGTATTACGTCATTGTGTATTAGAGCATGAGCGCAAGGATATCATGGAAGAAGCTCATGGTGGTATTGCAGGAGGCCATTATGCAGGTGATGCGACTACCCAGAAGATCCTAATTGTTGGATTATGGTGTTAGACATTATATAGAGACTGTAAAGAATATTGTAAGGCATGTGATCATTGTCAGCACCTAGGAAAATCAGGGAAAAGAGATGAGATGCCTTTGAGACCAATTACTAGTGCCGAACCATTTGAGAAATGGGCCATTGATTTTGTAGGACCTATTTCACCAGCCGCGCGTAGGACTGGATCACGCTATATCATTACTTGCACAGATTATCTCACACGGTGGGCAGAAGCAACACCTACGAAGGACTGTACGAAAGCTACAACAGCTAGGTTTCTATGGGAGAATGTTCTTACATGATATGGATGTCCTTTAAGCTTGACAAGTGATAGAGGTACACACTTTTTGAATGAGACAATCAGGATCCTATTAGATGAGTTTATGGTTGCACACCATAAAACTACACCTTATCATCCTCAGGAAAATGGAACTGCTGAGGCCTTCAACAAAAATTTGGGCCAGACTTTGACAAAAAAATGTGATGTTGGAAGAAAGGATTGGGATGACAAAGTGTCAGCTGTGCTTTGGGCATATAGAACAACTTACAAGAGATTGAACAAAGCCACACCATTTCAGTTGGTGTTTGGCATGGAAGTTGTTCTCCCTATAGAATTTATGTTACCTTCTTTGCGCATTGCACACACTGGAGGTCTAGCTGATGAACAGGATTTAGAAGAACATATTGAAAAGATGATTCAACTGGATGAGCACCGAGCCATAGCACAATGGAGTCAGAAGTAGGAAAAGGCCAGGCAGAAGGCATGGCATGACAGAAACATAAGGGATAAGAAGTTTGAGATTGGACAAATGGTACTTCTTTATGACTCAAAGTTCTTGCACCATCCAGGAAAGCTCAAAGTACATTGGTTGGGGCCGTATGTTATCACTTCTATACTTGAATCAGGTGCTTTCCAGTTAGAAGCACTTGATGGAACACGGCTACCCAGTTACTTTAACGGGAGTAGGCTGAAGCCCTACTATAAATAAGTCTTCTTGGTGTTTGTAATAAGGTAGTATTGCCATTTAGTTTAGGTTTTCAATTCTGTATTTCCTTAATGTATTTCCTTCATTGTCGCTATGCTTTGTCAATTTAGTTGTTGTTCTTGTGTAATAAGCACACTTGCACACCTGAAGCTAATTACTGTATGAAGAATGTTTATGCGTAGAGGACTGCACATACTTTTAGTGTGGGGTGGTTGTAGTTGTCCAAGAAAAAGACTGTGGGAATTGAAAGGTGAAAGGAATAAGCTGCTACGGGTGTGCTTTAAGTCAAAAGAAGATTGCTTCTCAAAAGTGACCAAGGATGGAGATGAATGAAAGAACAGTATAACATGAGGTAAGCGGAGGCCATGTTAGCTACCAGGAGAAGGTACAGTGATGAGGTACTCAGGCGCAGGAGCACGCACTGAAGAGAAGTCTGTGACCAGAGGGTAGGAAGGCACGCTAGAAGGTTATAGCTGGGCGTGAAGATGTACCGCGTGGAATGAATGGATTTGGTCAATGAATGAGGGGATATTTGGTAGGTGAAGGAGCAATAAATGCATCAAAATTTGAAAAAATTATATAAGGATGGGATGCGGATTCTTTTTTACCATTACAACTAAGAGTATTTGAGACAAGAGCCAAGTGTGAAGAGCCGAGTGATTGAGTTAAGGTGCGAAGGGTGTGAAACTAAGAGTGACAACTAGATCTATGTGTGACAAGAAGCTTGCATCCCCAGTGGTGAAGGGTTTGAGTGAAGCAGGGAGACAGAAAAGAGTTAGGTTACAAAGTTTCCACCTAGGGCATAATTGAATCGAGCTAGGGTTTGATTCACAGAGTTGCAGAGTTGAAGAGGAGACATTTGCAAGGTAAAAATGGCACCAAAGAAGGAATTTGTACAACAGTAAAAAAAGGAAAGAAGAAGGTAGTCATTGAGGAAGAAGAGATGGCACCCGAAAGCCATTTTTCAGAGATGCAATACCCAGAAGGAGTCATCATCGGCCAAGAATGGGATTCACCCATTAGAAAGAGAAAAGTGAGTGAATATAATCACAGGACTTTGGAGAACAAGAAGGAGCTCGATTCCTTGCTCATGGCTAGAACAAACAAGCACACGCAGATGACATGCCAGTATATGACGATGCGGGTGAGAAGCTTTTGAAGAGAATTGGGGTCTATCAGTTGTATGAGCTTCCATATTTTGGGAAGTATGAGCCCTTGTATCAGTGGCTCATGAGCAGGGTACATGAAGACTTCTTCTACTTTGCAGGACGCAGAGTTAGAATTTCATCTGCGCTTGTCTCATCAGTTACAGGTCTGAAGGCCACAGGAGAAGATATAAAAGGTGACCTTGTAGATAAAGCCATGATTTTAAAGACCAAACAGGAGTTGGGATACCTGAAGGGTCCGCGGAATGGACATAGATAAATTGAAGAACTGTCTAGTTGTACAAGCTGCAACACACCTTGTTACCAAGTTAAATGATCAGGAGCGGTGGTCACAGGTAAATACTATGTGGTTACATGTGGCACGTAAGATGTCAGAAGGGACAATCTACAACATTGCAGGCTATATTGTAGAGAAAATAGTCAAAGAAGCATGCACAGGAGGGAAGATCAGCTTTGGGGTTGTTCTACTATCACTGGTCTTCATGGAGATTGGAGTACCAGATGGACCAAAGGAGAAAGTATGGGAATACCCCATGGAGAACAAGTCCCCAGCTGAAAGATTCAACAAGTACCTATGCAAGGGGACCATGACAGATGAAGTAAAGAAAAGGGTGGAGAAGTGGTATGACAGGCTCCGCGTGGCATTTGGGGAAGAGTGGCACATCCCAAAGGACCTACCAGTAGTGGTAGGGAAACAAGTTCAGTTTGTTGTATATCAGCATTTCTGCATCATGCACTTCCCAATGAAGGATGGAGTCTGGAGCCCTTGGTGCAAGTTACCTTATGCATTCACTACAAGGTATTTTCAAGAATCTGTTCATAGATTTATAGACACGCACGACTGATCTTCAATGCAGATAAGGTAGACTGTGATTACCATACATTGAGGAAGAAGTATGTGTATCCTGGCAGAAGTGCTTATACAGAGAGAATCATTTCAGAGGTATTGAATATCAAACCAATAAGTTTGGTTGTAGCAGATGTGGGGGCAACATTGGTGTATCTCCAGTTGAAGCCAAAAATGGAGAATAAAAAATATGTGGAAGGTGAGTTCACACTTCCAGCACCACCAAAGGGAAAGCATACAATGGAGAACATCCCAGCACCTAAGCCCACATAGCCAATTGAAGTGCAGGATGAGGAGGAGGAGCACGAAGATAGTGGTGGTTTGGAGCATAGGGGTAGGAGACATCCTACAAGTCAGAGTGAAGCTGAGTGCATGTTACCCCACCTCAGCCACAAGAGGGGGATGAAGAGGACTTGAATGCAGTCCAAGGGGAGCACATGTTTAAAAGGGTATTCAGGAGAACAAGGACCCAAGGTGCTACTCCAACCACTGTGCGCAAATCACCCAGACTCTCTCCACAGAAGGAGGCTACCGTGTAGAGAAGGAGGAAACTGAAGTTGAATGAGGAGGTGGAAGAGTCAGAGGAAAGCATGCCTAATTCTCCTACACTTCCAGAGAACACATAAGAACAGGGTGAGGCATCAAAGGAAAAAGAAGAGGAAGAGAAAAGACAAGACGAGACAGCTGTAGAGGATGTTCAAGACATGGAGACACAAGTCCCAAATTTGGAGGCTAAAGTTACTAAGTAACAAAGGTTTAGAAGGATAAGTGGAGAGCACATTCCACCAGCCATGGGGTATGCAGAGGACACAGGAAAAATTTTCCACACCCACTTCCAGAGCATGATAGCGCAGAAGGATTTATTCGGCTGGGAGTTGATGGATGAGGATATGATGACTATGCTCACTAGAAAGCAACTATCATGGTCAATGCACACCCACATGGATGAGCCTGAATTTGATGTGTGTGAAGAGTCATGCATTTCAAGGTGACTGAAGAAGGCACCTCTAGCTAGACACATGACGGTAAAGCCTACTGTCATGTCAGATGAGCAGGTCAGCAATGCACTGGTGAAAGTTTCTGCTGAGGTGGCTAGAAGAAACATGGACAAATCTGCCACGATCAAAGCGTTGCGTGAAGAGTTGAAGACAAAGGATGTAGAGATAGCATGCATAACACAGGAAAGGGACTTCACGTAGAAGAAGAATGAGGTGTTCATAAGCATCGCAGAGGAGATTGGGGACAATGTAATCAAAGCAAGGCCACACTTGGAGGCCAAGGTACCACAGACATTTCCTTCAGTGATACACTATGTGGGAAAATTGGTGGACTTGGTACTTGTGGATGAAACTCTGCATATGCAAGCACCAGAAACGCTTCAAAACAAGATGCCAAATGGGAGAAAGCATTAGTGATGAGAAATATTGCATCTTATGAAGGTTTGTAGCAAGCATTACAAGAAGTATTGAAGAAAGTAGACCAGGATTTAAACGTATGCACAGCTCCAGAGGCACTTATCAACATCAAGACCTTAGAAGAGAATAATGAGGTCTAGAAAGTAATGAAAGATGAGACATTGGGCCACGCAGAAAGGTTGTCAATGGTTAAACAGAAGCATGAGGCCCTGACAGTAGCACAAGAGCCACACAAGACTCGGCTGGAAGAGCTTGGAAAGCTGATTGCGCAGAAGATGGACCTTTTAGAAGGAAGAATGACATCCATGTCCAGTGTTGTGTTGGTTCTGCAAAATGAGAAAGGAGAAATTGTGAGGGATGAGTTGGAATCCATTGTTGTGGACATCCCAGAAAAAGTAGAGCAAGCACTCACTGAATGGAAGATATTAGAGGCCGAAATAAGAGGAGTATCCAGAGTTGATACTACAAACTGATACAGAGGAGGTTGCCTAATAACCTCATAAAAATTCTTTATTTATCCACATTCTTTCATTCTTATTCTTTCCTTCAAATTTTTGGAGATACCCATTGTCGGGACGACAATGAGATTAGTGTGGGGTAATGTTGATCAAAGAATACTTGTCTAAGATCACACAAGGAGTCCGTGTGGGATAGAAGGCCAGGAACCAAGGGCGTGGAAGGACAGGAAGGACCCGCGCATGGAAGGCAAGTTCAGATTTCAGGACTTAGCTGATTTTGAGCATGAAGACCTATTTTTGGAAGATGGCGTGCGGACCACATCAACGATGCAGAGATGTGCGCGCCATGCATTGTCTATATTTGGAGAAGCGGTTCGAAGCATTTATGCATGGAGACAAGCTGAGAATAGAATTGACACTTCAGTTAACTACAAGAGGACTATAGATAGCGCACTTGCATGTGTGGCTATGATTGTAAATGACATGTGGCTATTAATAGCATGCGACCTATTTCTGGAATAGATAAGTGGTGAAGGGAAAGTCCCCACCCTATATATATGATGTTAGGTGCATAGGAGATAGAGGTATGGATAGAGATGTTGTATGATGTATGTATGTGTGTAACAAAGATTATACACATATGACTGAATCACTGTATCATATCCATACCCGTATTGGTATAGATTGAAAATTCTGTAAGGAGCTTCTGTATTTACTAATAGATGGAAGATATTGGCTGAATCCAAGTGTCATTCTATGTAATTGAGTAGTGCATGTTATTAATTCAATCATGATTACTGTTTAAGCTTGTTCTTTCATAGATCTGAGGGTAGCATGCATTATAGAATGATGGATTAGTTATGAATCTATATGTTTCTTCCTTCATCATGTTAACATCCTGTTACAACAACCCTAAAGAGGGACCTGGTACCTTTGCGTGCTTTAGGTGAGCACTCAGTCTAGGCTGAGTGATGTGCCAGCATGACTAGGGTGTTATCTGGTAAATTCTAGGCCCCTGTCGGTCCAGCTCCCCACTGTATTTCCCATGGGTTCGGCTCCACACTGATACCTTCAATTCCCCTGAGTCGTTCCCCTGTTGCACCAAATTATTACCTTGCCGACCAAGTCAGCTTTGCATCTCCCGGCTTTGCATTGACTGGGACGTAACTCGGCTCGCTTGGTTCCAACTTAATGTGTTTGGCTTGTCCCTATGCCCAAGCTCCAAGGTCACAACACCACCGACCTTTCACATGATCCATACGACCTTTCTTGAGCTCTCCTAGCCCCTCGCAAATTATTTGTCGTCTTTGCATGCATGGCCTGAGATCCCTATGAGCTACTCCATCCGATTCTCCCAAATACCAAGCTCAAATGTCGAGCTCCTATGACCGAGTTATCCTGAGCCAATGTTCCTGAACTCTACCTCGAGCCCTCCAATCCTTCGTTCATGACCCCAACTCGGCTCGCCGAGTTGGAGATTCGTTCCTTCCTATTGTGGATTCTCGGTGCCGAGCCCACTGTTTGACCCCAAACTCATTTATACAAGCTCGACCGAGCTACCTAGGGGCTCTCTGTCTCGATGGAACATCTTGGCTCAGCAATGACCAAGTCGGCAATCCATTTTTAGCTCGATGGCCTCTATGACCCCTTTTGCAAATTTTTAGCAATTTTGGATTTTTTAATGAATTATTTTTGTTCCAAGGGGAGTATGGGGATCTTTGTGATGCCTTAGGACCATTTTTGCAATATTTCCCATTTTAACCCATTTTGGTTACATGTGGGCCCCATTAGAGCCTTCTTCTCTTCTCTAACTGAGTTTGTAAGTTTTGAAACCTAGAAGAGGAAAAAGTCCTCTTATGACCTTGATATTCCCAAAAAACACTGTATGTGCTCTCGAATCATAGGAAACTACCCACAACACAGGTGAAGGCCCTTGGTGGCCTGACAAGTGCTTGAGCTTAGACCTCCTAGTTGTCCATTACACCCTGGGGGTGAAAATGGATAACAATTTGGTGACTCACGGGGCCATCTGCCTACTAGATGGAGTAGACCAGTGGCATGAAGCCTTCATTGGGCATGGAGTCAGCCTGATATACCTATAATTTGATCATGAACCTTGAAAACATGTCTTTAAGCCACTTGACGTTGATGCATTAGACCCGAAGTTGACCGTTGCTCCCTATTTTCCAACTTTTATAAGAAATTCTTAAAATGTTCATGAGTGGAAAATTGTTTTGATCTAAATTTTTTTTTCTCTTCATTTCTCTGCAAACTTGATCTGCGGGACTAAAAATGGACTTCCGAAACTGTCCCAAAACCTGATTTTTTCAAGTATGAAACACACTGAAACCAATGATCACTTGACTTGCATAACACATTGCAAAGTTTTGAGTAAAACATTCTCTGAGTTGGGACATCATGGAACTCTATTAAATTATGATTTTTCCCTTCTTATGAACACTTCACCTCCGACACACTGTGCAAGAGCAATGACGAAACACAACACACACTATGTACAAAACTGAAAATGCATACATGCTTCAAGTGAAACATGCAGAGTGTGCACATGCAATTTTTCTACTAGAAACAAACCTACTCCTACCCTATGCTAACCAGAGGAAAGGAAAAATTCAAACAAACCTTGACACTGGTAAGGAAAAGTAGCTTCCCTTCCTCACAAATTACAACCATGCGAATGATTTTGCATTGAACATGGCTATGGATAACCATGGAAATCTGATCTTGAAGTTGGCCTTCCATTCTAGGACCCAAAGTACCAACAAAAAACAAGAAAATTACCTGTCCTCTGGATAATTTGCATTGGGTTCTTGGAGGCGTTGAAGCTGGTCCTTGGTGCCTTGAAATTATTCCTCATGCTCAGGGGTAAGTGAACATGACTAGTTGTGGCTCCTCCTTTGACTCCAATGAAGCCAAGTACCTTATGGGGCAAAGTCTGAACTGCTAGATTTTCCTGCTGCTCTGAGTTCCAACTTCAATAATGAAGTCTTCTTGCGGACTTTCTTGGAAAATGTGACTATCTGTGAGTTGATTTCCTTCTTGTTTCTCATCTACAAACAACTGATGTTCTACATTTGATGATGGTATGAAGTGGTGTCATCCTCTTTCTTCTCTTCCTCCTTCAACATGTGAAACTCCTCCACAGATTCAATTCTTTGGGATCTTTATTCAAGCAGCCTCTAATGGAAACATTGGCAAACTTGCTGTTTCTCCTCCATTGAGGAAGCATGCTTGCTCACTTGAGATCCTGATTTCTTAAGAAAAATATGATCTTCCATCCATCTTCCTCATCCAACATAAGTTCCAAAAGGATAAATAATCAAATCTACTTGTTTTTCTTGAGGGTTGTGATGGAAAACGAGATCCTCTCCATGGCTTTCCTCCACAATGGATTCATTTGACAAGCCATTTTCATCAAAAGATAAAGGGGGAGCAAACTCTAAATTTTCATCACCACAAGAGTGGAGCAAGAAGCTTTCAATCTATGATCTCCTCCTCCTGTAGGGCCTCTGAAATTGACTTGTTCTCCTCTATGGCCTACACATGCTCCTCTTCTTTTGAATTTTTATCTGCTCTCCCTTCCTCCATTTATTTTACAGCTTGTGATTGATCAACAATTTCTGAAAAATAGAGCGCCCTCATGTATAATGTACTCGAAACACATGGAGTATTGATCATCTTCTTATTGTTCTTGCTTATACTTCTGCAACCTTAGTTTTCACCACCTGTTCTCCAACCTTGACCTCTTCCGAAGGCTTAACCAGTAAGGGGATTTTTACTATTCCAAACCTTGAAGCCCAATTTCTCAAATTTCTCATCATTTCTTCTTTGTTGGGCTCTCTTTTTGTTTTCCCTCTTGACTGGTTTCTTGGGTCTCTTCCCAACATGATTTTTGGGAATGCAAGAGGAGGGGTGGGTTGGGATTTAACTAATCATTTCATTGCTTGAGGTGGTGGAAGGGGTTTTGCATTTTTCTCTTGTGGAGGGGACTTGGGTTTGGAAGGGAATAGGGCAGAAAAATCAAGATGGGGTGGAAGAGTGGAAGATGGAGAAATGGAATCCATAATGGGGGTAGCAAGTAAGAATCTTGGGAACTAATTTTCAGATTGAAATGACATTGATTGGGGAATGGGGAGAGGAGTATGAGATGGTAATGCATGGGTTTCCCATTGATAGGATTGACTAGCATTATATTCATGAGCCTCTATCTCCTCACCCATTTTTCAAGTTGGGGAAACATTTCAACCATGAAACTCAAGCTTCTGGTTGAGGCTGAAGTGTCTTGGAATAGGGCCAACCCATGGACAAGGTGTCATAAAACCAATCCTGAATTCTTTCATTTGAGATGTAAGCCCTAACTGTACCATACTTGCCTCCATTTTTTGAATTTTCTGGTGCAACTCATCATCTCCATATGTAAGGTAGCCTCCATAATTTACATACTCCTTGACTCTTGAAAAGTTGCATAGCTTGGTGGATAGACCAAATTGACCTATATATTGCTTATAGGAGTATGTAAATTACTAGTTTTCATCGATAAAATGGTTCTGGAGGGGTGTGAAAATAGATTGGAGATGAATTTTGCAAATTTGGAGGTGGGTTAAACTGTGTTGGTTGTTGCTTGCAAGTGTGAATTCCATGCGGGAAATGAAGTCATGATTGCACAACTTCATGGATGGAAAAAAATGGAAAGAGGTGGAATGAAAATGGATGGAAATGGGTGGGAAGAAAGGAAAAGTTTGCAACTCAAAGAGTGGGTTACTTAGACCAATGGAGTTGTTAGATGTGTTTTGCATGTGCCTCTAAAGGCTGAGGGTTTTACCAAGACACACATCACCTTTGGAAAAATAGAAATTCAACCTTGAAAGGGCCCCAAACATGATTTCAGAAGTTGGACCTTGTTCTGCAACTGGTGATGTCCGAAATCCATAAATTCAGAACTTGGTTCGTGCAATGCAACCTCCGAAGTCTGAAATGTAAAATGTAGTTGAATCTCCAAACTACGAAACCTAAAACCTCTGAATTCTGAACTACAAAACCTCAAAAGTCTGAATTTTGAAATGCAAGGGGACTTTTGAAATCTGAAATCTGAAATGAACTTCCGAAGTCTGAAATCTGAAATGCAAAATGACCCTAAAAGTCAAAATGTGAAAAAACAGAATTTAAACCGCTTTTGCAACCTCTAACCCCCGATCTATTATTTTCAGAACTTAAGACCTATTTTGTAACATGTGAAACCCCGAAAATTTTTGGAACTTGGACCCTACAATGCAACCTCAGAAGTCTGAAATGTGAAAACTCCAAAATCTGATGTCCGGAAACACCGAAATCTGAAATACAAACCAACCATGGACTTTCAAATTTTTGAAAGTTCCTCCAAGCACTGAAGATTTCAACAAGAGCAACCCAACTTGATCTATAATGAATAAATGGGCTAGATGTTTAATGTAACACCTGCAAATATGACTTTCCCTGAGTCCCACTGGGCATGCCAGAACTATTATCACCAAATCACAACACCCCCGAATTGTTATCTTGTGACTGAGGCATTCGGTGTGATTGGGTAACATGGGTACCATCTCTCAAGCTGTGGGACTTGCGGGCTTGAGATGGACCTCCAGAGAAGGTCAATTTCCTCTTCCTAATATTAATGTTAAAATACCCCTAATGCAAGAAGAACAACTAACTAAACTATCATAACACTTCCAAGGAGACAAGGGATAGATAAAATACATGAAATGAAAGAAAACTTACACTAGAAACGGTTATAGTACCAAGAGAAAGGGTTGCTAGACAATTTCCCCAGCCTGCAAATGGAGAAGGATGAACTTGGAGAGGGTTGACATGCACCACAGACCATAGATTACATGCAATTCACCATCCCAAAATAAACACAACAACCACTAAATCCTGTAATGAAACAAGAATATGCACAAAACACCTGATAATGAAGAGAGGCAAGATGAAACAACAAACTCATGCAAGGTTAGAGAAATTAACACAAACATAGTTTTATTGCTCCATATAATGTTGCACAGTATATCATAGTAGGCAAAGAAAGATTGCCATTACAATATTCATAGTGAAGGCTTGAAGCCCCAAAATTCACAACAGTCCAGTTGTGAAGAAAAAGGGAGCATGGGGAGGAAGAAAGTGTCTAAAATTTTGAAATATTGCATCCCCTTTACATTTATAGAAGAAATTCAAGCAAGAGGAGAAGAGGAATTCAGATTTCTAGGAGTTATGGGGCACCATGCTTGCTTCCATCACAATATGGGGTCCCTTGATGTTGCCCATGCTCCTTTAATGACCCCTTCACCTACCCGAGCATTGTTCACAGTTGGAGCAATATCTACAATTTTGGAGTTCTTGATCCCCCAAAATCCACTTTTGATGTCTTCATCCTGTAGCCCTTCGAATTAGATCTCTGACGACTGTAATTTTGTCAAAAATGGACATGGATATCTCAAGATATGTCAATGTTAGTGAGGGGGATTTTGCCATTTTGGCTTTGTTTGCTTTGATGAATGGATCGCTGATCTACTCGACGAGTTGGGCATCAAGGTCTCCTGGTTATCATGGTGGGTCCTCCGATTTACTCTGCTTACCGCTTCAACTTTGAGCTCCCGCAGCACCCCGCAATGCTCGGTAGGCTCTTTGCAGTATTTCCCAAGCTCTTCACACTCTACCCACCTCCGTGTGCATGGTTCCCGCTTACCTCCAAAACCCCACTCTGCATATGGGAGAGCCACTTTGCATTGACTCATTAGCTCAGCTTCCCGTTGAAACTTCTTTAGCACTGCCTTATTGGCATCTCTGCCCCGATATCCAACTTCCAAGCAGCCCCATTGCATTGACCGGATTGGTCACCGAGCCCACCTAACTACCATCCTGCCAACTCGACCAACTTCCTCCGAGACCACCTCAATAAACCCACATTGATGAAGTCCTTTTGGATTTTGGAGTCAAAGATTCTTACTTGCCACACAAAAAACTATTCTTCGAGCTTGCAAAAATATTTGAACCCCTGAAATCTCGAAGTCCAAAATTCAGACTTCGAAGTTTAAGGACTTCGGATAACTCACCTATCCCCTCGTGCTTAACTCGTCCACCAAATGCGGATGTCCGACCTCCCGAATCTCCGATGGTGAATTTTCTGAAATCCCTCGGTGATGCAAATCCCTTAACCTGCGAACCCATCGTTGACCTTGAACTTTGGAGTTCGGAATTTGACTAAGTCATACATTTGGCTCGCCTTGTCAACTCGTGGCTTCAAAAAATTCGCTGTGCCAGCCTCCAAAGTCACCTCCTGTGCAAGCCCCCAAGCTACCAAACTCCATACATCACTCCTCCCATCTGCCTCACTAGCTCCACACCATGTTCTTTGGTTGATCCGGTTGAGCCAACCATGACTCGCCTAAGTGAGCTTCTCTTTATCCTCCTGGCTGATTCAAACTCTTACATCCCTGCCAGTAAAGCTCCCTGTTGCGTTTTTGCATTACCCATGTGTTTGGCTCCACGTCGATACCATCAATTCCCCCGAGTCGTGCTCCTGTTGCACCGAGTTGTTACCTTTCACACCGAGTCAGATTTGCATCTCTCAGCTATGCGTTGACAAAGCCACGACTCGGCTCGCTTAGTTTTAACTCCCTGCATTCGGCTCATCCCTATGCCTGAGCTCCGAGATCGCAACACCACCAACCTCTTGCACAATCCCTGTGACCTTGCTTGAGCTTTCTTAGCTTCTCATGAATGACTCGCCACCTCCGCATGCATGGCCTGAACTCCCCATGAGCTACTCCATCCACTTCTCCTGAACACCGAGCTTGACTACCAAGCTCCTGCAATCGAGTCGGTCTGAGCCGACGTTCCCTGACTCTAGCTTGAGCCTGCCAATCCTTCATTCGTGACCCTAACTCAGCTCGCCAAGTTGGCAAGTCGTTCCTTCCTGTCACGGATCCTTAGTCCCGACCCCGCTGTTTGACCCCAGACTCATTGATACGAGCTCAATCGAGCTACCTAGCGGCTCGCTACAACGATGCAATATCCTATCTTGCCAATGACCAACTCGACTCATCGAGTAGCTCAGAGAGCCATTTTTTAGCTTGATGTCTTCCATGACCCCTTTTGCAAATTTTTAGCATTTTTGGATTTTTTAATAAATTTTTTGGGTTCTAAGGGGAGTATGGGGATCTTTGTGATGCCCTGGGACCATTTTTGCAATCTTTCCCATTTTTACCCATTTTGGCTGCATGTGGGCCCCATCAGAGCCTGCTTCTCTTCTCTAACTAAGCTCTTAAGCTTTGAAACCCAGAAGAGGAAAAAATCCTCTTATGACCCTGACATTCCCAAAAACACTGTACTTGCTCCCGAATCATAGGAAATTTCTTGGGACTTAGGTGAAGACCCTTGGTGGCATGACAAGTGTTAAGCTTAGACCTCCTAGTTGCTCATTTCACCCTAGGGGGTGAAAATGGATAACAAGACCCATTTAGTTTAAGGGGGAGAATGAAGAATATGGCCAAGGCAATATTGTCCTAACAAGCTAGTAATACCTTAGGTTTGTTCACTTACTTTTGTCCTTGATTTTTGCACTGTAACTCATGTGTACATGCAATTTTTGAATCTTTCCGACCTGGATTGTCAAGGAAAGAGGATTCAATTAGGGTTTTGTTGGGTAGTGTCCACTAATTAGCCTAAAACATTTAAAGCTTGTGTAGTAGACTAATGAAAACATTGGAAACCTTGGAACAATAGAATTTGCCTCTCACATATCAAGGCAAAGATAGGCTCAAAGATGTGTAATTGTTGATTAAATGAAGCACAATACTTGTCTATTTGTAGGTGAGATTGAATTCAAACTTCACAATATCAATGTGGATACTAACTTCTAACAGCTAGAAATGGGAAATGCGGATAAAGGCTAACAATCCTATTTCGCTAAAGGGGGAAAATGAAAAAGACTGCAAGGCCATATAATATGTTCCTAAAAAGGGGATTGAAGGTGCAAAAGGATCAGGTGGAAATTTTATTTGAGATGAGAAAAGGAGGTTTTAGGCCTTAGAAGTCACCCAAAGCATCAATATTGCTCGATTTGACCAAATTAGATGTCCATAGATAAGTGGGCAAAACATACATAAATCACATTTTAAGATACTACACACATACATACATATTGTAATTGGACTCAAAATTAGTTTGTTTTGTTTAAAAGGTTGTCATTGTCCTATTCGACATATAACTTGGAATATATATTTTTGTTTCAGTTTAAATCGTGGTTTGGAATTAGATAAAAGATGTATTCTCAGTGCAAGGTAAGAAAAAATAACTACATGGCTGCACACAACCAACAAATGGGACTGAAGAAACATGTAATAAAACTCACAGGCTTCTATATAGTGATTTGTATGTCCCTAATTATTTCTTCCAAACTTAAGTTGTTATTTTAGTTTGTGATCTCTATCTTTCATCTCTGCAGTATAATACACTTCTGCCTAACAATTGTAAAATTCCATTACTTTATATTTTAGTCACTATGGGAGTCTTTTTGTAGGTCAATGAACCCAGTCATGATTATTACAGAGGAATACCATAGTCACACTTTTTGGTGAATCTTATTGGAACCCATTTGCTATAAGATAAGTAGTTAAATGAGCTACCTGAATAAATACACCCCATTATACATTATATAGATATTAAATTTTATGTCCCCCGAGATTTATGCCAGATTGTGGTCATTATGTTCATTTCTAATTTATTTTACAGTTTTGACTTATAGTACATTTCAGCTATGGACAATTGTAAAAACCTTTAAATTGAAAATAGAAGCATTTATGACAATATGAATAGCCTCTAATTTTTGGATCTCTGCTGGAAATTGATTTCAACAATGTTATGCTCGTAGGGCTGAATTAAAGGTTGGGAGTGCCCTAGGCAATAGTTTGAGTGGACGCTCTCCTCACAAATTTAGTTAATATATTTTTTCCATAAAGTGAATAAGTAAATTACGTCTATATTCTTGTATTTTTAAATTTACATCATGGTCATAATAAAATAATTAAAAAAATATATTAAAAAATTATCACATAAGGATGAAAAATATTTTGTGGATGGAAAACATTAATCCTAACAAATGCTTAGAATGAAAAAAATTCAATATTTTATACAAGGCTTCTTACAAGTTTGATTTAGCCATATCAAGTAGGTGACAGTAACTCTATCCTAAAATAAAGCACCATTTCATTGAAAAGAAACAAAAAAATTTATGTAGCTCCCATGGTTTTATGAAGAGTCATATTTGGACCAGGTCTACGAATTCCTCCATAACAAAATAATAGAATTTTTTCCCAAAAAATTAAGAATAGAAAATAAAATAATTTTTTCCTTCAATTATACTCACCTCTACTAGATACACCAGTGGCATTATAAAAAATACATTAACATTTTTCTAGAACAAATTACACACCTACATAATGTGGAGCTACATCAAAGAATGGGTAACAATACCAACAAAATCATATGTGCTTATAAATATGCGATATTTTCTTTTACTTGCAAAAGTATTACAAAAAAAATTTATGTGTATGCATGAAATTTATGTTACTATACAATAATATCTATAAATGGGTTGATCAATATTAAATATTTAGATAAATTATTTTAAAATTAATTTCTAAAATTAACCGACAAAAAGGAAATTTTTAGATTCAGGCACCCCCTAACTGTTGGCGCCCTAGGAAACTGCCTAGTTTCCCTAAGGCTTAATCCCCCTCTGTTAATGCTCGAAGAGATGGAATGAACAAGTCCACATAATAACAAAAACAACCAAAGAAAACTATAAATAAAAATCAATGCCAGAAGCTATTGGATGGGTCGAATTCAAATAAAGAAATAGAGACATGACTATGACACCCATAAACTCATAACCACTTTAAATTTAAATCAAATTTAAAACAATGAAATGTAGACACAACTATTCCACCCATAAACTCATAACCACTTTAGATTTGAATCAAATTCAAAACAATATAATACACAAACTATGGCACCCATAAACTCAAAATCAAAACTATGATTACCCGAAACAATCATACACACTGTAACAATGCCAGAAATATTATTTTTCGATAACCTTTCTCCATTGAGCAAACTATACGGCCTGCAAAAAACAAAAAACTTACATAGTATGTTGGCTATGATAATTGATAATAATGGATTTCGGCCACAGATAGAAAGCAAGTAATTGATTATAGAGTGAGAATAAATAAATGACTTGTTATTCAACAAATCATATTAAGTAACACGTGAATGAGTTATTGGAGATATTACAACAACTCATGTAAATAGAAGGTTGAGGAATCATATGGATTTGTTGGTTGTGGTTGTTTGTTATGTTATAGGAAACCAAAAGTGTATGTATGTATATATGTAATGAAGTCGTATGAATGATGGATCCAAATGAATTGAATAATGTGAGTTTATTGTGTCTAAAAAAAAAATATTATTGAGTTTTAATTGAAGTTATTCTTTGACAAAATTTATATTTGATATTAGATCAAGGAGATTCCTCTGATGGACTTATTTTGCATTATTTCCGTACACTATAACATTCTTATTTTGATATTTTTTACATAAATTAGCTTGTATTTGTAATTAAATTACTTGGATAAATCTAAATATCAGCAGCAATATAACACCAAAGAACACCAAATTGTAGATAAATGATCACAATATGCAAGTATAATAGTTTCGCCACTTCGAGGGGAGTAACCTCCAAACCATACAATAAGAGTCAAGTATTCAATATGATGATTAACTACTCGTTACGACCATATATACATATATACATATAGATACATGTATATGTATATATACATGTACATGTACATGTATGTGTATATATATAAATATATACACATACATGTATATGTATATATACATATACATATACATATACACATTGTTGTCGTGCAAATGTGCAACAGGGAAATTGCCAATTTCAAATGAGCACCACAACTATACCCATGTGCTGAAATTTTCATGTTTTATCATTCCTAGGAACCTCAAGTCAAATCTGTCAGTATTTTCACCCCTATTTGATGTAAAATTTGTCCCTTAGGTGATTTAGGAAAGGCTATTCATTCCCCCTATGTGATTTTAGGGATTTATGAAAAGATGCCTATCTTCTGGCAGTATTGGGAAGGGCTATTGTTGGCCTTCCCAGGACTGGATCAAACCCCCTGGTGTGGAACGAAAGGAAAAAATTAAACATGGAGGTGAATGGAATACCTTAAAACATCATGGAAATTATTTTGGAAGCCTTGGGGAAGTTTGAAATACTTGGAGCAGTCTGAGTAAAAAAGTCTAGGTAGTTCACATGCCTAAAACAACTGTTGGGCTTTAGAAGAAGATTCTAGGAGCTCTGGATGGAGTTAGAAGTAAAAAAAACATCTCCAAAAAGAGGAATGCCAAAAATACATGATGGTGAAATCATATTTTTCACAACGCCTTAAGCGCATAGGCTTGGCAAGGCAGTTTTATCAGGCACAAGTAGAGTCTCAAATAAAAAATCCTCTTTTTTAGGGATCAGATATGGCTAAATCAAGACATGATACCCCCACCATTGGATTCAAAATGTAATTTACAGTGAAATCATATAAACGTTTACCAATAAATTCCACCGAGAGCTCAAGTTAACTTCATGTTCCAAGTTACCCTCTCAAAGGTAGTTAAGGACTTAGTCATTTTTCGGGAGGACACGTGTCAGCACCAAGGAGCCTAGGCAAATTTTTGGTGCTCCATATGTTCATGTCCCATGAGATCAGGTACACCCCCTAACCTCTTGGAAATGTGACCTCACAGACTTGACAGTTCAGCCCCCAGGTGCATGGAGTCCATCCCTATCGTCAGATTTGGACTCCATCCATATGAAACAATGTCCCTTATCAAGGTGAGGGACATCTACCTTGAA
The DNA here is from genome assembly GCA_019776745.2 of Taxus chinensis. Lineage (NCBI taxonomy): Eukaryota > Viridiplantae > Streptophyta > Pinopsida > Cupressales > Taxaceae > Taxus > Taxus chinensis. Next base: position 198,990 of record JAHRHJ020000310.1, on the reverse strand, counting down.
AAATGCATCTTATGGGGAGCCTTTTAGACACCATCCCCCTCAGGTGCATGTTGAGCATCCACTCATCGGAAAATGACCACGTGTCAGCTCCAAGACCACCGTGGAAATTGATGTCCCTTATGTCCCCTAAGGTGAGGGACATATAAATGAAAAAATGCACCAGCCCCCTATGGGGAGTCCTTTTGGAAATCCATGTGACCTATTTTCAGCTCCTAGTGCTTTAAAGTAGCTTTTCTCACCTTCATTCCCTGTTGTCGTTGATCCCCGCCACGTGTCGTCCTCTTGACCACCATGGAATTTGATGTCCCTCACATCCCTAAGGTTAGAGAATAAAACATGGAAAAATACACCCAAGCTTCTCCTCTCATAATTCCAAAAATTCAAAAAATCTAACTTTCGCTCAGTGCTTCAAGTTGCTTCCACTCCTGTGTATAGACAAACTTCATCCTTCCTCTGCAACTTGCTTCCATCACTCTGCCATTGAAAAAAAATCATGAACACATCAACCAAGGAACTGAAATAAATTTCCCATGGTGATACAAAAGTCTCAGAAGGAATTCTCATCAAGCTAAGAAGGAGAAACGAAGAACAATGAAGAAGAAAACAATGACAATCTCTATAGCCAAAAAAAGGAAATATGAACAAAGATTGCAAACCAGTGCATGAATCAATGAACCATTTTTTTTTGTTTGTTCCTCTATCCATACCATCACAAAAATAACCTCAAAATATCCTCTCATGTGAGTAGAGCATCGAAAATGAAGAAATCTCCTTTTTAGCTCAACGAAGAAAGAAGTGGGATTTCACATCAAACTAGTTGACTGATTAAAGTAAGATCGCATGTGAAGCACCAGAAGAAAAAACCCGCATCAAAAATATAAATTTCTATTGCAAAGAGAGAAGAAAACCATACCTACAATTTGAGGTTCATTAATGGCTGCCGCATCTAGAAGCACTGCCAGGTCTAAAATTTGAAACTTTAAAATCTCCTAGACTATTAAGCGGGCACGCCCAAAATTTTAGAGGGGCGATATTGGGAAAAAACCCATATCAAAAAATTTCATTGCATGTCAATCCAACCTCCAAAAGCCAATGTTCTAAAAATAACAAGTCTACTACATAGGGATTGCTATTTTGGGAAAGCCATCAACAGAAGGACCTGCAAAGGAGGCAAAGACATTGGGGGTGCACTACAACTAAGAATTCACCAGAACGAGCATTTTTGGCACTTAATAAAAATATAAAGTGGGCCCACGAGAACCTTCTAAAATTAGAAAGTTGATCCGGAAGGAACGAGGAACGCATGGAGAAAGAGGAATCAAGGTCACAACACTTGGTAGAAGTTCCACGGACTTGATTTTTCACACTTACTAAAAATACTAAGTTTCTTTTTCTAAGGGAGACATGAAGCCGAAGTGGATGGGTCAGAAGCCGACAGAGCCCTTTGCCTACAAGTATGATGTGGAAGACAACGATGTCTCGTACATGGGCCTGAATGACCTTAAGACTCGCATGGCCTCCAAGGACCGAAGGAGGATCGAAGAGGAAATATTCACAAGTGGCTTGGTCGCCACTACAGAACACCCAATGTCTGTGCAAAGTCTCGAGCTAGTCCTATCCTACTCTTTCTACTATGAGCTCGAGACACAAACCATCTAATTTGACAATGGTACCATAATTGCGATCATTAGCGGAATAGTTCACTCAACTTGGAGAGTGATTCCTGAGTCAATTTGAAGGATATTCATAGTGTGCAAGGGATTCAAAGATTCATATTTTCACTACATTTGGAGCTTTCCGTCAAAACGGATCAACGAACTTCATTAGAAATGACATCTCCTCCTCTTCTTCTCTCTCTCTCTTTCTCTCTCCTCTTCTCCCCCCAACTTTCTCTCACTTTCCAATATTCTAATTTTGTATTGGGGTTGCAATTTTTCATATGTCCTAATGCTCCTAATGTAATAAGTCACCTTTATGTTATAAAAAGGGACTTAATATTCTCCTAGGAATTTGAAAATTTTCAAGTTGCACAAGGACATATGAGAAGGCATTGGGGGGTAGATGAAGAGTCATATTCTAGTCTATAAATTGTAATGTCCATTCCCATTTCAAAGGGTTGGACATTAATCTTGTAATCTCAAGAGTGCATTCTACCTTGAGAGTACAAAGGAGATAGCCAAATTCTTCCTTTTCCCCCTTCTCAATTTCCTCCATTTCTCTACTATGTACAACTTTTGTTTCAAAAATTAATACAAAGGAGTTTTTAGCTCTCTTTGACTAAGAAATTTATTGATAATTTTTGTTCATCAAATTTCATTTGGTCTTAATGATGCTTTTACAAAGTTTTTTCTTCTCATAAATGCATGTGATGATAACTTTCTGACTAGTGTGTGCAGGAATCTGATTTCCTACCTGCAACATTAGTTCTCCTACACCTTTTCTCACTCCCCTTTCCCGTTCTCCAGACAAAGTTCTCACTTGCAGGTATCTGCAATATTTTCCACAGGGTTAGTGGAGTGTCCCTGTTGGATCCCTGATCGAAAGGCCACCATAGAAATCCACCTTTTCATGCGCATGCATATACAACAACTACATTGGTTGAGTAGAGGGACTTAGATTCCCAAAGTGTTGGCAAGAAATCTAACAGTTTTTCCACCCGAAAACAAGAAGAGAGATTATGTAAGCCATAAGTCACACTACATATCTGATATAAACTATAGGACTAATGGTGTAACATTCCCCTCCTCTTCAAAGAAACATTGTCCCCAATGTTGGCCAACCCTGGATGTTGCTGCAGAAATGCTTCATCTTCCCATGTTGCATCCTCAATATTCATATTCTTCCACTTGATCAGATACTCGGTAATGACTCTGGTCCTCAATCTTTTGGTGTGTGTCTGAAGAATACCTTCAGGTTCCAATATGATCCTTCCTTCCTCATCCAGTTCAGGAAGAACTGACTGGGTTGAAATGTGTTGCCCAATGACTTTCTTCAAGCAAGAAACATGGAAGACTGGATGTATTTTACTTCCTTGAGGGAGCTCCAACTTATATGCCACACTACCAATTTTCTGCAACACTTGGTAAGGACCATAGTATTTAGGTGCAAGCTTATTATCCTTCTTCTGTTGTTTTAAGGAAAACTACTTATATGGATGCAACCATACAAAAACAAAGTCTCCCACTTCAAAGTGTCACTCACTACGGTGTTGATCAACCTGTTGCTTCATGTGGTTTTGTGTCATTGCCAAATTCTCTCTAAGGCTAGAGAGTACCTCGTGTTGGTGTTGAATGTGATCTTCAATTGCTCTCACCTTAGGTTTGACCTTCAAGCTAGAGATGAGTGATGGAGGATGGTACCCGTAAAGTGCCAGAAATGGAGACATTTTGGATGAAGTATGAAATGAAGTATTATACCACCATTCTGCAAGTGGCAACCATTGCACCCAACGTTCTTGTTTATCTGAAGTAAAACATTGAAGATACCCCCTCCAAACATTTATTTACCACCTCAATTTTCCCATCTAACTGGGGATGATAAGATGAACTCTGGGCCAATTGGGTACCCAAACAAGAGAACAAATCAGTCCAAAAATTACTCGTAAATATCCGATCATGATCACTTACTATAATTTTTGGCATGCCATGGAGCTTTTGAACTGTGTCCATAAAAGAGATGGCAACTGTACTAGTTGTGAAAGGATGAGACATGGCACAAAAATGAGCATACTTGGTAAGTCTATCCACTACGACCATGATGACACTTTTCCCTTCTGATTTAGGAAATCCTGTGATGAAATCCATAGATACCTCTTCCCATCTCTCACTAGGAATAGACAAGGGTTGTAGGAGACCCGGTGTCTTAATGGTCTCACCCTTATTACATTGACACACCAAACATTCTGCCACAAATTTTTGAACATCTCCTTTCAACCCCTCCCAAAAGAAATCTTGTTTAACTCTATGATAAGTTTTCAAGAACCCAGAATGGCCACCTAGTGGAGAAGAATGGAGCTCTGAAAGAACATGGTGTTTAAGTGTAGAGTTCTTACACAAATACAACATGTCCTTGTACCACAATGTATCATCCTTCCATATAAATTTTTTGGATATGGTTGGATCTTTCTGTAGATTCTGAATGAGATTCTAGGTCTCTACATCTTTCTTCCATTCTTCCCTTGCTTGATCTACCCAATCTACCTTTAGTATAGAGATGGCACATAACAATGCTTTTGTGGTCTCATCCTTCCTAGATAGTGCATCAACGACCACATTTTCCTTCCCTTTCTTATAAATAATCTCAAAGTCATAACCCAACATCTTTGTGACCCATTTTTGTTGCTCTTCTGAAGATAGTCATTGCTCCAAGAAGTATTTCAAACTATCATGATCAATTTTTACCTTGAAGTGTCTACCCATCAAGTATGGTCTCCATTGTTTGACTGCATGTAAGATTGCCATCATTTCCTTCTCATAGGTGGGCTTCAACAAATTCTTTCCTTTTAGTTGCCTGCTCTCAAATGCTATGGGATGTCCTTCTTACATGAGTACTGTTCGGATCCCATTTCCTTAAACATCACATTCAACAATGAAGGTCTTAGAGAAATATGGGGTTGCCAATACTGGGGTGGTGCACATCGCCGCCTTCAATTTTTCAAATGCCCTAGAAGCTTCCTCATTCCAATGAAAGGAGTCTTTCTTCAATAATGTTGTGAGTGGTGTTGCTATACTGCCATAGTTCTTTACAAATCTGTGATAGTACCCTATGTGAGACCTAAGAAACCTCGTAATTGCTTGAGGGTTCTTGGAACTTCCCATTCCACCATGGCCTTGATCTTGTGAGGGTCCACCTTAACACCTTCATGAGAGACAATATGGCCCAAGTATTCCACTTCCTGTACCCCAAAAGAACACTTCAAAGGCTTGGCATATAGTTGATGTTTCTCGAGGGCTTCCAAGACTGTATTTACATGATGTAAATGTTTCTCCCATGATTTGTTGTAGATGAGGATATCATCAAAAAATACCAAGACAAACTTCCGTAGGAATGGTCGAAATACAAAATTCATCAAACTCTGAAATGTGGATGGTGCATTAGTAAGACCAAAAGGCATCACTAGAAATTCATAATGCCCTTGATGAGTTCTGAAGGTTGTCTTATGAATATCCTCTTTCTTTACTCTAATTTGGTGATACCCAGAATGAAGATCTAGTTTTGTAAAATAAACTGCACCATGCAACTCATCTAACAAATCATCAATGACAAGAATAGGAAACTTATCTTTGATAGTGTACTTGTTAAGTTCTTTGTAGTCTAGACACATGCACCACCTTCCATCCTTGTGACACACCATCACCACTGGAGCAAAATAAGCACTCTGACTATGACGAATAATACCCATTTCCAACATTTCCTCAACCATCTTCTCAATCTCACTCTTTTGCACATATGGGTATCTATAAGGCCTGATGTTGGGGGGTTGGCTTCCTGGAATTAACTGAATGACATGATCATGATCTCTTTCAGGAGGAAATCCTCTAGGATCCTCGAAGACAACTACATGTTTATCAATAACCTTCTAAAGATCAGGATGCACTACTGTAATTGGTGGTTGAACTTCCATGGAGAACAATCATGCTACAAATCCTTCAGCCCCCTTTTTAAGAATCTTCTGCATTTGGTGAGAACTAACCACCTGAGGAGTTTTTTCTTGTAGTCCTCGAAGTTCAAATTGTCTTCCCTCATAATGAAAGTGCATGAACAACTCCTAGAAATTTAGCTCTATGGTGCCCAAAGTTGTGAGCCATTGAACACCTAAGACAATATAAGCTCCACCCATGGAAATAATGAACATAGTGGATTCCATTGTGTAGTCACCCATCATAAGTCTTATTTTATGGCATTTCCCTGAACATTGGACTGTGCCACCATCTACAATCATTACTTGAAATTCAGGTGTTGGGTAGATGAAACAATTTAGCCTTGTTGTCAACTTATTATTGATGAAATTATGTGTGCTCCCCAAATCAATCAATATTGTCACCTTCTGCTTCTTAAGGTAACCCATGACCTGAAGGGTTTGTGGAGTGCTAATACCAGATAGAGCATGGCATGATATAGTTGGTTGGGGCTCTTCAGAGTCTTCCTCTAGTTTTTCCACTTCATCACTTGATGTTTCCTCATCTTCTTCCTCCTCACCAGTCCCTTCAATGTAAAACAATTTCTTCTCAACACATTTATGACCTGGTCCATATTTGTTGTCACAGTTAAAACATAACCCTTTTTCTCTTTTTTCTTCAATTTGTTGAGGTGTTAGTCAAACTGGCCGAGGGTACGATGGTGGCAAGGTGCTACGGTCTTTTATGTTAGTGAAAGTTTTCCTTCTACTGGAGAGAAATTTTTCCTCTACCCTACATGCCATGATAATAGAATCAGAAACCTTAATTGGATTAAACATATGCACCTCATGCTCAATGTGGTCCTTAAGACCCCCAAGAAATAGGTCATTCAAATTCCCTTCTGTAATATTCTCCACACACAAGGATAGGTTTTGGAACTGATGAACATAATCCTTGACTGCTATTTTTTCGTAACTTTGCTAATTGGCTGAAGTAATTCTCTAACACACTAGAACTATAGTGCAATTGCAGCTCTTCGGTAAAAAAAATCCAAGTGACACTGAGACCATTCTTCTGCCTTTGAGCACATAACCATCGATACCAAACGAATTGGTCAGGTTCGAGATACAAGGATGTCATGGTCACCTTTTGTCCCGATGGGATCTGATGTAGATCAAAGAAATTCTCCATTTGGTTAATCCAATTGAGTGGATCCTTTCCATCAAACTTACACATTTCCACTTTCAACATCATGTTACGGGCCTGTAGAGTATTTGTATTTGGATTGGGCATGCTCGAAGATCCACCCTGGCTAGTTTGTCCATTACTTTGACATGAAGATCCACCTTGGTTGATATGAGTATGATTGAGTTGTGGCTGATTTGGAAGAAGATGATGACCCTTCATATTTGTACTGAGTTGTACATGAAATCATCCAATCATTGTCCAATATTTTCTACATCTTCTTTGTTGGCCATCTTAGACTCATGTAGGATTTATAATCATACTCAAGTTGGCTTACCCTATGGTCCGTCAGAGTAAACCCTAGCCCTTGAGGAATCCATATTACCCCTTCTGACTCCAAATCCTCAACTATTATCTCATCCTTGTCTGGATTTTTACCCAGAGTGATGAGATTTGTTTGCCTCTTGTGGAAGGCCCTACCATGATGCCCCAAAATAGTAGGATTTAGGGATCAAGGTCAAAATTTAGGGTTTGGGATTTCGATAGGAATTCAGAAATATGAAAAAACTTAAAGAAAAAACTCAAACTAATTTTTATCTTCTTTCTGAAAATGTAAAGAACTTGGAAAAATTCCACAATTTGTAGTCGATAGAAAATTTATCAAACACCCTAAAATTGATATAAATTTTGCAAAAAAAATTCAAAATATCTTGAAATTTGGAGAGGATCTTACCTGACTATTTTTAACAACCCAAAAAAATTGTAGAAAAATTTCTACTATTTTGAGATATAGCCGAGTCTTCACAATTAGGGTTTTGACGTAGTTCTGGCCAAGATCAAGCTCTGATACCACTTGTAATGAAATTACTTGGATAAATCTGAATATCAACAACAATATAACACCAAAGAACACCAAATTGTAGATAAATGATCACAATATGCAAGTAGAATAGCTTAGCCACTTTGAGGGGGAAACCTCCAAACCATACAATAAGACTCAAGTGTTCAATATGATGATTAACTACTCCTTACTACCACCTATATATACCATTCCTATGTTATGGCCAACACCAAGGCCAACCTACTAAACATATGAAAGCATAAATGAATAACATATGACAAGAAGAGAGATTATGTAAGCCACAAGTTCAACACTACATATCGACACTGTACACACAGTCACAATTAGGACTGGTAAGAAAATTCTCTAAATTTCTCTAGTGGAATTCAATTTTTCTTTCAATTTCTACTTACTAACTTCTCAAAGATTGTTTTTACAAATATTCTAGTCTAAATTCCATCATTAAGGCCTTTGAACTTCATGCCCTACCTAAACTGAGGTATGCACTATGTATAAACCCAAGCCTTAAGAACTCGTTATAACTTTCTTCTTATCAAACTTAAAACTCACAAATTCGATCTCCAAGATTGTTTTAAATCTCTCCTTAGAACTTACCAGTAGCAGGAATTCATGAAGTTAAATACTTCCATAGTCTAGTTCCTCACTATTTTGCACATAATCAGAGTATGGAAGAAACCCTCCAAATATGTTCTTGATAAGATCACACTTGATTTAAAGAATATTTATGATTGGATGATGAAACTAACCTCAAGGAACTCCATAGAGTCATTAAGAAAATCAAAATGCCCAACAAGAACCTTTAACCTCACAAGTATATTGAGTCAAAAGGGTAAACATTGTTTCCTATCCTCTAAAGGAGGTTCTCTTGTATGTAAGAAGAGATAACACATTTTGTTAATCCGTAAGTGTTGGTGAAGAGTCAATCATTACCTTTTCCTTGTTCTAAATCAATTTCATACTATGACCCTTTCTTTACCATTCCAAGGAAGCCATTAAAAAGATCATCATAGTCTTGTATTCTTCCATTTGCACAGTCCTAACTAGTCACCTTGAAACAAAGTACCCAGTCTCTCCAAGAGCCCATATGTCACCATTATGAAGCTAAATATATTCTCAAACATACTTGCATGCTTCTCAACATACACACACTAAAGACTACATTTATAATGCTCATTTCCTTGACCAAACACAGATAGGATACAAGATCATATACTCAACTTGGGATTTTCTTATCAGAGAACAGAAAAACCCATAGTTATCAGTTCCTAACACTCATGATCACATTTCATGCAAATTGGACGAGGAGAAGTTCATATATTGTCTACCCAAAGCCATCTCAGACTTGTCTAGGATATAACAATCACCTACTATCAAACATAGTATAAATATTGTGCAAATTCTGAGGTAAGTCTGTGCAAAGAAACATCTATAGTTTACAATGGAGTTCACCATAAAAGAATAGTTGAAAATCGTGGATTCTTGCTATAACTCGAAATTACTAAACCTCTTACACACCCAATCAGAGTCACACTTCCATTAACAACTGTGAAACAATCATATTTCAAACCAAAACAAATAATCCTCTACAAAATGTTCATATCTCTATAGCAAAACTCCTATTTCCACGAGGATCTCTCTTCTCTCTGCCTCTTTCTCGAAGGAATGATGTAACTACCACATGTTTTTAAACCTTTATCTCATTTTCCCTTCATATTTTTAAACCCTAACTAACTTTCAAGACTCTTTTCTTTGACAAGTTACCCTTTTCTCACCATTTTCTAGCATTTCACTCCTTATTATCACAAAGAACTTGTTTTACACATGCTTAACATCTTTTTAAGCTAAATGTGGATTTTTATAATAGCCTAATCTTGATTGCTATTCATAACAGTAGATATAAATGAATTAAGTATAGAAATTACCCAAGTAAACTAAGCAATAAAAACGTGAAACCCTAGTTGCAAGGCACCTGGAGAGGGACAAGGGACCCTCGTGGGTGCCCTAGGCTTGTTTCTGGGCACCTGGGTCTATGGAAAAGCTCAAGAAACCTCCTCTGAGTGGTCGCAAGGTGTTCATTGTTAGTCACCTTTGGTCACTTTGAGGTCACACCAAGATCACCGAGGTCGCTGGAAACCTGCAATGAAATATGAACCTGCAAAACCCTCAAATAGACATCAAATCCTAAAAAAGAAAGATGTACAAATGAGGGGTCAGACTGTCCTTAGTTGTCACAATGGTGAACTTACGACTGAGTGTTGCACTACATCTCAGACCCAATGTAGTTCTATGTGTGTGTGTGCAGAATCGTGCCCTAGGTGGCTCTTGTGCGAGTCACACTTGATAGCGAGCAAATAAGCTAGATGTAAAGAAATGTAATAGATGTGTGCATGGAATAGAATGAACTTCCCTCCTATGAAGTGTGTATGTAGAATAACCAGCCCTTGTGTCCCTTGTGATGGTGCTAGATGGATGCAATGGAGCTCTTAGATGCTTGATGGATGCAACCTTAGGTGGTGATAGCTAATGCTTAGTGCTTGGTCCTTTATTATGATCACATAACTTTATATTTATATGATTCCTTTGTTTGAATTTCATAATTAACCCTAAAAATTGCCGACTACCAAAAAGATAAGATGCTCAAATGGATAGAAAGGACCCAAAAAGTGTGAGTAAAGTACAAAGGGGTCAGGGGCACCTAGAGGGGACGAGGGCACCTGGCGGTGGCATCCTGGTTGGGTGCTGGTGTCTAGGATGATAAAAGTCAAAGTATAAAAAGGAAGACTGAGCAAGTAAGGGTGTAAGACTAATAGTGGAAAAATAAAGACAAAGAAAGGTGGCCAAAGACATGGGTTAATTAGTACTTTTCTTACTTAGGAATCATATGAATAGTAGTATGTAATCAAGACTAGATAATTACCCAAAGTGCGTGATTTTGTGTCTACATTTTCCCCCACTTTATGTTGGTGAGCGGAAAGCTCAATAACATAAAGTAGATAGAGATGTGTACCTGATAACCATGTAGATCAATGATGAAAGAGTGTGAGGGACTAGACAAAGCGTGGAGTGATAAAAATGTGAAGCGTGGATGCTAAGGAGGAGAAAGTGCAAAAAGTGATGATGAAAATGAACCTAGGGTGGAAAACACATGTGTAGATGTCACGATGTACCTGTTGTTGATGTCGATGTTGTTGTTGATGTGAATGATGTTGATGATGTTGACTACCACTTCCCATACAGGACGGACCTGCAAAAGAGAAGAATGAACAAGTAGTCAAATACACATATATGTAAAAATGTAAAAAGTATGTAAAAATGTGAAAAAAGTGAAAAAGGAGCATGTGCACCTGATCTGTGATGAGAAAAAGAGTGTACAAGGATCCTGAAGATGTTGATAGAAGATGAAGTTTTTTGGGTGATCTCATGCCAGTTAGAAAAGTATAGGGAGGAAAGTCTAGTGTCATCCTCCAACCTTTAAATGCTTCCCAAAGTTGTTTCTTGAAATGTTGGTTTTTTGATCTCATGCCAATGACATGGAAGTAGTGTAGGGAGAAAAGTCTGGTGTCATCCTCCAACCTTTAACTGCTTCCCAGAATGTAAACACCACTGCAGATGGTGTGTACTTCCTCAATGTAAATGTTCTAAAGGACTCTCTGCCCTGTAAAATCCTCTATGTGTGGAGTTATGTAGACTGTGCTGAACTACCAATCATTGTGTAATTTCCCCCTGGTTACTGGCATCTAGGAAGGACATCACTATGCTAAGGACCCAAGTTTGATTCTAAGCCCTATCTGAAATTGAAAACTGTGTTGTACCGTTAACTATTGTGTTGTATTGTACATGATTGTGTTGTGTATAACATTGTATGGGGTGACTTATTCACCCAAATGATGCCCCCCTCATTTGGGGTGCATGTGATGTCACTGAAGGAGTATGCAGCCCAAAAGAGGACTGACCATTGTGCTGAAATTGTGCCCTACAGGGGGAAGGGAATGTGCTTGGTAGAAACCAAGGCACACAAAAACAAAGTGGCTAGGAGACAAGTGTTAGTACAAGCAAAGACAAACACACATGTATAAGACAAAATGTAAGCTAAATAAACAATGTGTAAGCTAAGACACAAGTAAGTAAAGTAAACACACAATGAGACAATGTAGACCACGAAAAGTGGGTTGTAAACATGGGACATCACTCACAATGTCACAAGACAATCAAGGCCATAGTGGCCACAAGAAGACAAGTGTGCACACAAGACAAAGGGAAAATCCTGCAAACAAGATCATACAAAGAGCAAGAAATGACAAACAATGTAACAGACAACCATGGAAGAAATAGTCCTGCATAACAAATGTTGCACATGAAGCACCCATTAGCATGTTAGAAAGATAAAAAGTATGTCAAAGCATGTATAATCTGATAAAGTAATGTGCTATGAAACAAAATGAAACAATAACACCTGTAGTGTACAAAGTGGATGCCCCCAAGGAGCCTTTGTGGGACTGGTAATAGGTACTGTGCCCAACATCCATGTTGTGTAATAGATCTGTAGAATCTATGATCACAACTAGAAATCAAGTGAATGTGCATGTGTGTATGATAAAGATAATGACATACAAGATATCTATCTAGCATGTGTAATAAAGTGAACATGTAACAAGTAAATGTAAGCAAGAGTAAATGCAACCAAGATATGCAGTATGTTGTGGATGAGGATGGAATGGAATGCAGTGTGAATGATAGGAGCAATGTGCCCCCAAGTGGATGTGTATGTATGCAATGAGGTTCATTTATTTATGCCCCCTCAGTAGTCAAGAATGAACCATAAATGAGAGTGAGTCATCGGGAAATGGTTTGAATGTGTGTACTAAAAAGATGTGATCGTCAAAGCACAACGTGTAGAGTGTAAGTGTGTGAGTGAATTATGGAGTGATTAAATGTGTGAGTGTGATGAGGTCCATTTGAGATGTATACCCTCAGCTGTCTAGTATGGACCATGGAACTAGAGTGTGTCATAGGGTAATGACCACAACATGTATAAGTAGATGCAAGAGAGATGTAGTGTGAATGTGTAGAGTGAATAAGATGCAATGTGTATAGTAGATGTTGCGAGAGAAGATGTCCTAAGTGTATGATGCACGATGTGTGAGATGTGTAATGTGTAATGTGACTAAGAAATGCTAGAGATATGTGTGGTGAATGTGTCTAGTGTAAAATGTGTGATATGGTCAAGTGTGTGAGAATGTGTGGTGTGTATAGTGTGCAGTGTGTGAGGTTCATGTGTATAGTATGCCCTCAACAGTCAAGTGTGAACCAAAGCACAAGAGTGCGTCATCAGGAAATGAGTGTTGTTTTATGTGTAGTATTTCTTAAGGTGCATGACATTGAGTGGGTTCTTTAGTGGTTTTCCCAAAAGAGTTACAAGGTGATAAATGCCACCACCAAGCTTGTCAGTAATGATATAAGGACCAAGCCAATTGGGATTGAATTTTCCTTTAAGTGAAGTTTCGGCGTTCATGTTTTTCTAATTTTCTTTTAAGACTAGGTCTCCCACATTAAATTTGTGAGGATGAGTTTTGTGATTATATGCTTGGGAGATATGAGATTGATATGCATGAAGATGTTTTAGTTCTTAAATGCGGTGAGAGTCTAACATCTCTAACTCATGTAATCAATTTTCATGATATTCATTGTCTTTTATTATGCCCTTGAGGGAAACACACAATGAGGGTATCTCAAGTTCTAGTGGTATAATGGCCTTAGTACCATAGACTAGTGAAAAAGGAGTGGCGTTAGTAGGTGTGCATACACTAGTACGATAAGCCCAAAGAGCGTAAAATAGTTGATTATGCCAATCATCACCATTAGTAGCAACAGTCTTAGATAAAATTTTGACAATAGTTTTATTGGTGGCCTCACCTTGGTCATTTCCTTGTGGTAATAAGGAGTAGAAAAAGAATGTCTAATTTTAAATTTTGCGCAAAATTTTTTAGCCTCCTTATTTTTGAAAGGAGGATCCATTATCAGTGATAATGGCAGGGGGAATGTCAAAACGAGTAATGATCTGAGTAATGAGGAAAGCAAATTTTCAGTACCAGTTGTAGTCCACAGTGGGGATACCTCGACCCATTTGGTGAAATACTTGTGGCAGTAATGATAAACTTTTGTCCATCAGCCGATTCTCAATTTATCATGCCAATGAGATCGAATCCCCAAAGATAAAATGGCCAAGTTGGTGCAATCGGTTGGAGATCATATGCAGGTGCGTGATGGAGGTTGTCATGCTTTTGGAACTTCTCACAATGAGTAGCATATTCAAGGAAGTCTTGCTCCATGGTGGGCCAATAATATCCCTGATGCAAAATATTTTGAGACATAGCTTTTCCAGAGAAATGGCCACCACACATGTTGTCATGTATTTGTGAAATAGTAGTGGGAATATCGGCAAGCCCTAAGCAACATAAGATTCGACCATCAAGTGCACGTTTAAATAATTTTGTCCCAATGATGACATAACAGGTAGCCTCACATCACAAACAATGAGCTTCATGAGGTTGTAGATTATCAGGAATGGTTTGTTTATATAAGAAGTTGTAAATGGGAGTAAACCATTCAGAATTGTCTTGACTGCACGTGATGGCACAAGCCACAAGAGGTAAAGTGGAGATGGAAGGATGTCACAAGTTCATAATGATGAATGTGGCTTGCTCATTGGTAATATTTTGTGGGATAAGTGATGCCACACTAGTATGACGATTATCCTTACGAGGAATGGTAGTGATAGAGTAAGACTCAAATGTAGCCAAGAGATCTTTTACAAGCATATTATATGGGATTAAGTTCTCCTCTTTTGTGTTATATGTATCATTTACTTGATTTATGATGATATGAGAATCACCATGTATGCATAAGTTATGAATGAGGAGATTTTGAGTGGTGAGAAGGTAGAGGATGAGGGCTTCATATTCAATGATGTTATTTGTATAGGAAAACCCTAATCGATATGCAAAAGGGGAGTGGATCACCCTATGGGGTGATGAAAAATATCCCGGCCCTAGTGCCAGAGTGACAATGAGACCCATCAAAGTACATTTTCCATGTATCAAGATCAACATTATAGGTAGTGAAATCATCACGGAAGGAATCAGAGATGGGAGATGCATCGAGAAGGGGTGTTGCAGCTAATTGATCTGCTATGACTTGGCCTTTAATTACTTTTTGTGGTATAAACTTGAAATCAAATTCGGTGAGAAGCATAACCCAATGTGTTAGACATCCCAAAAAATGTGTATGGGACAAGAGGTATCGTAATGGATCTACCTTGGTGATAATATGTACCTCATTGTTAAGAAGATAATGACACAATTTATCTGCGACAAAGACAAGGTCGAGACATAGCTTTTCGATGTAGCTATAGTTGCATTCATAAGAGAGTAACATTTGATTGATGTAATATATTGCTCATTCACCTTGAGAATCATCATGTTGTGCTAGCACAAGGCCCCTAAGGCATGAAACATGGTGAAATGTATAATAAGAAAGGTTGGTCAGCTAGTGGAGGGACTAAGACAGGTGGATTTAAAAGATATGCTTTTATGTCATCAAATGCTTGTTGGCACTGCTCATCCCATATGAACTTAGTATCCTTCTTCATGAGGCATGTGAATGGTTGAGTCTTATCATCAAGCTGTGCAATGAATCTCCAGATAGCTTGAATTTTTCCCTGTAATGATCGTAGTTGATGTAAATTTTTAGGTGGAGGCATGTCGACAATGGCTTTAATCTTGTTAGGATCGATTTCAATGCCACATTGTGAGATGATATATCCAAGGATTTTACCAGTTGTGACCCCAAAAACACATTTTTTGGGATTTAGGCATACATGATATTGATGTAAGCATTCAAATATCATTCGTAGATCTTTGGCATGGGTGGAATGACATGTTTGGATTTAGCCAAGATGTCATCAACATAATCTTTGATAATCTTGTGAATATAATCATGAAATATGTGTCATCACTCACTTGATAAGTGGCCCCGACATTTTTAAAGGCTAAAGGGCATGACAAGTGTAACAAAATGTTCCCCATGGTGTGGTGAAAGAGGTCTTCTCTTGATCAGTGGGGTTGATTTTGATTTGATTGTAACCTGCGAAGCCATCCATGAAAGATAGGATATCATATCCAATTGTAGAATCAACAATGGCATCAATATGAGGCAAAGGGAAACTATCCTTGGGACAAGATTTATTTAAATCATGAAATTTGGTACAACAATGGACGTGACCATATGGCTTCATAACAGCTACGATATTAGATACCCATTCAGGATAATCAACAACATGAATAAAACCAACGTCAAGTAATTTTTGGATTTCTTCTTTGACTAGGAGTGCCACTTTTGGGTGCATTTTGTGAATTTTCTATTGGACTGGTTTTGCACCAGGGTTAAGGAAAATGTTATGCATTGCAACATATGGATCAATACCTGGCATATCACTATAGTCTCATGTGAAGATGTCATGGAAATCATGAAGGACTTTCTTAATATCTTTTTTCTCATCAGGGGTGAGAGAGGCAGCTAGAAAAATTATTCATGGATTTTCAGATGTACCAAGGTTATATTGAATTGTCTCTTCATTGAGAATAGTTGACCAATCCTCAATGTATGGATCAGTAGGAATAGTATCAGGAGGATCAGTGTTGTCAGGAGGTGTATCAGACTCTCCAAAGTAAGCAGTAGCATTGAGGGATGATGGAGAACGCCTCTTATGGTGAAAAGAAGGGAATTGATCATAAATGCCCATGTGTTCTAGAAGAGCATCATCAGTAGAGAAAGTGTCTAAATTATCCCAAGTGGTAGAGGAAACATCACTAATGAGTTTGGGATGTACAAGAGGAAGTGAAGAAGTATGCAAGGCAGTATAAGCTTCTGAAGGAGGGAGAGATGGGGGATGGTATCCCAATCCAAATTTGTGAGATTGTATGGGAAGATCCCAAAGTGTTGTGACTTTATGTTCTTGTTGACCTAAGCTCATATCAGAGAATCCATAGTGACTCAAATATTCATATCCTAGTCCATATTTAGAAAATTCTTGAGTAGGAGCAGAGGAACAAGGAGTATCACCAGATTGCTCAATAGAATGACAATATGCAAAACGGGATGGATCATTGGGACATCATAAACAACTCCTTGATAATGGAATTTAAGTCATGTATGCAGAGTAGAGGGGACTGCATGCATGGCATGGATCCAAGGCCACCCAAGAAGAATATTATAATTGAGGTTATTGGGCATGACATGGCATGGAATAGTGATTGTACATGGACCAACAGTGATAGGGAGAGTAATGGTACCTAAGACACACTTGGGAATGTTATTGAATCCATGAATAGAAACTGATGAAGGAGCTAAAGAATTTTTAGAGAGGCCTAAGTGATGAAGAAAAGCTATATTACAAATGTTGAGGCCAGACCCATTGTCTACTAAGGCACGCTTGACCCCAACATTGTTGATACAAACCTTAATATATAAGGGGGGTCATGTTCTAACATTTCTTGAGAAGGTAGCTCATCTGATGTGAAAGTTATTTGATCCTCATTAAGAGATAAAGTAGAAGTAGACTTATTGTATACATATTTAGGTGAAGTATGAGGATGAATATAAGTAGTAGCTAAATATTTTTGAGCTTATTGATACAATCAGATGATTTGTAGATAAGCATGGATGAAGATGTTCATGATCAGAAGACTAATAGAAAGATGAGGACCCTAAGAGTGTGAGGATCAAGTTTGGGTTCACAAAAATGATTAAGCTAAAATGTGAATTTATATGCCTAATCTAATGTATTGTAGCAGTAAATAAATAATAATTAAGTACATAAATTACACCCAAGCAAACTAAGCAAGAAATATATGAAACCCTAATTGCAAAGAGGGAAGAAGGTAGGTACTTAGCTGATTCAAATAAAATCTGGAAGTGTGTGAAGTGGAAACTAGAAAAACAGAGTAGAGGATTGTCACACAGAGACCCAAAAAAATGTAGATTTGGAGAGATAGGTTAGACTGGAGCGCCTGGAGAGGGACAGGGCACCTGGGTGCCCCTAGGCCTATTTTCTGGGTGCCTGGGTCTGTGGAAAATGCTTAGATAACCCCCTTTGAGGGTCACAAGGTGTTCACCTTTAGTCACCTTTGGTCATTGAGGTCACACCAAGATCGCCAAGGTCACTGGAAACCTGCAATGAAATATGAACCTGCAAAACCCTCAAATAGACATCAAATCCTAAAAAAGAAAGATGCAAAATGAGGGGTCAGACTGTCCTCAGCTGTCACAATGGTGAACTTACAACTGAGCATTGCACTACATCTCAGACCCAATGTAGTTCTATGTGTGTGTGTGTAGAATTGTGCCCTAGGTGGCTCTTGTGTGTGTCACACTTGATAGCGAGAAAATAGCTAGATGTAAAGAAATGTAATAGATGTGTGCATGGAATAGAATGAACTTCCCTCCTATGAAGTGTATGTAGAATAACCATCCCTTGTGTCCCTTGTGATGGTGCTAGATGGATGCAATGGAGCTCTTAGATGCCTTTGATGGATGCAACCTTAGGTGGTGATAGCTAATGCTTAGTGCTTGGTCCTTTATTATGATCACATAACTTTATATTTATATGATTCCTTTGCTTGAATTTCATAATTAACCCCAAAAAGGCCAACTACCAAAAAGATAAGATGCTCAAATGGCTAGAAAGGACCCAAAAAGTGTGAGTAAAGTACAAAGGGGTCAAGGGTGCCCAAAGGGGATGAGGGCACCTGACGCTGCGTCCTGGCTGGGCGCTGGTGTCCAGGATGATAAAATCTGGAGTATAAAAAGGCAGACTGAGCAAGTAAGGGTGTAAGACTAAAAGTGAGCAACAAAAAGAAAAGAAAAGTGGCCAAAGACATGGGATAATTAATAATTTTCTTACTTGGTAATCATATGAATAATAATATATAACCAGGACTAGATAATTACCCAAATACTTACCTACAAGTGAAATCCTCCTCCTTTGATGAGTTTGATTTTCTCCTTGTTTTTCTTGTTGAATTTTGCATTACCATGCATAATTGCTTCAGATATTATGACAAATTTCAGCAATACCTCCCTTTGATCAATTGCTTTAAATGAGCTTGATAGAATGCTACGAAGATTGCTTAGATGGCTTGAAGATTGGGAAACATTTACTTGCAAATTTATAAGGTGCTTTCCATAGAGGATGACACCTCTATTTATAGCTAGAGGAGGTATACAAATCAATGGCTAAGATATTGCCATGGTGGATTGAGATCAATGGTTGAAATTGGATGAGAGGGGAGAATTTTCTAGATGTGCCATAATTCTAGATTTCTTAAGAACTCTCCATTGAATTAAAAATTCAATGGAATAGTGTATATTTATTTAAATATTTGAAAATGGGAGGGAAGAATGGAGAGGCTTCTAGAAATAGAATCCTCTAGATTTGGAGGGTCATTTAGCATGTAGATTAGGTGAGATGAATTATACTTAACAGTTGGGTGATTAGATGCAAAAGCTAGGCATAGGATATGTATAGGGTAGGTGGTAGATGGGTGAGTATTTTTAAATTAGTGGGATCTCAATAGTTAATGAGGATTAGTTAGTGTAATAAGTGAAATATTAATAATGTACAATATTTCTAAGGGTGTAAATGGGGTTTATGGAATATGAAGTAACTAGAGTATGGTTGTATATAATATAATAAATAATTAAATTTATAATTAATTATTATAATGTGGTGGTGGGGATGAATGATTATTATATGATTGAAGAATTATTTGCTAAATGATCATGCATACATGTCTATTTCCCTCTTTGAAGTATTGTTGGATTGCGAAGCAATGACAGTTAAAAGAAGAAGAGAAGAAGAAGACATTATGTCCCCTTGAGGGGTTAGGCAGGGAGGAAATAGTCAAGTAGCCACTTGAAAAGAGGAGATACCAAAGTTATCCAATGAGAGATGATTAGAGGAATTGAAGGAGATGCATGATGAGGGTTCACAGGTTAGTTTAAGGATTGAGGATGCAAATGTAGGATTAGAGGATGAAAAGATGGACTGATTACTAGAATTATGAATATGGAGATTTATATGATTAGAAGATATGAAGATTTATACAAGAGGAGGAAAGGAAGATTTGAACCATTTAGATTTGTAGCGAAGAGAGTTTAGATAATTTTCGGAAGAAGATAGATCGAGAGGATGAGAAGAGATTAGAAGAATAAGATGTTTGAGAGAGGATTAAATAGATATTAGAAGGTTAGGAGAGAAGATGAGAAGAAGTAGAAGATTATTTAGTAGGGGGTTAGAGGATATTGGATGCCCCAGTCAACGATGTATGACAAGGGTGAAGAGTATTGGATTTTGGATTTAGATGATGCCCCAGTCCACGGGTTAGGTGTGATGGGGATTTTGGGTTATATGATATGTATTTAGATGATATTGGTTTATATGATGTCCGAAGCAAGTGGGCAGGATTTTGATTTTGGATGTTGATGTGGGGATGTTGGATTTAAATATGTTACTATTTTGAGATGCCTCATGTCAAGGGGATGGAGAAGTTGGAAGACTGTGTGATGCAACACTGAGTCCCAATTATTCGGGTATAAATGAAGCCTTGATTGATAAAGGGTTGATGAGATGAATGATTTGATTTGATCATCGTAGGTGTTGATACTAAAAGATGATGATAGAAGATTGGATCATGCTGCGATAATGTCCATTATATCATCAAAAGACATTGTGATTATATAGTGGCAAAAAAATGTGACAAAGTATGAAGACCTTGGTAAATATTATCAAATGCCCATGTCATTATATCATTGGACATATGAATATAGAAAGTTGGTCCTCAATCATAAACCTTATACAAATACAAGGACAAACAAAACTATGCCTCGTATCAGATGGCCATGTAAGAATACTAATAATAAGTGGTAGTTAATCCATCGAAGAGTGGGTAAAAAGAAATAAAAAGTGCCACACATATGTATAGATTACCCTTCCAAATAAGTAACTCCACAAACAAGTCAATCCTACACGCAAGTAAACCAACAGTGTATTTTTTATCCACAAGTGAATAATTTCCCTTTTCGCTAAACATTTATTTATAAATAAAATCCCTTTTAGGATTTGTAACATTTGGAGATACACAATACACAAACAATTGAATTTTTTCCTCAATGGTCCTGTAGACCCTACCTTTCCATTGTGATAGAACTTGAAACTTGATAGGGAGGAATAAACGTGAGGGAAAACACTCTACCGGGGTGACCAAGTTTCACTCTCGGAAGATTTGGGGGCTCAAATTGTATGCGGGTATAAAAGGGTTTCAAGGATGGGAAATGGGTCATTGGCTAGCACTCCATGCATATACATTTGAAAATGAGGAGCTCAAGAGAGGATGTAGATGGCATATGATAGAGGATTTCTCCCCAATCCACCTTGGCGGACAAAGTGGAGTATAATGCAGATGGCAGGAAACTGAGTACAGTGATTTATAGTTTATTTTGAAAATTTTGCACTTTTACATGTTTTTCAAAGTTTTTAGTATCATCCGTGTTAGGACACAAATAAGAGAATAAGGCACACTATTGGGTGTGGAGAATAAACCGCTCTCGAAAGTCATAAAATGCATCAAATAACGGGCTAATTATTTTCTAATTTTTGTAGTCTATGCGAGGGATGGGTTAGGTGAGACAAAATGATGCATTTATGGGTACAAGTATCCTTACTGTGATAGCAATGTGTTAGCCTACAAAAATAGGGCCGACTCATTAGCTTTTGCGTTACAATATTCGGGATGATGGATATATGCTTGACCTTTCTGTGACTTTTGTGTGGAAGGTAGCGTGTGTTAACATATGGATTTGCAAGCATGCAAATGACATGCAACAGTGTCAGAACGAAGTCCCTCCTCAATGAAGGTGAGGTTGGCTTTATTGAAAACCAAAACTGTATTTACATCTGTACATTCAAAATTGTATGTGGGGGGTGTTTTGGAACATCAATGGAAAGAAAAGTGAATGAGGGAGATAGAATGGATGAAGGAAAGGAATGGAATGGAATGAATGAAAGAACATGCAAGAGTTAGGTAAAAACAAAGCCTAATATTGCATGAAGAGGAATGATGAATAACTAACACAAATAAAACGGAGTTTGAGTTAGCTAAACAAGAATGAGTAAAAAGGAACACACATGAGCAAGTAGATAATTAGAGCTTGATCACTGTGAACTAGAACAACTAGATTAATAATGTTGACAATAAGATCAAAGACAATATTTTCATGAAAGATTCAAACACCTAACATCTAATGAACATAAGAACATCAAATGTTACAAGAGACAATGAATGAGACACAAAGTTCATATTTCATTAACTCCAAAATGTCTTCTCACAAAGAACACAAAGTTTCTTCTTGAAACGAAGCTTGCACACAAAAGTATTTCTTCTCCTCTCTCAAAGTCACCCTTTACAAATGAGCCCCTGACTTCCTTTTATAACCCAAAAGTTGGTTACAAAGTAGTTAGGGTTTTACATGATCATTAAATAAGGCACTTAAGTGACCTGTGACTTTTTCTAACCAACTTTATTAAAAGACAACTAAAAATAGAAATTACTTAAAATATCCAATGTTTCCCAAAAGTAACAACACCTTAATAAATTAAAATATACAATAATAACCAGTGCCTTATCCATTGAAACGGGGTCCGCCTATCTCAAACGTATGAGAAATGGACTCTCCCACTTCGCTAGATATCAAGAAAATCAACTCCCTACACCGCCGGTGAAATTAGGATCCGCTGCTTTTGCCAGTTGAAAGGATCTAAACCTTCCCAAAGTTTCAAACATATTTTCTTCTTCATGGAGGTTCACTTGGTCAAAGAATAGCCTCACAAAATACCTGCAATTCAAGAATCCTACTTGGCATATCATTTAAATTAATAATCTTTAGATTGAGCATTCTCAAACAAGTTCTTTAATTTGATACACCGCTCCATTGAAACCGATGAGAAATTGTTGGCAGGAGTGTACATGTCTTTGAACAATCGTGAAAATTGTTCTTCCACCTGCTCCAATGAACACCTTTGATTATGCTCATTTACTAGGTTGCAGGGAATCTCAACCATGAATTCCCGGATCAAGGAAAGTGAAGTGAAAACTTCATTGCACATGTTGTCATAATGGATCATAGAATCCACAAGAAGTGTCTTTCTTGATTTGAGATGTAGACACCAAAGAAAACGTGTCCCTCGATGTTCAAATTCGAGAATCCCTTCAATAGCCAACACTGAAGATTCCATACTTGTCATCTCCTGCAGACTGGGCAATATCTCATCCAAATTTGATATAGTAGAAACAAAAGTTTCTTTGAAAGAAAGAATTGGATCCAGATATACACTGATATCTTCATGAAGCTTAACTGCAGTCTTGATCGCTCCCTAGCCCAAAACGAGAATCTCTGAAAGCCAAGTTTTAGTGACATGGCCCAACGTGTTTATTTCCTTTGACAAATTAAGAGTCTCTTCATCTGGGGCAGCCACCGCATCAGGTACTGGGAAGGTGGATGATATGGGATTTATCAAATGTTGAACATACTCCACCAATTGACTCTTTTCAGCCTTGAGCTGAGAATTTTGGGACTTGTATTTCTCCAGTCTTTTTAGCACAATATCAATTGAATCTCGAGCCATCGCCATGTCACTTTCTAACGTGGATCTCCCAAGTCCTAGTCTGGAAACTTCATAGTCGGCTAGCGTCATAGCATTACGCTCTTTATCCACTTGTGGAATGGCAAGATCTGCAAACTTGTTTCCATCATTATCCACCATTATTCGAGAAAGTACCTTAGGCTTCTTAGGAATGACATCATTCGATAGTTTGAAAAGGGCATCAAAATCAATGTCGATTGGCTTGACAACTCTCTTCCTTTTCTTCACTTCAGAATCAACCCAAGAAGGAGTTTCATTTACTATCTAAGCATATAGAATCCTGGAGCTCGAATCAATATTCTCATTATTCCTGACATCATGAGATCCTTCATGAATCCTATTCCACGGCCTCGATTTGAGGAGACACAACCTCAATGTCCACTTCCTGATCATTCGGGAGATTTTGGGAAATCCCTTCATGAACTACGTGCTCCGAAGTATTTGATATTTGAATTACTTGCACTTGAGTGGGTGTTTGTTCGAAGCATGGCTGAGGATCATTTGCTACCAGCGTATGAGTGCTATTAATGATGTGAGTGGAAGAATCTCTACTCGAGGTAGAAAATCCAGACACACGCTCCTTTCCTTCTTCAGGGTTTGGATCTTTGGATCTCTCTCCTCGTGACACGTTGCTCGGCGAAGTGGATTTTGGCAACCATTCTTTTCTTGTATGTCGTGTATGATTGGATGGTAACGAAGTTGATCGAGAAGAAACCTTGGTCGAATGGAGGTGTCCTGATATAGGCAATTTTTGTGATTCTGAAACGTGATCCGGAATTGATTGAAATTTGGCAAGCTCCCTATCATACCAAGATATGCTTCTTTCGATAATTGGTTGGTTCTTGCCATCGAGAGAAAATTCATCTCTTTTGGTCCAGTCGATTCAAGGAAACGGTGTGAAGGCAATGACATCATACGAAGGATCGACGAAATCCTCATCATCGGTTATGAATGAATCGGGAGGACTCCGGATGTGGAAGGCCTTGATCTGAGCAAGCGTTAGGCGAGATTACTCCCGTCTCCTTACCTCATGTTCATCTGAGCAAGCAGCCCAGAAATCCTCCATGGTAGGATTATGTTGATACTTCGCTCCCATAATCATTTGCATATAACCATTGATATCGAACTGGGCTCTCTTCACATATGGATGGATGGTTATGAGAGCAAACTCCTTTTCCATTAGTTGTGCACTGAATAAGTTTGGGCATTGGTATTCCCCGATTTGGATCGGGAAATGAATTCCTGGACGGTGCTTGTCACTAAGTAAGCAGTGAACTTGGAACAATTGTCGCGCCAGCTCCATTAATGCCCACTTATCACTGACGTACTTGGGAAGTTTCCACGGGGTCCCAACAAAGCCACTCACGCGAATGTAGGAAAAAGATGAAAATTGTATAAACCAGGTTCCCCATTGGGAAATGACACTCATGGCTTCTTTGGAAAACCTTTCCTCGGTATTTTGATTCAAGTTCCGGATCACGCGGAAGGTGAATGCATCGTTGACTCTTCTAAAATGGTGAGAACTATTTTTGAAGCTGAGCTGAGGGTAATAGTGAAAAACGTTGTTTGATGACCCCAGGACTCCTCTCGTTTCAAGTCCCAAAAATAGCTTTCTTCGTGCTACTGCATAGGTCAGATATGAGGTCATGTAGAAGCATCCAGTCATTTTGACTTCTATCAATTGCTTGTGAATGGTGTTGCTGATGATGGTGGCCCAGTCCACAAACTCCTTCTTGGCTAGGATGATACAGATAAACTGGTACATCCATGGGTGGAAGACCCTTGCAGAAGGTAAACCAAAAACTCGACTTAGGAGAGTGATCATGTCTCCAATCTCTTCCACAAACTCAACGCGGTACAGTTCTTTGGGGAGCCTGTCAATCCGAGGTCTCTTGGTTACCAGCCAATTGTTGTTAACCATTTTGCTCCATCTTAGGGGTTCTTCGTCCCAGAAATCTTGCGCAGACTGGCGAGTGATATCTGCATTCTCAGGAAAGTCAGGTATCCCGAGAAACTCCTCAATGTGTTCAGGTGTGATTAAGAGGAAAGGCTCGCGGTTGTCTTTATAAATTCCTCGTCTCTCAGGATCGTAATGCTCTGCACAAGCAATCACCAATTCCGGACACTGCACCGAGACAGGGAATGCTGCTGCTTGAGGTAGGCCACTGTGGTAAAGCCTATCAGAGAAAATGGTTTTGCCTTCAGTTTTCACTCGCTCGCAAAACTGTTGCACATTGATGTGACCCAGATTTGTATCGGTGATGTTGTCATATGCCGACTTAATGGAGCTGGGAGGAATAATTCCTTGGAATTCATATTTCAGGGCATATTTATTAGATCTTTCCACTGGCTTCCTCGATCTCCCTGCAGATTTGGATCTTTCGGCCATTATGAATTTAATCAAAAGGTGACTCAGGCACGCCAAACAACGCAAACGGGGCTGGGTCTCAGTCTCCAACACCCCGTTGATGTAAGAAAAATATTCCCGTTATATATTATTATTATTATTATTTTAAAAATGATAATAATAATTGTCTCGAATTACAACTTTTAGTATGTTAATAAAAACAAATCGAGACCAAGCTCGAATTCTAACTCTGACAATAACAATTAAAATCTCCCGATCTTAATATTTACGTGAATGGAGTTTCCTTTCTTCGGCGTTTCTTCTGGCTTTAGGCAAATAAAACAAATTTATTCTCTTGTTGTCTATTGTGTCTTCCTTGGCTGGGCGTCTCCTCCAAAAGAATGCGTGGTTTTCTTGTCTTGTGTGGGCTTTGGCTTGATGTATTTTACCTCTGGCTGTGTGGAACTAAAACTTTGGACCAGCGTGGGATGCTATTCTTTTTACCTGGCAACACGTGGAAATGAATTCTTTCTTTTGTCTTCTTTTGGACTGTATCTTTTTTCCTTCACCCAATACGCAGCTTGCTATGTATCAGAGTTCAGAATAAAGAAGAGCCTACAGCTGCATGACAGTTTGCTATTTGTGACCTTCATTTGTTGCAGCCTTTAGCAATTAATCTATACGCTTTATCTCCCCAGATTGATCCATATGCAATCATTACGCATTCTTTCTGAAGGCCGATGAAAATGCAGAATATAACAAGTCACAAAAACAATTCAGTTTTTCAAACATACTTGCCCATCGCCATACTTTCCCTTCGGCTCGCTTCTTTTTATTTATTTATTTTTTTAAAAAAAACTACAGGCAATGCAAACAGTATTGACAGTATGGGCGCAGGATCAATAGATGATGTTCTCCAGAGTATGGGTCGCGCACTGTTCCGTATGCTTCCTGAACTTTGTCGTCGCGCACTGTTCCGTATGCTTCCAAAACTTCACCGTCGCACACTATTCCGTATGCTTCCAAGACCATCGCGCACTGTTCCGTATGCTTCCTAAACTTCACCCAAAATCACGAATGCTTAGTTGTGCTCCATCAAATGCTGCAACAGATGTATGGAAAGCGTATGTTTTTGTTTGCTGGCTGGAACATAGGTTAAAACGAATGCGTGGGTTTCTCCAATGCTGGGCGGCTGAAAACAAAGCTCGTTTTATTAAAAACTGTCCACATATATCAGGCACCCCCTTAAAAACGTTTGGACTGTATTTATTTCCTGTGTTTTAAAAACTGTTCCTTTCTCATTGCCAGGCGTGGCCTTTTAAAACTGTTCTTTATCTCTTCCTGTCTTTTCCTTCAACCAATGCGCATGCATTTGCCTTTAGTCTTTTTTGCTGTGATTAATTTATTTTGCTCACAATGGCGTGGGTTTCTCTTGCATAATGTTAACAAAATATTATGTCTTCCTGAAGAAAAAGAAGCTTTTGACTTTTTCCACCGGGTTTGATGGAGGAAGTTACGAGGATTAATTCAACTTCCTCTCATCCCGGGTAGTGGCTTAAGTGCCAGGGGGAAATGGGAAAAGTAACGGGCAATTGCCAACGGGAATGGCAAAATGGGTTGGCAATCCCCATCCAATTTCCCCATGTGGGAAATTGGGGAATTTTATGCCCGTTTGCCAATCCATGATTTGGCAATTGGCAGAGGAAAACCCACGTGCGGGAAATTTGAAGGAAATTGCCAGGAAAGTGGAAATCCGGGTTCGGGAAGCCAACCCGGCAGTTGGAAACAAAAGCTTACTTCCCCGGCACTAAAACTTGTCGGATGAACTTTAATTTATATTTATTTAATTAAATACTCCTTAAGTGATTTTCTTAAAAATTAATTTAATCAAACAAGGAGCAATTAATTAATTAAATATTAATTAATTATTTTAATGTATTTTAATGCATTTTATAGCCTGGCGGGAAGAGTTCTTGCCCGAAAATCACGAAACGAAGACCGAAACGATCACAAAAATAAGATGATCGCAAGGAGTCCAATGAACCACGCAAAGTAATACTTTTCAAAATTTTCTAATTTTTAATTATTTAATTGTTTTTTTTTTGACAATTTTGCGCAGTCAAAATTGGCTGATAACACGTGATAAGGGGTGTGTAGAATAGCACGTATATTTAGGTTTAGCGTGTTCAGGGGATGGGTAAGGATAGGTATTAGCGCATAGGTTGAGGTTTAGGGCATGTTGTATATAGAGTAGCGCATTCAGGTGGTATAGTTGGGGATTGGGTATAGTAGTGCGTACAGGTAAAGTGGCGCGTATGGATAAAGTAGTGGCACCTTTAGGAGGGATGGATGGCTAGGCTATTGTAGTGCGTATAGGGTTTGGATTGGCAAGTTTAGATTAAAGTAGTGTGTATGGGTAGAGAATTACCATGTGTATGTAATGGTACAAAGTGACAATTTCGACAAGAAAGTAGAAGGGAAAAGGGTGAGAGAGGTGTGTGTTAGTGATTAGATGTAGATATTGACATTGTTTAATGTGTGTAGCTGGTGTTGTTACCTGTTCCAAGTTAGACATCATTGATCAACGATGTTTATAAAATTTGTTAGGAGGGGAAGATATAGAGGTAGAGGAGGCATGATGTATCTATTTTGCACATGTGTTTAGGATTGCTCCACATAGCGAGGATGCCTGGTGATGCAGGCGGATCAGAATTTGTTGAAAACATTGGTTGAGCGATGGCACTTGGAGACGAGTACCTTTTGGTTATCGATAATGAGATGAAAATGACATTAGAGGACGTATACCGTATTTATCATCTACCAGATAGAGGGAGATCTCGTTGTGTGGCAGAGATTGAGGCCAAGGGATAGTATGAGGTTGTTGATGGATGTGCCAGGATGTGCTGCAAGATGGTATGTAGATATATTTGGGATTATATTTCAGAGAGCGATATATGGAGCGAGTGCCACTACAATTGTGTTCTTTGATTAGATGTGTATTATTTCCAGATGGGGGAGAGTGGTGGTTTAGTATTGGTTTAGCTGAGGTGGTATATGCTATGTGGCAGGCAGGAGACCATGTATTTGCATGGGCTCCAATAATATTGGCTCGATTATATCAGGATTTACACATAGTGGCTTATGGTTGAGGAGGGATTATAGGAGTAGGGATCTTATTACAGGTATGGAGTTATGACCATATTGTTATTGGGAGGAAGATTGGGATTAGAGAGCAGCGATAGGTGGGGGAGAGTTTGATTTATGGTTGGCAGATGACTAGGGGAGATAGGAGCATTTGGGTGAGCTGCACTGGTATGGTCTACATATCGATGAGTTACAGGCAAGAGATATTACTTGGAGGCCATATCAGCAGTACAAGGTATGGGAGGGAGATCATATGACATCTGGGGAGGATTCAGACACCATATTATTTGGTTGGTGGATGTCCATATATAGTAGAGCGATACCGAACAGATCGGGTATTGTAATAGTTTGGTATAGTACAGGGTATACCAGTGGGTCATCATTTGTTCGCTCAGACTACACAGGAGATAGATGTATGGGGCATGGTGATTCTAGAGGTAGTAGCCAGAGCTAGTTTAGATGAGGTACATGTGATTACATGGGCACCATTACCAATAGTAGAGGACCCAGGGGTAGTACAGGGGTATGCAGAGTGGTGGGTGGAGATTAGACTAGTACGGTTGACATGTCTACAAGGGGGGATGAGATTTGTGCATGGTCAATGACAAGTCTATAAAGGATTACCCCAGGGACATGACATTAGTTGTATCATCCAGCCACAGGGATAGGGGGAGGAGGAGGAAGTACATAAGAACCACACTGTTATTATTTTGGGTGGTCCAGTACATTACAGCAGCCAATGGTGCAGTCTCAAGTACAAAGCCCTAGAGAGGCTAGATATGTGGATGTGATGGAGATAGATGATACTTCTATGCCACTACAAATAGTGCTTCATCATAGGAAGATATAACAAGGCCCTCAAGTGGGTAGTGGATCAGGGGTGGGAGGGAGGGGGGGTAGCAGGGTTAGGAGATGGAGGAGGAGAAGGAGGAGATGTGGAGGAGCAGGAGGAGAGGAGGAAATGGAGGAGTAGGAGATGGGTTTGGAGGTGTTGATTTATAGGACACAAATAGATATGTTGGAGAGGGAGGCATAGGCCCAAGCAGTAGAGATAGCCAGCCTTAGGGTGAGGGATGTAGTGAGGATGAGAGATATGCATGGTTTTATAGTGGTGGTGAGATAAAGGGAGGGGGAGATTGTGTGGTTGTAGACAGAGATAGCTCAGATAGAGCAGGAGTGGGATCGTAATATATGATGTCACGACATATATCAGGGAGATTGAGATGCTATAGGGTGAGATATGGCCCATTAGATGGAGGAGTAGGGGGTAGTGGGACACAAAGTGGATCATAGGTTGGAGGGGTAGTAGTAGACACCTAGTAGCTCATGGAGATCAGGGTAGATGGGGCCTCTTGGGATAGTTGTCTCTACAACAGTATTAAGCTTTGATGGTTGAGATGAGGTATAATGAGGACATTATGATACATGATTGTCCTGATTACGTATGTTACATGGATTATGTGGTCATATAATGGATAGGTGAGGAATCAAGACAAAGATCAAGGCTAGAGACCGAGTCGATTCCACAGACTTCTGGGAGCACAGCTAGTATATGACAAGGCCTCCACCACCATAGGATGATACTAGGAGTTCGACACCTTGATGAGTGCAGTATATCATATGTATTTTTTTGGATGAATAGTATGGCCATAGTTTTGATATATGTACAATAGATTGATTATTTTGATGGCCAGGTTGGTCATATTTTTGATGTATATATGGATGATTGATGATTTTGATGACTAGGATGGTCATATTTTTTATGTATATATGGATGATTGATGATATATATGTTCCAGTTTTGGATGTATCTGGTTATATACATGATATGGAGCATTAACGTATATGTTGTTATTTTTGAGATGTTCTATGATGTTTTCTTATGACACAGGGTATTTGATGATATATTTATTGTGACGTATATGTTGATTTATTATGATGATTTGGGATTTATTTTTTATGGAGCATAGTTATAGATGATGTGTGTTTTATGATTAAATGATTTTATGTGTATGGATGATGATGAGATGATGTAATTTTTTTGATGATTAATGATGTTGTTTTATTATGGTGTGGATAATGTTTAATGTTTTAGTGATTATTATGTGTGTGATAATGAGATAGTGTTTAGATGATTTGATAATGATGGATTGTCTGAGATTGTGGTTATTCGTGTGATGACGTATGTCTTAAATGTGATGATTTTACTGGTAAAATGTATTTACATGTTTATATATGTGATGAAAATTTACTTTATTGTGGTTTATTATAGTAATGATGATGTGGTTTGATGATGGATGGGAGTAATTTATTTGTAATAAATTTTGATTAAGATGATTGGGATCATACGATGATGGTTATTTTTATTGTGATGATCATGATGATTATGTCATTGGTTATGGTTATGATTTGATTATAGATGTGTGTTTTATGTTATGATGTGGATTGAGATGGGTGATTGATGATTGATAGTGACTATGTGTTAGATGTAGATTAGGATTGAGGTCATGGATATGGAAGGATGTATAAATTTTTTTATGTTATTAATGTAATATGTGGTACTTACAAAAGAAATGGATGTCAAATGCTTCGAAACTTTGTACAAATATTTATAATATAACAATGATGTTAATCGTGATAGGATAACAGAGAGAAAGGAGAGTGATAGGGAACGAGTAACAATGGATGGAATGGGGGGGGGGGCATGGAGAGAAATGAAGGCCTCAGGATCTTACAAGGGTTGCATTTCTTAGCATTTGACTTAGAATCCTGGAAATTTATTTCCTGGGTGTGATTGTGGACAATGCAACCTTAGCTAGGATCAGGATAGATGTTCCTAATCATGACAGATCTTGTGCAGCATAGAAAGGATCAGAAGAAGTCTGGATTTAGAGAGTAGATAAGATAGATTAGGATGAAATTTATGAATAGGGATCTAAAGGATGTATGGATGAAGGGGTAGTTTTCCCCCAGTGTGCATGTAGTAGTGTTGTAGAGTGCTAGTAGACAGATGATTGGATTTACCATAGTGTCTAAAACTAGTTTTCACCATGGTACTTGCCCAAGGCACCACCGAAGTGGTTTTCACCATTGGACAAATTTTTTTTATTTAATGTGGAGCATTAGGCACTTAAGCATAGAAGTGACAAAGATGCATGATATTCATGGGCTCATCCAACTCGTATCCATCTGGAGTAGCAAGCTTATAAGCACCTGAGCCAAATTTAGCTATGATGACATATGGTTTGAGCCAATTTGGTTCAAACTTGCCCTTCTTTTCTTGATCGGCATTAGTGTTGCGTTGATTTTATTTGAGGACTAGGTCACCAAATTCAAACTTTTGGTCCTTTATGCATTTTTTATAATGACGACGAAGGTGGTTTTTATAGGCTTTGAGGTGATCTAGGGCTTGGAGGCATTTCTCATCGAGGAGCTTGAGTTCTTGAAGGTGATGGATGTGGTAGTCTTCATCATCGATGAGGTGTTGGAGGGAAACACATAGGGATGGGATTTCAATCTCAATGGGAAAAATTGCTTCAGTGCCAAAGACAAGAGAGTATGGAGTGGTGCCGGTGGGAGTGTGGATGGAGGTGCGATAGGCCCACAAGGAAAAATATATTTTTGTATGCCAATCACATCCTACTTGATTCACTATTTTTCCAAGAATGCACTTTAGCATCTTGTTAGATGCTTCAGATTGGCCATTGCCTTGTGGATAATAGGGGTGGAAAAATTGAGCTTGATATGGAATTGGTCACAAAGTTCATGGACATCTTGATTTTTGAAGGATTTTCCATTGTTTGTGATGAGTGTGGATGGGATACCATAGAGATAGATGATGTGGTTAAGGATAAATTTGGATATTTGTTTTCTAGTTACATAGGTGAGCGGCATGGCTTCAACCCACTTAGTGAAGTATTTTGTGTAGTGATAATGAACTTGTGGCCATCAGAAGAAGTGGGATTTAATTTTCCCATGAGATCGAGACCCCAAGTAGAAAAGGTTCATTAGGGGTAGTGATGGGTTGTAAGGCTTGTGATGGTGCGTGGATGAGGTCAGCATGTTTTTGACATGGGACACATTTATGGACATAGGAGCATGCATCTTTTTCCATGTTTGGCCAATAATAACCGGTACACTAGAAATATTTTTGGCTAGGGCCAGACCACTGGTGTGGGCACCAAATTCCCACGTGAACTTCCTAGAGTGCTGATTCAGCCTCTTGGGAATTTAAGCAATCATAACAGATGTTCCGTCAAAGCTTCTACGATAAAGGGTATCACCGAGGATAGTGAAGCATGAGGCTCATTGGATGAATGATTTGCAATGGTTGAGGGATATTTGGTGGGAGGGTATGATCATGTAGATAGGTGTAGATGTCATGGTACCAAGGGGAATTAGGACCAATGATCTCACAAACCATCTCAACTCAGGAGTATCATAGGTGGGATCATTAATTTCTCAACCAAGAATTTTGAATTAGATGCATCTGAGGGCATGTCTAGGAGTGAGGTGATGGTAGCCATAACATCCGCTGATTTTTTTTTTTGTACGAGGGACTTGTTCTAACTAAATATCCTATAAATATTCCTTAAAACTGTCGACCATTATTTTATAAGGAATTAATTTATCATCCTTGGTGGCATATTCATCATTGACTTTTAATGATTAAGTGTGAATCACCAAAGACGTTGAGATGTTTGATATTCCATTGGATAGCCATTTTTAAACCAGAAAAAAGTGCTTCATATTCAAGCTATATTTTTGGTACAAGGAAAATCAAGCCAAAAAGTCTTTAGGAATTAAGTCACCTTGAGGAGTGATAAACATGATACCTGCTCCTGAGCCATGATGTGTGAAGGATCCATCATAGTATAATGTCCATATTTCTGATTTTGTGACTGTACATATGGATTCATCTGGGAACCATGTGGTGAGTGGTGTAGAGTCAGAGACTAAAGCTTCTGCCAACTGATCAGCTAGAACTTGTCCTTTGATAGCTTTCTGATTAACATATTCAATGTCAAACTCACTTAGAAGCATGATCCATTTAGCCATCCGTCCTATGAGAGCTAATTTAGAAAGTAGATATTTGAGTGGATCTACTTTTGCTATGAGCTTAACAATATTATTGAGCATGTAATGTTGTAGCTTTTGAGAGGCAAAGACTACAACAAGACATGATTTTTCCATAGGAGTGTAGTTGAGCTCATAAGCAATTAATGTTTGGCTTAAATAATAGATGGTTGTTCCTTTCCATGCTGATCATGTTGTGCTAGAGAGATCTCCCAAGGCATGTTGCATAGCTGATATGTAGAGAAGAAGAGGCACTCCTAGAGTGGAAGGTACCAAAATGGGAGGATGCATTTAATATTACTTTAGTTTGTCAAAATATGTTTGGCATTCCTCGTTCCAATGAAATTTTGTTCCCTTTTTAAGAAGATGGTGGAATGGATGACATTTGTCTACTAGCTTTGATATAAATCTTCTAATGGCTTGAATATTTCCCTGTAGGCTTCGCAGTTGTTTGAGATTTTTAGGTGGAGGCATTTCGAACTATAACTTTGAATTTATCTGGATCAATTTCAATTCCACATCTGGAGACAATAAAGCCTAAGATCTTTCCAGATGTGACGCCAAAAACACATTTCTTAGGATTAAGACGGACTTTGTATTCTTGGAGTCGTTTGAAAATTTGACGAAGAACCATAGGATGTTCCTCACGAGTTTTAGATTTTCCCAGAATGTCATCGACATAGTCTTCAACTATATCATGCATCATATCATGAAAAATGACAGTCATAGCACGTTGGTAGGTGGCTCCGGCATTCTTGAGTCCAAAGGGCATGACTCAATAGCAAAACGTGCCCCAAGGTGTAGTAAAAGTTGTCTTATGTTGATCTTCTTCAGCAATTTTGATCTGATTATAGCTAGAGAAACCATCCATGAGAGACAATATATCGTGTCCAGCTATATATTCAATGATCATATCGATGTTTGGGAGTGGGAAATCATATTTAGGGAAAGCTTTGTTGATATCACAGAAGTTGGTACAGATGCGAATGCCCCCAGTTTTCTTTCCTACTGGGATAATATTAGAGATCCAATTAGAATAATCAATGGGTTGGATGAAACCGACATCAAGCAGTCTTTGTAATTCTTCTTGACAAGCAACACAAATTTTGGATGCATTTTTCAGAGTTTTGTTTGACTGGTTTTGCATCTTTACGCACTACAAGATTGTGGACCACAAGAGAAGGATCCAAACTAGGCATATCCACATAGGACCATGCGAATATATCTAAAAATTCTTTTAGGAGTGCGGTAAAGATGTCATGTTCCTCTATAGACAAAGATGCCCCTAGTTTAAGAATCTTGGGGTCTTCTTCTGTGCCGATGTTGATGTCAATGGTTTCCTCAATTAGTGACGCATAGCCATCTTGTAGTGTCTCAGGAGCTGGAAGAAGTTGATCGATAACTAGATCATTGTTTT
Source organism: Taxus chinensis (assembly GCA_019776745.2). Taxonomy (NCBI): domain Eukaryota; kingdom Viridiplantae; phylum Streptophyta; class Pinopsida; order Cupressales; family Taxaceae; genus Taxus; species Taxus chinensis. The sequence continues at coordinate 163,584 of JAHRHJ020000310.1, read as the reverse complement.
GGGATTAGGGGATTCTTGGAAGAATTCAGTGAGGGGATCTTCCTCATCAAGGTGAGAAGAGAAGTTGGGATGAGGGATATTAGAGTGGGATGAAAGGGAGAGGGAAGCTCATTGCTTCACCAAAATAGGCATCAACGTTTAAACATATTTGAAAACCCTTTTTATGATCACCAGTGGGTATATTGTCATGACTTCTCATGAATTCAATAATTGCTTCATCATTTTGAAATGATTCAAGAGGGGCATGCTCTAATCGTTGGTCCCATTGATGAGTTGTGGATAGGTGAGGAAATGTCAATGGCGAGAACAACGGTATCATGGAAACGATTAGTGGTGGTGAGGTCTTCGTATTGGCTATAGACAAAAACTCTGTCAATGTTATCAATGACCTCCTCAGCTATACTAGAAGTGTCACTAAGGTCATCACAGATGCTTTCACCAAGGTGGTTAGTACCCAAGGCCACGACCATCAAGGTTGGGGATAATGTTGGGGGTTTAGTAATGCCTTGTCTGGTGAGGCCTAGTCCTCATCCTGAGTATCCCATATGGGTCATTATCCTTTTAGGAATGAAATATTGATTATTAGAACAAAAAGAAGGTATACAATCATCTATAATCCATGTAGAATCAGATGGATTGATGTACTCATCAGCAAGATACCCAAACTAATAAAATTGGATGATCCTAACACATATGTTTTTATTTTTTTGGATAGATGTCGAACCTTCTAATTTGTTTGGGTGATAACGGTAGTTGGTCAATGATGAAGGTTTGATATTCTCCACACCTATCATTTTAGTTTGAGTGGCAGAGTGGGTAGAAAGGAGTGGATATCAGATGGAGTAGGTAGAAGGGGAGTGGATGATGATGATGGTTATGTGATGAGGATGGAAGACTATATGGTGAGACATATGAAGTGGTAGATGATGGTGGTGATGATGACTGGTGCAGGTTCAGTGATAGGGCAATAAGGTTCCTAATAACTTTCAGCTTCCAATACTTGAAAATATTGGAAGGGTTATGGGTCACCATGGATAGTAATTTTCTGTACCAACATGTTCAAATTTTAGATTTTGATGGAGTGTGGATGGTACAACATTCATCTCATGAATCCAGGGTCTACCAAGCAAGAGATTATGCAGGAACTGGATATCTATAACATAGATGAGGGTGGGAAGCACATGACGGGCCCGAACGTTGATAGGTAAATAGATGGTGCCAACTGACTTATGCTCTTTATTGTCATATTCTTTAATAGTAATTATATCTTGTTTTAGATCTAAGTAACTTGTACCCCAACCGATGAATGAGATTTAGGGTATACAAAGATTAAGAGATTGATCCATTGTCTATTAGCACTCTTTTGATGAGAGTGAACATTGTCGATGTGGACTTCAATGTAGAGAGGAAGATTTCTGGGTAGGGTTCATGTGGTGGCAAGTCTTTTTGGGTGAAGGTAAGTGGGATTGTTGGATAAGGATAGAGATGGCCAACAAGGGCTTAAAATTGTGTGGGTTCAATATTAGTGGGGATGCATGTCTCTTGGAAGGCACGATATAGAATTCCTTTATGGATGGATGAAGTCTGGAGAAGGTCCATAATGGATATTTGCGCGGGAGTCTTCCAAGTTCTTAGATGATAGTATATTGTGCTTATGGTGTCGGGTTAGAAGAGGATGAAGAGGATCCTTGAACCACCACACGGTTCCTTTGGGTAGTGACAACACACTGGGGGTTTTGCGAGGGACCTTTTATTTTAATGGTGGTTACTTGATGGGGAGAATGGTGGATATGGCCAACAAGTGATGTATAAGGAGGGCGTACACGATGGTAATTGATATGGTTGGAATGATGGTTAGATGATTTGGGTTTACTTCCAGACTTTTGCTAACCTTGGTTAGAGGCATTGTTCTGGTCATGATTAGGGAGGGGATTTTGATATATCCCAAGTTTATGATTTTAGGAAGAAGTGAAAGAATTATCCTCTATTTTGATTTCACCTCGGTCAATAAGGTCTTAAATATAATTCTTTAATTTCATACACCGATGTGTGGTGTGACCCTTGATTTTATGGAACTTGCAATATTCATTTTCCTTGAACCATGAAGGTTTGGGTCGGGACTCATCAATGGGTTGAGTTTGAGGAAAAATGACCATATTGGCAGTAATTAATTTATCAAGGATTTCCTCCATTGACTCACCAAGGGGAGTGTATGTTCATTGTCTGGAATCTTGAGTAGACCTTGGTTGTCCTTTAGGGATGGATATGGTAGATGTTGTATGGACATGCTGGATATTTTTGGTATTGGTTACTCTGTTGCCGACAACATTTTTATTCTTATTAAAGTATTAGAGTTTTTTTGACATGTAGAAGGTTGGTTGGACTGGTTATGATTGTCATGAAAATATATCTTAATAAGGCCTTTTTCAAAAAGGCCTGTCTCAATTTACATTCCCCTCTCAATGATGTCGTCAAATGTCTTTGCACAATGGACTTGTAGATGAAAGGCCAATTCTTGATTTAGGTTAGAGACAAAAATGGTGGCTAGTTGTTTTTTAGGTATGGGTACATGGAATGCGGCTAGAAAGGGCTCACCATCGTTGTAGGAAGGATGAGAAACTTTCACCATTTTTTTTTGGTATTATGCACAAATCAATCATAGTGACATCATGTTCTACATTATAGGAAAAGTGTCTTACAAATTTTTCTAATAAGTTGGCGAACGTTGTAACAAAGCCTTTAGGTAATCGAAGGAACCATTCTAAGTGCAGACCCACCTAGACTTCTAGAGAAGAGTTTAGAAAATAGGATTCATTGTATGTACTTCTTGAAAAATCATATAGAACTCCTTGACATGTTCATGGGGATCTCATTTTCCCTTTATATTTTTCAAATTTAGGTGGTTCAAAATATGGTGGAAAAGGGACCCATAAGATATCGCTTGGTCAAAAGGATAGGGACAAAGTTCCTCAAATTTATATTGTCATCCCTATGTGTCGAGTTGCAACCTTTGAAGTGTTTCCTTCATATACTTCACTTCTTGCTCCAAGGTTGGTTCTAGGAGGATTGGGAGGTGGTGGAATTGAAGTTGGGATGAGAATGTTGGGATATATGATCATTGGGATGGTTGTGGACTGATTTGGGAGGCTAATTGGCAATTTGGTTGCTCATTTAATTGCATTTGGGATAACACTAATTCTTTGGATATGTTAGGGTGGTTCTCTCTACCATCCCATTCGGATTATGATGCACAGTGGTTTGGATTGTGACGGTGTGTGGATGGTCATTGGCCAATGTTATCATTGTCATTCTGGGAGAATACTATGGAGTTGGTCGTGAGTATAATTAGAAGGAATTTTTTTCCCCATGTGATATAGCTGGAGCAAAAGGGATCCTTATTCTTCTCAATGAAGCGGTTTAGGCTTGGGGATTTCTCTTCTTCTTCCTTATGTAAAGTAGGTACTAGAGTCATTAAGTCACTACTAGTGTTAACCATGGTGGGATCCTTATCTTCTCCTCTAGGTCGATTTTCTTCAGCATTGGCATCATCCCTAATTGTGGTATAAATATTGATCAAGTTTTCGTCATGTTGTGGTGATTGTTTTCCTTGGATCATTTCTTCAAATTGGGATCGATTTATTATTCGCATAGGTTCATTAGATTATGATGTTAGTTAGATTTATTAGAGTCCTAATACCCTGCCTCGGGACACCCGTATTGGTTCACACCAAAGGGTGTTGAAAAAATCTTGTTTACATTTGAGTAAAATTTAGGTTTTGTAAAGCGAAAGTATTTACTAATGTACTTCACCGTTTCATAATAATTAATTTATCCTAATTTAATTTATCCAAAATTAAATAAGCACTAACCCAATAACAACTTAATTATTTTATTTTATTAAGTTCACTAGGGTCACAAATAAAACCCTACACCCCTTTATAACTTAATTAGTTTTCCCCTTTTTAATTAGTTTTCCCACACCCCTCTTTAATTTATTTCTCATTCCCATAAAATGTTCATGACTTAAAGTGTGTAGGGTTTAATGTGAGCCCTAGGATAGATCTAATCTTGACCCTAGATTTGAATCTTACCCTAAAGTTGCCCTAAACATCTTTATGTTCTTTTCTTTTCTTTTCCATTTTCTTTTCTCTTCTCATTTTGTTTTGTTTTGTTATTTGTAGAGTTAGGTATGAAGAGCTATGGATGGCCATTGAAGAAGTTCATGGAGTTATTTTGATGGATTTTTCTTTATTATACTATTATTATTATTTTTATTAATATTTTATTTCCCCCAAAACTATTTTTATACCTAATGACATTCTGAGTTATTGGTAAATAAAATGCTCCACAAATTTGTCTTTTGTGATAAATTGTAAATTGAATCTCTCAGAACTCACACACACGTGTGTGTGTGTACACACAATAACACATTTTTTAAAACCCGTAAACACAACGATTAAAAGACAAACCCAAATTCACCGCAAATCTTGCAGGTTTGAAAATATGCAGGGTTTTGGGAGTGGGAGGCGGCATGAATGGCGTGGAGAATGGAGTGTCGGGAGAGGGGTTCTGGAGGGAGGGACGGTGATGGGGTGGTGATTGGACATTGTTTTTTTGGGCAGGTTAGGGGAGGGATCGGCCCTCAAGGATTTCATTTTCTTTTGCAAGGTTTTTGGGAACCGGGTTTTAAACTTTTTTATTCTTCTTTCTTTTTATAAAGATCTTTGTTTTATCAATACTATAATATACACTGCAATTAGATTTTACTTTAAACAATAACTAGTTTAATTAAAATTTAACTAATTAAATATACTATATGGATATATACATTATAATATATATATATTTAATATATTACTTGCATATACATGATTATATAATAAAATAATTGATATATAACAACGTTTAAAATTAATATAGTTATATTTATAAAATATAACTATATTAAATGTATTAATGGTGGTTATTTTATATATATATAAAATTTATACATATATTTAGGGGAATGTAAGGATAAAAGGGGTTATTTCAATTTGTATTATATAAATCATTATTTTGCTTTTTGAATTATGAAATTTAAAATAATGTATTAATATCTATATGTTAAAATGATTTTCTATTTATGAGATAAAAGAAAATTTAACAAAATATTTCAAATGAAGAGAGAATGCTGGAATCAAAATTTTTAAAACTTAGTGAGGAAGAATACAATTCACATTGGATTTCATTAATAAAATAAATTAGTTAAATTCTATGGAAAGGAAAAAAAACTAAATTCCATTCTATTCAATAATGTTACCAAATTTTACAAGGAAGGAGATATATTGTAAGAAGAAGAATATTTCTTTACAATGTAATCCTCAAGCTCCATGTTATGACTAATTTCTTTTCAAATGCCATGCTAATTAAAAGTACAATTTCAGATTTTTTAAAAAGAAAATATCCTCAAGAATATACATTCTTTCCTTTATATATTATATCATATATATATTTTTTTTGTATAAATAAGAACATATTTCCATATAATCTATAAACTTTCATTTCAAAATGGATTTCCAATCAATTCATATTAAGGAATCATTCTATTTTAACAATATTTCTTTTCCAAGGAGCTTAAGGTCTCACAAATACAACCATGATTCCAAAATACTTAAAATACATAAGGAAATCAACATATCAAATCTTCTTTCCAAGATTGAAGGAAGGTTACACCTACAAATGTGACACTAAGTTTACAAGTGATTCCAAATCACAAATAGGATACTTTACAAGACAATGAAATTTCCAAATAGCCACATTCATGAGATTACAATGAGAGTAATGTCCACAAAAAATAGGAGAAAACAATGAATAACCAAGGTGCCAAGAACCTCCAAACATCTCCATGATTTGAGCTCCAACCTTGAGTGTTTTTCAAGAGACCAAAACCAAGAGAAGGGTTTGTTTTACCACCCAACCTATAGGCATCATTACATGCCTTTCCAAGGGTTGGAAGACATGCTAGCCTCCCCCAAGCCCATGGGAGAGAGAGAACTAGCTTCCACAATTGTGCACAAGATATAGGGAGACATAACAACATTATATTCACATACAAAACAAGTCCATGCACTAAGAAAAATAAAACATTTTGCAAACAAGGAAAGGAGGAGAAAACCATATTCATCCTCCAAAATGGGGAAGAGAAGATGAGATATCCAAGGTGCCAAAATTGTGGTCCAACCCTAAGATGCACACAAACAATTTCTTCACAACCTCCTTATTCCTCCAAGACAAAAAACCCTCCTTATTGTTCCACCCATTCACCTGAATCCTTCTTAGGGAGGATTTTCAAACCCCATTGGGTTTCCTCTCCAAGAATGAGGAAGGGGGTTCAAACCATATGAACCACCTTCCCCACCTCAAACCATATGAGGGGAGTAAAAATAACCTACATGGCTTGCCCATCAAGCCATGAGGTTTGAGAGGGGAAAATCCCTCTCTCTTCCCCCACATAAACTCTAAAATCCATCAAGCCATATGATGGATGGAGAAAAAATAAAATAAACATACTCAAGCAACAACACACATGAACAAAACACACATTTCAAAAATAAGAACAGACTAAGATCTAGCATGACATATAACAATAACAATAAGCTCAAAGAGCCTACCTCCAAAATCTCTCCAACACTCTAAGCTTTTCCACTTCTTGATCCAAGCAAACTCTAGCTCCAAAAATCTCCAAGCACCAAGCAAAAGCTCAAAAAAAAAATTCCTCTTTCTCCCCCATGAGGGAGAATTTGAAGAGAAGCAAAAAAATTTCCTCACCAATGAGGGGGTGACATGTGTCACCCCTCTCTTCCCTCCAAGTCAAAGATTCCAAAATAAAAAGAAGAAAAGATAAAATCACTTTTAACACTCTTCTCCCCAATTCCCAAAATGAAAATAAAACAAGATTGAAGTGCAACTTTTAACAAAGCACACATACCAATACCATCTTACATGGATGGTGACCAAAGAAGAGGCAAAAAGGGAGGGAAAACTCCCTTTATGCCTTGAAATTAAGCCCCCTACCTATTAGGTAGGGTCTAAGGGCTTATTTTTATGCTAAGGGAACCCCCAAAACTAAAAGGGGTCACTTAAAATGCCAAAATAACCCAATTTCGGGTTTGGCAAAATTGGGCACAAGTGGTAGAGGATGTGGGGACCACCCAAGGGTTCACATGTGACCCTAATCCTCTCTAGATTAAGTAAATCAATTACATCTAATTCAAAACTTAATGCAAGTGGGGACCATTATTTCCCCAAACCAAGTTTACTAACAAAATAAACACCTAAACAAAATTAATAATTACATAGACATATTACATTACAAATGAGGGTCACTCATGGTGCCCAAAACAATAAATCTAACGCTAAGGCCTCATAGCAATAAACATGGCTAGGGCTTAGCCCATGGGCTGCTTGTGCACAAGTTGTGTAGCTGGCATGAGTCCCACATTCTCCCATGACTTGTCACCTGCACACTCAATGTACACATTATAACCGTACATGTCTGATACATTGTAAATCAACTACTCAATAAGTAATCAATGAAATCTATGATATCATAACATCCTCATGGAATCGTAAATGTTAAAATCATGCACAATTACACACAATTTACCATGAATTAGCCATAGAGATATAATATAAATGGCATACATCCATAGAATGAAGACATGCGACTAAAAAAAAGTATTCAACACATATTTATTAGGTCCACAAACATTATCATAATAAGTTAGTGTCCCCAAAATCTATGTGGAAGGTGTGTCAAGATACTAATCAAATCAAATTGACGCTACGCGCCCAAATAACCATACATTTCTATGAAGATCAATTATCATAACATACTGTCTAAACATAAATCAAATCCTTGTCAAATCATGTCTATGAATAAAGACAGTCAACAGATATCCGAGGCTGTAAAAATGGATGGCACTACATCCCCCCTCTCCTAAAATTACACTTCCTCCTAGAAATCATTAGAAGAGATACATATATGACCTCACGAGATATCATGTCATATCATGCGGTTGTTGATCACAACCAGAATTTCCCATCAATTCAAACTTGGTCAAGTACTAAGTGTTTCTCTTACTTAGATTAATTTAATTAAAGGAAGTTATATCTTCTAAGGAAATTGTTATCAACATCATTGTTTAAAACCTCTAAATGGTCACACGTATTATATGTCCAATGTCAAGGACACTTTAAGGGAACTAAATTATTATTAGTATCTTTTACAAACATGTCTTATCAAATATAACATGGTTCAAGGTCAATTGTATTTTTCAATTAGGAGAAGGGAGGTTACGACCCCTTAGTAAACTTGATGTATAATCCCAACAATCTAATCTTTCTTATGGGATGGAAGAAATTTGAGGGAGAGAATGGATGAAGGATGTACCTCATTAGTAGAGGGCTTAGGATGTGCCTTATTATAAAGGCTTAGAAGAATAAGATAAATGATAAGGATTTTTTTATCTATTAACAAGATATGGATCAATAAGATTAGGTCAATCGTATCAAAAGGGATCATAAATAAGATGTTTAGGATGTGTATGATGATATAAGGTTACGACGAGGTTTTGGGATGGGATAATTATATGATTGGTATGAGTGTTAGAATATTATAGACCTAGATTGATTAGGACGCCAATATGAAATGCCAAGTGATTAATAGGGTAAGTCTTGTGTGGTTTTACAATAGTGTGTTTTGTTTTGAAAGTGGAAAAGGTGTGGTTGTAGTTAGCAAATGATGAATGTGGGATTATGAATTTTTTTTAATAAGATGGGATTGTTGATTTTCTATTAAAATTTTTTAGATTTTTGTTTTTGTATTAACGCGAGAGGTTTAGTGAGAAAATTATGGTAGTGTATGTCTAAAGTCTATGGTGACAAAAATTTGATTTATTATTTAGAAAATGTGGGTATAATGTCAAGGAAATAACTTATGGTCAAAACTTGGGTATTATATGGAGAAAAAGATAATCTAAGTGAGTGTGATGAATGTACGTAATGGGGGTTATGACATTGTATATTTTTTGAAAATTGAGTCAAAAGGTTATGGTAAAAAATGGGCGAGTGATAGATGTATGGTTTATTTACGAGGATTGGTGTGAGATTTATTTCACTGGTTTCAACAAAACACCAAACAAGTACACTCCTAACTAGGCAAGTGGGATTGTAATCAAGCTATAGCCCTCTTTTAATACCACACACCGATGGTGGTTCCACAAACTGGCTCTCCACATATGTGTCAATGTGGGGTTGGCTAGCGAGTGATCTTCAGTGGTTCCTTCCCCCGCACTATAACTTGGTTGCAGCCGAAGGATACCTATGCTAGGATAAACATGCTCTCTATGGGCATCCCCGATATACCTTGTGGTATGTGTGGCCTAAGTCTGTGTTGCAATGATGTTGTCTAAGGCTTGGGTGTTAGGACATGGAAGCTCACTTCACACTACTCTTAAAACAAGCAAGTGTTTAGCCAATAATGACAGCTCTCCAAGAATTTATATACCCCGCCGGAACATGGGATGTTTCTACGTGCATGGAGGTGAAGTCCATGGTCACAATACCCCTAAGACTATGGTAAGTACATGGATGTCACTTGCACGTCATGTTACCCCCTATAAAAAGAAAAAGGGAAGGAAGGATTACCACTTTCGATCCTCAAGATCATCCTAGGACGTGAGAGGAGAGCATACATGGCATCGCCTTCGGGTTTAAACAATAAATTACACAAAGTACAAAAAATATAGTACAAAATTTTATCAAAAATGAGGTATTTGAATGGGGGTCTTTGACGAGGGAACCTCTAAGCCAAAAGAGGTTAGTAGTTTTACTTAAAACCCCAATATTCTTGGACCGTTCGGGCTACAAAATAAGGGTTAGTAGTCTAGATATAATTGGTACTCTGAAACCACAAATGTTAGGTACATTTTGATCAAATGAAAAAACTGACAGAGTTTCCCCTTGTTTCTGTCATTTTCCTGCAAAAAAAAGATCTAATATCTAATTAAAAAGCCACTTTGGAAGCTCCAATTACTAACCAGATGTAAAATAACTTGACATGTCTATACAAGAACGAATTTCAAATCGAAGAGGCTTTGGACGCCATTCAATTAACTCAAAATGCCACCCAACAACTCTAATCCTATTATAGAATACAGGACATCGACAGGTCATAATGGGAATGAAACAAAGTTTGGGCACCTATGATACTAGAAGGAACAAGTTGCTGATTGACCTACACCAGGACATCCAAAATCAAGTGGTGGCATATTTACAGAACCCGGGGATGTGCAATGTGACACAATGAATAGTCACCCTTGAAGAAAATTCCTTTTTTGGTTGCCTTTTGCATGTTTTTTTTATTATTGGTAAATAGTTTTTTGAAAGGGACTATACCCTTGTATACAAAGAGGGCCTAGAAGCCAGAATAGGAATGAAAAACATTACAAGAAGGATCAAGATCCAGATAAGACATAAAAACCCAAGGTAACCAAAGAGCAGTTACCCCAAAACATCAAACCAGTTCAAACACTGCAGAAGAGTAGCCAAAAAACAGCAAAAAAATAGCAAAAAACACGAAGGAAGGTAGCAAGAGCAGCGCAGATCCACAATTACTTCTTGGCGGCTTTGGTGATTCTGGATTTAATAGTCTGCCAAGAGGTGAACATAGCCAATGTCATCATATGAGTAGAGTCAGAAATATCCAGCTGTTGAATGGTCTGTTTGCTTTCCTTTTCCGTGCCCCAAAGAGTTGTTGGTATTCCACTGAGATTAGAGACGCTGCGGACATGCTACTCAATAAATTCTTCGATTGCACTAAATATAGCCATATTATGGTCATGGTGAGTCTTGGCTTTCCCTAGATGGTTGTCCAGGGAGTTCAGTTTTTTGTAGATATCCTCAACCTGTTTATTGTCAATATCAACCTCCTCCTCCTTCTTCCTCTTACCTTTTTGCTTAGCCAAGTTTTTAACTTCTTCTTTCAACAGCAACATGTCTTTTTCTAAGGCTTCCAGCCTTTTTGTGGAGCTCTCAGTGTGTGCCTCCTATGAACCAGTACTGCTAATATGAAGGAGATTATGAGCAACCTCCAAGTCCTGAGGAACGTTCCCCGAAACAGGGGTATCCAGGTTCAGTCTTTTAGAAGACCTAGTTATAGGTCTGGTCGAAGTGGAGGTGAAGGGGGTGGGAGCAAAGGTGGGGGGGATGACAAGGGGAGCCGAGAAGGAAGGAAAAGGGGTAGCAGTAGTGGTGATGGGGATAGAAGGAGAAGAGATGGGGGTAGCGGCAGCGGTGAGGGGAAAAGATGGAACAGAGATGGGGGAAGTTGGAATGCTGGGAAACTTAAGAAGACAAAGTTTATGCAACAAGAAGATGAGACCTTGATGCAGAGGGACCACACGAGTATGCTTTTGGAACTCCAAAATGGAGCGCTCAAGAGAATTAAGAAGATAATGAGGGAAACATACCGTGAAACTTCTGCGGAAGTGATTGAGGAACACAAGATGTTTTGAGGGCACTGTGACGAATCTCCCCTCCAAAGAGATGTATCGAACCATCATACGGGTGACCTCGTCAAAAGGTGGAGGGATAGAGCTGACCTGCAAACCCACCATGATGAAGACCAGTTTCTCATTACCCTCAACAAATTTCCTCTCCTCAGCAGCCCTGTCAATCCTTTTATTAAAAAAGTGGTACCCATCCATTCCAAGGCCTGTTGCTTCGGCTATTAACTCTTCATTGATCAAAATTTTTTGCCCGCCATATTCAACTTTGTGATCCTTCCAATCCTTCACAAATTACATGGAAATGCTTTGGTCGTGACCCTGTATCTTCTCAATAAAATTTGTGATGCCTCCCTGGTTGAGAAGATTCCAAAGCTCTTCATTATTCTTCCACTCCGGGTCCTTGCTGGGCTCGATCTGACAAGGGGCTCCTCCCATTTTCACCATGCTTAAGTGATTGAAAGTATAATCTTCAAAATCCCTATGAGGAATTCTATAATAGATGCAGTTTCCAATCCACCTTTCTCTATTTTTTCTCACGCGATGGGAATGATGAATAGTGTAGCCGTTGCTGTCATAACATTTCCCACGAATGCCTGCATGAATGCTGCTATGTACCTGGGAAATCCCACATGCGTGAACTTCATCCCCCTTAGAAACCCACTCCAGATCATCATCATCCTTACTACGGACTTGAAAATCCATAAAAACCTGTTTAAAAGTTGTTATAGGCACAATATTTCCCACATGTGTGGCTTTAATCTTCATATAAATCCACTTTAAGTCATCATTATGCTTTCTATAACCTTGATTGCCCGTCAAGATCTGCTTGAGTGTTGTTTTAAACTTATCAGCACGTGTGAAAGTCTTATTCTTAAAGACCCACTCCAAATGCTCATTTATCTTACCCCAAATTTGCATGCTCATAAGTATCCGCTTGTATGTTGTTTTGAATCTGCTCAGGAATGTGATCACTATTATCCCAAATAATGTGATTAACATTTATGCCATAGTTAGCCAATGCATCTGCCACCTTGTTACCCTCCCGGTAAGTATGCTTGATCCAAATATTATTGAAGGTTTGGAAAATACTTATGGATTCCAAGATGAAGTCCTTGATGTTCCAACTTGGAGGTGAACACTGATTAAGATGATTAATGATATTAAGCGAGTCTCCTTCCAGAATGAGATTTTGGATATTATGAGTCTGAGCAATTCTAAGGCCCCATAAAGCGGATAATGCTTCAGCAAAATGATTAGTTTGTATTCCCATTTTACCAGCATAAGCAGCAACCAAACTGCCTTTATGATCCCGGATCACTCCTCCCCCAGCTGCAATTCCAGGGTTACCCTTAGAGGCCCCATCAAAGTTCAACTTATACCAGTTGAGATCAGGAGGATGCCAATGTATCAAAGATCTATCAATATTATTACCGGAATTATTTCAGATATTGTCAGCTCCAATCTGCCATTGGGACAAGATATGCTCTTCATTTTCTGGATAACTCTTGTTCTTGGGGGGTTTAAATCTAGCAATATTCTCTTTAATAGCATTAGAAATTTTCCCAATACTGAGCTTATAATTCTGTTTACTATTTCTAAAGATGATATCATTTCTATCTTTCCATATCCTCCAAATAACATGAGGCATTACCAAATTCCAGAGCCTTCTCACAACACAATGTTTATAGGGTGGGCTCCATTGGGTCCAGAGCTGACTGAAGTCCTTCGGAACCACCCAGGAAGCTTTAAAATTAGAGAGGGAAAAACTCCACATTTTGGTAGCATATTCACAATGGATAAACAAATGACTGATATCCTCAGAGTCTTTTTTACACAGATGACATCTATTAGGCATTATGAAACCTTTTCTTATCAGGTTGTCAGTGGTAAGAATTCTGCCCCTGAGAGCAAGCCAAAAGAAAAAGTTAATTTTAGGTGTTAGCTCAGTCATCCAAATTCTACTCCATTTAAACTCAGTTTGACTATTGTCGAAGAAAGTATTATAACCAGTTTTAACAGAGTAGTCCCCATCAATAGAATTGCTCTAGACCAATTCATCCTTAACTTCCAGCCGACTTAAGGGGATAAGGTCCAACTGATCTTGTAGGGAGGAAATAGTTTGGATCAGATCATCTCTATCCACAGAAAAGTTTTTTCCATTTCTTTTTGTTACCATTTCTTTCAATATAATCCTTGATTCTAGTGCCATACTTGCTTTCAAGACTGTCTTTGACTACACCAAATCTGTCCATAAGGCTGCAATTAAACCAGTTATCATCCTAGAATTTTATTTCACAACCATCTCCCACTTTCCATTTACTTCCTTGTTTGATGAAATTTCTGCTCTTCACTAAATTATTCCAAAAAATGGAACCATAAGGAAGATGCTCATCTTGAAGAAAAGAAAAGACTGCTTGTTGATTAAGGTATTTAGCCTTAATTAATTCTATCCAGGGTTGCTTCTCAGATAGCATTCTCCAGCCCATTTTCACAATAAGAGCCTCATTCATTTTCTTTATGTCTTTTATGCCCAGGCCCCCAATAGATTTTGGAGTACAAACCTTATCCCAAGCAACTAAGTGATATTTAAACTTCTCCTCCATGCCCTGCCATAAGAAGTTTTTCTGAATCCTCTCAATTCTTTCTCTGAAGGTAGAAGGGATCTTATATAGAGACATGATATAGATAGGCAGATTTTGAAGAGTGCTTTTTATGAGCAGGCACTTACCAGCACTAGATAGAATGGCTCCTTTCCATCCAGCCATTTTTTTTTGAAATCTCACCAACAAATCACTCCACACCTTGGTAGAAACTTTTTTAGTGCCAAGAGGGAGTCCTAAGTATGTGGCTGGAAGTGAACTTATTTTACAACCCAGAATTTTTGCAATTTTAAGTTGTCTTTCCTCAGGAGTGTTGAAGAAGAAAATGGAGCTTTTATCATAATTGATCTCTTGCCCAGAAGCAGATTCGTAAAGTTGCAGAATAGCCTTGGTAGCCTTAGCTTCAAGGACAGATGCCATTAAAAGAAGGATTGTATCATCCACAAATTGCTGATGAGAAGCTGCTTGGCTGATGGAAGTGGGCTTTGAACCTTTCAGAAGACCGTCAATAACTGCTTTACCAATTGTTCTACTAAGACTGTCTGCCATAAGAATGAAGAGCAGGGGGGATATGGGGTCCCCTTGTCTTAGCCCTCTGCTGCTTGTGAAAAAACCCACCGGCTCACCATTAACCACCACTGAGAATCTGACCGTAGAGATGCAAGCCTTAATAATTTTTCTGAATTTAGCAGGAAAACCAAATTTAATTAAAGCATTGTCTAGAAAAACCCAAGAGACCTTGTCAAAGGCTTTATTCATATCAAGCTTAAGGACCATATTCACTTTTTTATTATTTTCCATAGAGTGTATGGTCTCATGTACCATAATCACTCCATCTTGGATAATCCTGCCTTTAATGAATCCACTCTGCTGCCTTGAGATTAAATCATTCATAATAAATTGTAGCCTGGTAGCAATGATTTTGGTAAAAATTCTATAGATAACATTCACAAGGCTGATGGGTCTGAAGTCTTTGAAGTCCTTAGCATCCATTTTTTTTGGAGCAAGCACAATGTGGGTGTTATTCAGCTCTTTCAAAAGATCCCCAGTTCTATAGAATTCATTCACCACTCTGAGAAGATCATCCAAACATATTTCCCAAAATTTCTGAAAAAAGTTAATAGAAAAACCATCCGGGCCCGGAGCCTTGTCACCTTCTAAAGTAAACACAAATTTTTGCAGTTCTTCTAGTGTGACAGCTTTAGTGATATCTTTAAATCTCTGCTCCTCAATTTTTCCTTGGGGAATAGCCTCCAACATGAAAGAAATTGCCTCATCAGCAATGATATTCCTCTCATTAAGAAGTTTTTTTATAGAAATTGAGAGCTTCCTCTTTGATGCTTTTGGGATCTTTTATAACAGTGCCATTACTTTTAGCCACTTCTATAATCCTATTACAAGCTCTATGCTTTAAAGTGGTCATATGAAAAAACTTCGTATTTCGATCTCCTTTTTTTAGCCAGATAGCCCTAGATTTTAGTCTCCATAAGGATTCTTCTCTGCTACAAATCGTATGCAGCTCTGAAAGAATATTCTTTTCCTCAGTTTGGTCTTCAAAAGATCTCCCCATTGTATTCATTTTGATTTCCAGATCTTGGAGCTTTTGTTTTAAATTCTTTTTTTTTCAAACACATTACCAAAAACTCTTTTATTCCAAATTTTAACTTGTTTTTTAACATTTTTGAGCTTCTGAATCAATCTAAATTGAGCAGTGCCTTCACCATTCCAAACCCACCACTCTTTAATTTTGTCATAAATGTCATCATGCTCCATCCACATCTTTTCAAATTTGAATGAGCTTCTGATGGGCTTAGTCCAATTGAGAAGATTTAAGGCAATCAGATTGTGGTCCGATCCAATTCTGGGTAGGGAAGAGAGGTGGAAGTCCTGACTGAGAATCCAACTAGCAGAAATCAGGGCTCTATCCAGTCTAACTTGGATTAGATCTTTTCCCAACCTTCTGTTGGTCCAGGTGTATTTATTCCCATGGAGATCCACATCCAAGAGATTAAGATCAGCAACAAAATCTACAAATTCATCCATACCTGTGGAAAAGCTGGAGATTCCTCCATATTTTTCACCTGGGTTTAGAGGAGAATTAAAGTCACCCATGATAAGCCAGTTGGCTGTAATATGCTGGTTTCTAAAGATCTTAAGATCAGTCCATAGTTTACGTCTCCCACTAACCGTATTAGGGGCATAGATATTAGAAAGGATCCATTCACCATTGTTCTCAATAGCATGAAATTTAATAGCAAGATGATTAGTGCTAGCATTAAGAATCATACCAGTACAGTGTCTTTTATCCCAAAGAGTAGCCAGACCTCCAGAGGCTCCCTGAGAGTCCACCGCAGCCATGTCAGAGTTTTCCCAGAAATTCTTTTTACTAATTTCAAGGATCTTAGCTTTCATCTTAGTTTCCTGCAAAATCAAAATACTAGGACTACTAGAATCCCATAACTCCTTAATGATTCTCTATTTGGAGTTTCCTTTTAGCCCTCGGATGTTCCAAGAGATAATCTTCATTTAATAGGAGTGGGAGCTGGGATTTCCTGATGGCTCAATTGACGTTGAGTGCCATCTGCAATGTCTTTCTCTGTTCTCTTGGATCTAAGAGTCTTTTTTGAGGGCCTTCCTCTTTTAGAACTACTTCCAAAATCTACTATTCTTCTAGCAGAAGATCTAGTAGTTCTGGATGTTGAAGTTTCCCAGTTGTCAATTTTCTTTTTCTTTTCACTATAGAGCGATTCTGGGATCATTTCAAATCCTTTCATTCTCTTTTTTTTTTTGAAATGACCTCTATGAATCCAGAAGTTAGCTCCTCATCTTCCTTAAATGGTGTTACTTCTCCCTCCTCTTTCTCTCTCTGATTACTGTCAATATAGTGTAGATCTGCTGATTTATTGCTGAAGTAAGGGTTTCCCTTTGTGGTTGAGATTTTACTTTCGACCCTTGGAGTGATTTTCTGTAATGCTTCTTTTGAACCCATGTTGTCCTTCTCCAACATTTCCTCAATGATGCACAGAGAATTATCTATCTCAACTTCCTTAGTGTCATTTTGAAGTTCCAAAGTTTGAGCTAGATCCTTCGGAATGATATTTACCTTTACTATTCCTTCTTGTTTGTCCACCTCCATAGTCACCTTTACTGGATTTTGCATTTCTAAGTCCTCTTTGTTTCTGATTGGTGCTCCATGTAAAGTTTTCGCTAGGGTTTTTGGACGCCAGACTAGGTGTTTCCTTATTGGAGTTCTAAACCCCCTTTTTTTTCCTTTTTTTTGTAGTTCAACTCAGGCTAGTTAGGGGATTTTTCTTCTCTTCGGCTTTCCTTGTCTAGCACCATGCTTTCCTTTGTCATTTCTAAATCACCCTCAAGTTGTTCTTTCTTTTTGTGTTTATCCTCCTCTGTAGAGATCTCCTTATTAGGGCATTTTTTGGTGAAGTGTCCTATACGATGACATTGCTTACACCTTAAATGAAAGGTTTCATATTCAATTTTTCCGATCCACATTCCACACTTAGATTTCAAGATGATGTGCTCCAGTAACTCCTGCTCCATTTCAGAAGAAATGCAGAATCAAGAAAAAGCAAGTCTGGATCTGTTTCTCGTGGGTCCATCCAGCCCGATCGGAGCACCTATGGATTTAGCAATGTTTAGCAAGATTTCATCATCCCAAAATTGCAACGGTAGCCCTGGGAGTCTACACCAGATTGGAATGGTGTTTATATTTTCAATGTTCGGGTCAAACCCTGGATACCATTTTTTCAAAAAGAGGCCCATATTACCCAGCCACCACGGGCCTCCCAGAAGCACCGATTCCAAATCAGTCTGTTGATTAAATTTTTCCAGAAAAAAACCCCGTGGCATAATGGTAATACTCAGATCCCCCTTAGGTTTCCACTTTCTAAGAGCCCATTTTCTAATAAAATCAATATTAGGTCTAGAGCCTAGAAACTTACCAACAAGGGAAAGATTCACTTTGTCCAAAGCCCTATTTATGCAGCCATCTGGAACCATTAGACAGGTAGCACCTTCATTGTCCTTTTCCCACGTGAACTGCCCTCTTTCAGGAGATTGTGGACCCACTTTTCTGTTAGGGTTTTGAAGAATCTTATTCCAGGCCAAAGGTGTGGATCCCAGCGTGTCCACTTTTTCAGTTTGCAGCTTTTCATCCATCTGATTCTGGTCAGTAAGCAGCCTCCTCTCAGCTATATTTGGCCTAGATGCGTAGACATTCTATAGCCAATACAATTAAAACCGCACTAATTGTACCTCTGTCGTTATCTCCATCACTTGCTATCTCAAGTCCTAGATTGAATTCAGTTTTGTTAGTGTTCAAACATGAAATGAGTATTAATGAAACCAATTCATTAATTAAAATCTAACATAATGAGTTCATCTACCTCAAATTGAGTTTTTATAAAAAGGGGGAGAAATGATATAACTGTACTTTACAAGTGAAATCGTCCATAACTTTGACTGAGTTTGATTTGATCCTTGATTTTCTTGTTGAAAATATGATAAAGCCTTCAGATATTTGGATTAATTTCAGTAGCACCTTTGGTGATCAATTGCTTGATTGAGCTTAATAGAATGCTATGAAGATTGCTTATATGGCTTGAAGATTAGGCAACATTTACTTGCATTCAGTTTCTAAGGTGAGAATTTAATGGAGGATGAACATCCTATTTATAGCTAGAGGAGGTAAAAATCAATGACTAAGATCTTACCATGGTGGATTAAATCAATGGTTGAAATTGGATGAGAGAGGAGATATTTTCTAATGTGGAGAATTATTTAGATTTCTTAAGAACTATACATTGAATCTAAAAATTAACAATGGAATAGTGTATGTTTAATTTGAATATTTGAAAATGGGAGGGAAGAATGGAGAGGTTTCTAGAAATAGAAGCCTTTACATTTGGATGGTCATTTAGTGAATGTAAATTAGGTTCAGATTAATTATACTTAGTGGGATGATTAGCATGAGAAATTGCTAGGCATAGGATAAAATGCCATTAGGGTCGTAAATGGTAGGAAATCATTGAGTATTTTTAAATTAGTGGGAAATAATTAATGATGATTAGTTAGTGTAATAAGTGAAATATTAATAACGTATTAATATTTCTAAGTGTGTAAATGTGGTTTATGTAATATGAAGTAATTGGAGTATGGTTATATATAATATAATTGGTTGAGGTAATTAAATTTTAAATTAATTAGCCAATATAAGATCGTTGGTCACTTTATGAATGTTTATTATATGATTGGAGAATTATTTGCTAAATGATCATGTCCAACATGTTACATGTCTAGGTTATGTTATAAGAAATTTCCAAAAATGTAGTGCCCACTTTCCTTGGACACTATTCAAAATACTGATCCTGACACTATTGGTCACATTTTGGATATTATTATGTTTTGATGTAGTATGATGTATCAGGGATTATTATGGACATTATTATGTTTTTATTAGTATGATGGTTAGATGTTAGATCCTGGATTAATATTGATCTTAGATTCATATGGTTTGCTTGATGATCATTGAGACATTTTTATTGTTATGTGGATGATGATATACTAGTTGACATGGACAGGTTATTGATGTTAATTTTAGACATGTGACATTGATTATTATGAATAGTTCTAGTATAGAAATCTATTGGATGATGATATAGTTACAAATTGAATTTTAAAGATAAATATTGAATCTTGATATTGTTGTGATTTGGATCTAATAATTATTGTTTATATATCATTTGGATGTTCTGATATGGCCACGAGGCCGAAGGAGATATTTTGCATTTTACAGGTTAAAATCACAACAATGTCTGGGGGACTGGAGACTAACCATATTGGAATTCAGTGTGAAATCCAACAAGGTCACCATGGCAACTGTGTTTGATTGTGTGTTTAGTTGTTAGGATTTCCCATGGGGGGATTTCCATTATTGTGACCATAGGGGCATATGTGTGTTTTTATTATGTGTTCCCTTTTTAATTATTGTTGTGTGTATTTTATTTGTAATGTGCTTTTGTTTTAATTATTTAAAAGTGATAGTATGATGTGAGAGTCATATAGTTAAAATTTAATTAAATTAAATAGGATGTGGAAGGTGAAATTAAATGTTATTGTCTTGGTTGAAAATGAAATTTATTTATATATTTGTATAACCATATGGTAATTAAATATAATGGTTGTGTCTAAAGTTTGTAATAAACAAATGTCATAGAAATAAATGCATTTTAAAAGATTATGTAAGTTACCAAGTATGGGTTGTGTAAGTGAAGTGATAGATCGTGTAAGAAATTGTAAGAGGTTGTAAGAAGATTTTGGAAGGTCAAACACTCCATCTCTCCCTTGATATTCGAATTTGAGCTTGGAGGCCAAATTTGGAGGCTTATGGGACAAGTTAAACTTGTCCCACACCTCTCAAAATCATCCACCAATCATGTTTATTATATTGGAGTCAAAATCAACTTATTTTATTGCATTTTCACATAATTTATTGTAAGATTTGTTTGCACTTGTCTTACAAATTTTAAATGCATTCCTTTTTTTAGGATGGGCAAAAATGAAGTGTGTAAGTGGTTTGTCATTCACATTTATTAGGATTTAATTGACTTGATGTTGATTGCATTTTAGGGTAAGGAAAAATGATGTGGCATCCCACTTGGAATCCACATCATCCTCTTCCACCATCTCCTTTAAAATTGGATTCCTCCTCATTTTGAGGTTGTTGAAAGTTGGAGATTTCACTCTTGGGTCAAATTTTTCTCTTGCCTTTGGAGCTTGCTTTGTGGAAGAGCTTGGATTGATTCACATGCTTGTACATTACTATTTTGGGACCGTGTTTTGAGCATCAAAAGAACTGCTGTTTGGAAACAAGTCTCCATTATGGAGAGGTAGGCTCTCACTCTTTTAATTTTTTTGTTTTTTCCCTCTTTTAGCATGAATTTTTGAATGTGTTGTGTTTGCAAATCTTAGAGGGATGGGTAGAATGCTTAGGGCATGGTCTGGAGAGAAGACTATGAGGTAATCAGAGGAGGGATAAGGGATTTGGCATTGGCACTTGTCTTGAGGAGGGAGTGTTGGTTGGAATCCACCTAGGAAAAGAATATGCATGCATTTCTTACTTTGGGGGAGGTATAAGGGATAAATTTGGAGGAGGGATAAGGAGGGGTTGAAGAGGTATAAGGTTTATGGGATGGTTATGTTATTGGTGGTTGTTGTAGGTGGATGTCCAATTTCAACATAGGAGGCATAAGGAGACCTCCATAGTTCTTGCTCTTGTTTGGCTTGCTTGCTTAAGCCTTTGTGATTTTATGACTGTTTTCTAATGCAGTTGAGAACTGCTGCCTGCCTTGTTTTGATTTGTGTATTCTTTGATTTTTATGATACATGAGTGTTGCTTGCATGTGAAAGAAGTCCATGTTGCCATGAGTTGAATTATCATGCTCCATTTCAATATGGTTGGGGCTCAGGGGCCAATGGGGAAAGATGGCTTCTATTTTCCCATTGGGTATCTTGGTTGGGTGGAGAGTGTTGCCTTTCCCCCTTCCTTGTTGTGATTCAAAGATGAATAAATAAGAAGAAAACAGTAAGCTGCTGTTTGGGGAAAGAATAAAATAGTTTGACAGTCCTCTTTTCTTGAGAAAATTGAATGTAACCCTTCCCACTTAGAGTGGATGAATGTAATTGATATCCATACTTGTAATTTTGAAATTTGAAATCAAATCAAATTGGAAAGGAGTTTGGTTGTAAAGCTATTTGACCTCTCAATAAAGGATGGCATTGATTCTCTTAATTCTGTTGGAATGTGCATACTGGATTGTATTGAATGTTTTGAATTACATTTGTTGTTTGAAATGGTATCCTTGTCAAAAAAAAATGCGTGAAGAATAAACGAAAGCATTTTGTTTCCTTATTTTATTGTAAAATTTAGATATCAAAATGGTGCCATGTACTTTAAGTAATAAATTAGAGCAATAGGATGTTACAGATCAGAAATGAAAATGCTTCCACTTTGGAAATTGTAAATTGACCTTTAAATTGTTAGTAATTGAATTCTATTTTCTTTGGAATTTGTCACCAGAATTAATTCATTAAATACACAGTTCAGATTCATAACTAAAATTAAGGAACGAGATAAGAAAATTTATATGTATTAAGGTTTATAAACCTTGTGGAAACGCAACAATTAAAATGATCATCAAGAACTGCATCAAACTAGATTTTGAACTTGCATAATAGATTTCCTATCAAAAGATGCAAAATATATCAATTGCAACCCAATACATAATTTGAACCTGGAAAACACTCTTTAACACACCCACGATCATCCCTCCATGTTCAATTTACATGTTGAGGAGAAAGGGAATCAAAATTGAACGAAACTTGCAAGTTGGAAAAACTACCAGTTTTAAAATTATAATTCCCTGCAGATCGATTTCTTAAAATTGACCCTCTAAACTTCACCAAATTCTAAAATTAATGAATTCTATGCAAATAGGAATCTGAGAGATTTCCAGAAAGTCCTCGTTTTCCTAAAATGGAGTTTCCTATCAAAAGTTGTGGCCATTTGAAGTTTTACTTCAAAATGGCCATCCCAAACCAAAAATAAATTAATTCGACCTTAGAAAAATTTAAATTTTGAACTTTGGAAAAATTGCCTAAAAATTTCCACGGCCCCGCCAACCTCTCATCCTATCAGAAGTTGCCACGTGGCACCTTGGAGGGGCATGCCCTTAATAAAAACTTAACTTTTTGAAAATTTTGCCTTGGGAAAATTTTCACAAATTTCCCCGCAACCCCGCGGACCCCAACCAATCACGTGCTGACACGTGGTAGGGGGGGTGCGTAGATCAAAATGGAAAACTTAACCCTTTTTTCCCTTTTGGAATTTTTTTCTCTTTTTCCTCCACCGGCCCGCGGCGAATCACAAAGCGCCACGTGGCCATTTGAGCAAGTGTGGAGTCATGGAGGAAAATTTTCCTTTGGAAAATTGAGACTTTGGTTTTTAGAAAAATTTCAAATGTTTCCCCACGACCTGCCGGCCCGAACGAATCACGTGATGACACGTGGTGTTTGGGAAAATTTTCCCAATTTTCTCCCTATCCCCGCAGACCTCTAAAGGAAAATTTTCCCCTAAAACTCCACCCGGCCATAACTGAAGTTTTACAAGGAGTTAGGAGAACTTCTTTATATTGTGTTTGGTTAATCAGAATCTATTTTGGAACCTATTGGTTTCAAAATAGTATCTTGCTACTTGTTTGTAGACCCTTCTTACAAAAAAAAAATTATTCCATAATTTTCCTAGTTTGTTTCTTGGTCTTAAGTGGTAGTTGAAGTAGGCATTACAAAAAACATATATATGTGTAATGTGTTCATATGAATTATGTGTTTAAATGAATTGAATAACGAGAATTCATTGTGTGTAGAAAATAAATATTTTTTGATATTTTATTAAATTTATTATTTGATCAAATTTACAAATAAGATAATCATATATTCCTAAGGCTTCATTTAGTTTTCCATTTGGCCATTTTGAATGGGTTTTTATGTCTTTTGGCTTAATAAATGCCCTAGCATACTTCCACGACCATATGAATAAATTTTTTGGTGAAATGACTGATTTATTTTAGGTGTATAATGACAACATACTAATATTTATTCAAAACATACAAGATCAATTTGAACACCTTCAAAGGTTTCACCATGTTGCTGAAAATGATGGATAGTCTTGTTTGAAAATAAAATGCAATTATGCTAGAAGTAATGCAAATTTTTAGGAGTGGAGGTTGAAAATTCTAAGAGCACATGCTCACATTAAAGAAAAGATTCTTGAATTCCCAAATCAAATTTATTAGAAAAAATAACCAAATTTTTTGCAATATTGAATCGCGTGAACATTTTATATCAAGACAATGGCAATGACAGAAATGTTCTCCAACAATTGTTGAAACAAACAGAAAATACCATAGGAATCCTGCACATAGTAAAGTAGTACAAAAGATCAAGTAGAAAATCTCAAACTTACCCCAACTACACGTCCCAATAAAAAAGAATTATGTTTTATATATTGGTGCATTCGATAATTCAGAGGGAGGAATTTTGTGCTCCATAGAAAAAAATGAAAAGGAATACATTTGTGGATTTTCCTTTGGTGTCTTTCTAGAAGAAGTGAAAAGGTGGATTTCATTAGATAAAGAGATCTATGAGAAATTTACATTGAAATACCACTTAGACCCATATCCAAACAAAATTTAGAAGATTATACACTCAAAGAGAAATACCATGGATGAAAAGATGGTAGACAAAAATATTTGAGGTGGTAGATTTTTTTAATCTGTTTCATTACACTACCAAACACATTCCATGGGAGGATAATGTAAGTGCATATTGGCTCAGTAGAAGTGAGTGTAAATTTTAGTAGTGAATCTTCACTAATTCAAAAATATTTACATTTTTGAAATTTGCCTTTGTTGATTTTGACGAGTCGTACAGAGCAATGTTTCGCCTAAAATTTATAGGTACAAGTTAATTTTGTGGGTTAGCTCACTTAGTGCTTAAAATAAATTTCATACTCATACATGTTTATTGTTACGAACATGAATCACCATTTGGGTACATTCACCAATATAAACTAATTAAAAATCTAAGCATCCGCAAAAACCAAAGGATCCAAAGGATCTTAGATAAAAGACACCTGACCACATATTACAGATCCATGACTACAATCTCCCAATGAACGAGATTGAACACATAGTCTAGATGCCTAAGATGCATCACTGCATACTCCATATGCATAATGGCATAGTCTATACACTCAACTACATAAATTCATATGTGTGGCTTTATAATCCAAATGCTCGACTGCATAGTCCAGATGCCCTTCTATTAACCTAGATGCTAGTGGAAAATTCCAGATGGCCGACTGTATATCCAAGATGCCCGAATGCATAGTCAATACATCATCCTGGACAATGTAGATGCTTTCCCTAAAATCCAAATGGTCATCATTGCCTTGTGCAGGTTTGGATGATAATCGAAATGTGGTTGCCCTGGTAGGCTAATCATAAAAAAAAGGGGAATATTTTATCTTATTTTATCCATACAAAAAATGGGGTCATGCAGATGCAACCGACATACACACCAAGTACTATGCATTAACTAAATAATTAAGCCTTTTTATTTATTTTTGAATTAGAAATTTCTATAATATACTTAATAATACAAATTTCAAAAACCCCTTTTTATGTAGAACCCATTGATAGAGATATTCCACATGAAAGAATTAATCATAATAACTTGTCCCCACCTCAAAATATTATTGATGATGACTTTCCTCCACTTGAGGATGATAAATGGTTTTAAAGGAGACCATACCCCGTGGAACAAAAGGCTCAAAAGCCAGAAATAGAACAATGAAGGTGCAGTGGTTTTTTATATGTGGGGGCCACACCCCAACATCATGAGCCTAAGAGAGCTAGATAGAACATTAAAAAGCATGGCAGGGGAAGACTGCCAACAATAAGCCCAACAACAGCCAAAAAACAGTTCTACAGCAGTTGTAAAACCGCAAAAAACCAACAACAAGACAAAAGAGTACATGAAACATAAGACTATTTGGAGAAACTTATTAAAACCTTCTTGAGCATCCACCAAGGCCTTGTAAAGTTTGAGTGTAGTTTACTTGTCAGGTTCATGGTTGCTCGCTGCTAAGGCCTTCTTCTTAGCCTTACCATCTTTCCATATGTCCTCTGAGATGGCACTAATATCACAAATCTGTTTAACCTGAACCTGAATGAATTCAAGAAAAGCTTATGCATGGATAATTGGTTGATTTTCTTGTTGACTATCTTGCTGCATTTTTCTTCCATGGTCTTGTTGCCTCTTAGAAAGGTTGTCAATTTTTTCCTCAAGTTTAGTGTAGGTTGTGGAGCTCAAATCATTCTTGCTGCCATCTTTGAGGAGAAAATCCACATTATCTTCAATGCCCTTAATGGCATCAGCCTGGTGCTACAGTTGGGCTCTCATGTTCAATGCTAAGATTGGGTTCAGGGGAAAAGTGGCTCATGTTTAGGAGGCCTTCAACAACAATATTCTTTGCCCTTATCCATACTACGCAAGCACTCTTTTAGCAGGGGGAGGGGAGTGGGATGGGAAGTTGGGGTTTTTGGTTCTAATTATGGGTTGCGGGGGAGGGGGAGCAAGGGGGGAAGTAGGGTCATTGAGTGAAACATCATGAAAGTATTGATGCAAAAGGAAAATAACTCCTTGATGAAGGGGAAGGGCTCTCGCATGGGCTTGCACTTCCAAGAACATAGATTTCTCTAAAGAATGAAGATGTAGTAAGAAAGGCTAACCTTAGCAGAGCGCCTAAAATGATTCAACAACACAAGATGATGAAGAGGCAACAGTAGAATAACGGCCTTCCAAAGTAACATACCTTACCACCATATTAGCAACATCATTGTAAGGAGGGGGTAAAGAAGAGTAGAGCAGTCCTGATTTACAACTTTTTAAGATTTCATCTCATTCCATGAACATCTTCTCCTCGACTTCCTTATTAAATTTGTTCTTGTAGAATTTTATGCCCTTCATGCCTAAGCAAGTGATGAAGGAAATCATTAAGTTCTCAGTGATGGTGAATTCCTTTCCCCTGAATGTGATAACCCTATCCTTCCACTTTGCGAGAAAAGGTCAAGAGATATTTGGATGTCATGTCCTTTAATCCTTTGCATAAAATCCGTGAAGCCATCCACGTCTAGGGCTTCCATAAGTTGTGTTATCTTTCCAAGTCAGGAGTCACAAATGGCTCAACATAGCAAGGTGGGCCTCCCATAGTTGAAAGAATTGCCATGTAGAGTATAATAGCTCGATGGTCGCAAGAAATAGGCTTCACAACAACACCATTGTCGACAATTGAGAAGAGAAAAATTTTGCACCCAGATTTTTAGACTGATTACAAAAAAGAATGGCTTTCCAACAGTCCTCCTGTCGAGACAAAACGCAATCAGGTTAAGGAGGATGGACTGTTTGAAAGAGATAAAACCACAAGTGTGGCGTACCCAAGACAAGGCTCCACACATGACTAGACCATCGTTGTGTACTACTGGACTGGACAAGTGGCTTTAGCATCTTTAGCAATGATGATCTGAGTTGTGTGAGGAGATGTCAATTGTGATCATGCCAAACTTTAAATTGATTAGATGATGACACCTTCATTGGCTAAAGCATCAGCTACACTATTACCTTCCCGGTAAGTGTGGCAAATATTAACTTTATTAAACTCCTTACAAATTTCCTTTGCTTCATTTATGAAGTCTGTAATGGTCCAACTGGGAGGATGGGTATCTTTGATATTATTTCTAATGTTGAGAGAGTCACCCTCAATTATTAAATTTTTAACCATATAATCCTTAGCTATTCTAGTCCCCCATATAACATCTTGAGTCGTAGTAAAGTGATTACATTTAACTCCCATTGGACCTGCGAAGGCAACAAGGGGGTTGACCAAGATGATTTTGAATTAAACCTCCTCCACCAGACATTCCTGGATTTCCCTTAGAAGCTCCATCAAAATTTATCTTGTGCCAACCTTCTGGAGGAGGAATCCATTGGACAAGAGACCTATCAATACTTGGAGTTTGACTATTAGCACTACCAATCTCAATATTCCATTTATTCAGAAATCTCTCCTCATCTTTGGGGAACTTGGATTTTTTGTGGGGCTTGAAGTTCAGAATATTCTCCTTGAATTCAATAGTGATTTCATTGAGAAGTCTCTAACTAGATTTGTTGATATTTCTAAAGATAATGGAGTTTCTAGCCTTCTAGATTCTTCAAAAGGTGTTCAGAAAGATGAGTCTCAAAATAATTCTAAGCAATGTGTGTTTAAAGGGAGGTTGCCAAAGTTCCCAAGCTTGGACAATATCATTCAGGAAGGTCCAGACAATGCCAAATCTAGCAAAAATAAGTTCCCATAGGGCAGAAGCAGTAGGGCATTGCAAAAATAGATGGTGAATAGGACTCAGATTCCATCTTGCATTGACAACATCTATTAGGAAGGGTAGAGCCCCTCTTGGTAAGATTATCAATGGTTAGGATGCTCCTGTTCAAAACTAAGCCAAAGGAAATGATTGATTTTGGGGGTAAGCTCCTTATACCAGATTTTTCTCCAGTCAAAGTTGTAAGAGATGTTACCCGTGAACAATTGATACCTTGTTTTGACAGCATAATCACCATCAAAATATTGAACCCATATGAATCATCTTTAGCTTGAAGCTGGCTTATAGGGATATGGTTAATTATTCTTTGAATGTCCTCAATAAGATCATCATAGTAAGGAAGAATAGATTAAGGATCTTCCATTTAAGTTTTTCATTGATGTTGCAAATGTAATCATTGTTTGTCTACCCAACAGTTGTTTTGAAGTTGTTCTTCAGTTGTTCCTAGGATGTATGATTCTTAAGATCTTGGAAATCAGTACAATTATCTTCTTATAAGAGAATGTCTTTTCCATTTCCAAAATTCCATTTAAAACCTTTTTCCATGGACCTTCTAGTCTTGACCATGTTATTCCAAAAGATAGAGCCATGAGGGAGAGTCTCAAGCTTCAAACAGTTATGAGGATTACCATGATCAAGATATTTGGATCTGATAAGATCTTTCCAAGGGTGATCTTCCTTCAGCAGTATCCATCTCATTTTAGAGATGATGGAAGTGTTCATAATTTTTAGATTCTTAATTCCTAAGCCTCCCACTCTTTTTGTTAGTGAAAACCTTGCTCCAAGCCACTAAATGGAATTTGTTCTTCTCCTCAGTGCCTGTTCGTAAGAAGTGCTTATGAATTCTTTCAATTATATTAATAACAACAACATGAATGAATAACATAAACATGATGTAAATAGGAAGGTTTTGAAGAGTGCTTTTGATGAGAAGGCATTTCCCAGCATTAGAAAGATGGCCCCCTTCCAACCAACCAATTTATTTTTGAACCTATCAAGAATAGAATTCCAAACATCCATAGAAACTTTGTTAGTACCCAAAGGAAGACCAAGATATGTAGTGGGGAGAGAATTAATCTCACATCCCAAGATTTGAGCAATTCTTCTGTTGTCTGCTGGGAGGCGTATTGAAGAAATAAGTTTAGCTTTTTTTAAAGGTGATCTGTTGCCCTAAAGCATTCTCATAAGTCATAAGAATGAGATTCATCATCTTATCTTCTAGAAGAAAAGCTAGGAGAAGAAGAATAGTATCATCAGCAAATTGTTGATGTGAAACAAGTATATCCAATTATGTGGGTTTAAATCCTTTGAGATATCCCAAATAAATATCTCTAGTAATGGAGCGGATTAGACTATCTGCCATAATGATAAAGAGGAGGGGAGATATAGGATCTTCCAACCTTATATCTCTATTTCTCGAGAAAAAACCCACAGGAGAACCATTAACTATGACCAAGAATCTGGGAGTAGAGATGCAGGATCTGATAATCTTCCTAGAATGATCAGCAAATCCAAATTTCTCCAAGACTTTGTCTAGAAAAATAGGAAACCCTATCAAAAGCTTTGTTTATATCCAATTTTATAACCATGCCTACTTTTTTGCTCTTTTCCATTGATGGAATGGTTTCATGAACCATCACAATGCCATCCTGAATGAGCTTCCTTTTTCACAAAACCCCCCTGCTGTTTAGAAATGATGATAGGAAGGAGCGGTTGAATTCTGATTACTAGGATTTTAGTGAAGATCTTGTACAACACATTGGCAAGACTTATGGGCCTAAAGTGTTTGAAATCCTTAGCACCTAGTTTCTTAGGCACCAAAACAATGAAAGTGATATTAAACTCCTTGAGAAGCTTTCTTGTTCTGAAGAATTCATTTATAGCTTTAAGGAGATCCATGGAGTAGATATCCCAGAATTTTTGATAAAAGTTAGATGAAAATCCATCAGGGCCTTGGAGATTTGTCTCCCTCTAAAGAAAATATAGCTTTATGCAGTTCCTCAATGGTAGAAGGTTTACTTGAGGCCAAGAAACTCCTCTTGATCAACAAGATTGTTGGGAATAGATTGAAGAAGAATATCAGCAACATTTGCAGAGAAAGGAGTGTCGTCATTGAGAAGCTTTGTATAAAAATTGAGAGCTTCCTCCTTATGATATTCTGATCTGAAGTGACAGTGCCATCAGAAAGAGAGACTTCAGAGATCCTGTTGTGGGCTCTATGCTTAAGAGTAGTCATATGAAAATATTTAGTATTTTGATCTCCTTCTTTAAGCCATAGAGCCCTAGACTTTTGTCTCCAATATGATTCTTCTCTAGCACAAAGGTTATGAAATTCTGAAAGAGAGAATTTTCAAGTTTGTGATCTTCCTGAGACATACCATTGATAGATATCCTATTTTCAAGAACAGCCAGCTCTTCTTGCACCTGCTTCTTATGGTTAAAGACATTACCAAAAACTTTTCTATTCCAGATTCTCACTTTCTTTTTCACATTTTTGAGCTTCTGAGTAAAGTCTGAATTGAGTTGTTCCTTCCACTTCTAAACCCCACCATTCCTTGATTCTATCCATAATATCAGGGTGGTCAAGCCACATTTTTTCAAACTTAAAGGAAGAGTGGGAAGGCTTATCAGTATTAAGCATATTCAGCACAATGGGGTTGTGATCAGAAACAATTCTAGGAAGGGAGGAAAGGTGAAAGCCTTGGGTTAAGATCCAATCAGCTGAAATAATGGCACGGTCAAGCTTGACTTGGATGTGATCCTCTCCAACTCTTTTGTTGGACCATGTGAAGGGATTTCCATGAAGTCTAGGTCTAAAAGGTTAGAGGAGGAAATGAAGTCAGCTAGATCATCCATCCCAACAGAATAGTAGAAGAGCCACCTTTTTTTTCAACTAGAGTTAGAGGTGTGTTAAAATATCCAATAATCATCCAATGAAGATGTTCACAGTTAGAGCCAAAACTTTTGAGCTGATTCCAGAGTTTCTGCTTCCATGCAGAGTGTTAGGAGCATAAATATTTGAAAGAATCCAGTGCATAGAATTATCAACAGTTTGAAAAGCCACAACAAGGTGATTGAAGAGGAGAAAATAACTTTACCCGAGATGACTATAGGGTCCCAAAGAATAGCAATGCCTGGTGATGCACCTTTGGAGTCAACAGATGCCAACTCATCTTTTTTCCATATATTCTTACTACAAATGCTCAAGACTTAAAAGTTCATTTTAGTTTCTTGGATAGCCATAATGGAGGGTCTGGAAGTTTTCCTTAATTCCTTGAGAGTTCGTTGCTTTCCACTCCCATTAAGACCAGAAAATAGGATTGGGGATAAATTTTTTGGATGGTATAAAGTACTTTGGGAGCCCATCTGCAATAGCTTTATCAATTTCCTTCTTTCTTTGATCATTGTTTGTCAGTCTCCCTTTAGAAGTGTTAGCTTCTGTGTTAGCTTTCCTTTTGGAAGATCTTGTTATTCTAGAATAAGGAAGCTTCCCAATTAGTTGGAGACTTTTTCTTATCAAATAATAAGGCATCTGGGATACCTTCAAATCCTTTGCTTCTTCTAGTCTTGGCTTTACTTTTGTGAAAGAAGGGGTCTTCTCATTGGTGCTTTCAGCCAGGGTTCTACTTTTAAATGGGAGTGCATTCTCTCGTCCTCTATCTCCCCCTTGGGGAGGTGTCCATAAGTACTGTCATTTTTAGTCTTTTTCATGGACCTTACAGAAAAATTTCTATGTTTCCATTATTAGAGAGTTGTTCTGGAGTTGAGTCGCTACTCTTGTAGACCTCTTGTGTCTGATTTCTCTCACTCGATAGAGGGGAATGTCATCATGTGTTCCTTAGTAGTATCTCCCTTTAAAAGATTTGAGGGGGAACATTTGAGTTTTTTCAACATTTGGAAAGAGATGTCATTCCACTAAATATGGTCTGAAAACTTATGATTCACCTCAGAGTTAACTAGATATCCATATGAAGAGAGACTCCTTTCTGGTTTTGATCAATATTTCATCTGGAGTTTTCTTGATGAGGATTCTTGAAAGTGGTGTCATCCCCTTGTGACATGGTTTCTCATTGGTTTCCTTCTCTATCATGTGAGCATCTTATTATTTCCTTTTTCTTGGGATAAGAGAACCTTGACTACTCTTTATTCTTCATCAATCTAAAAACTAAGATCGACTAGTTTCTCAATTGAAGGTCCTTCAAGAATGGAAGAGAAAGGATTTGGCCCCAACTTGATTTGAGGAGTCTTTGGGTTCCAAAGAGTCTTATGTGCCTACATTAGACAACATTCATGATTGTGATATGTAACCAAGAGAAGCTGAAGAAATACCTCCACTTGAGGAAAATCATACTCATCAAACAGCAGCTTCGACTAGAAATTCTATTGTCAATTATTTGAAAAGGAAGAGAATAGATGACATTCCCAATGATGAGATCCACCAAACAAAAAATATTTCTACACATAGTGATGAAACACCTATTTTAAGTGATAATACCACATAAAAATATATGCAAAGAAAAAGAAGTAGATAAACCATTGGAAATTATTTTAAGTTTGAATAGGTAGCTAAGTATCCATTCATTGAACCAGTATAGCCAAAAAAGGAAATGATACTCCATTATAATGTAAATGTATAATTTGTAGATGGAAACTTGGAAATGATCACAAAATGTAACTCAATTAAGACACAATTTAGAAACATTGTGGTAAAATATATGCATTAGTTAAGCGAAAAGATGATCAAATAAAACAAACACGGATGTGGAAAAATGCAAAAATAACGCATGTGTGTAAGATATGCAATAGAGTATAAAAGTGACTTATCCAATTTTCTGAGGATGGGCTAAAATAGACTTGGAGTGCTAATCACGACAAGCAGAAAAATCTCATGAAAAATACACGCATGGAGGAATGTCTAATAATAGGATTAAAGCTATCTTATTTATAGGAATCAATCTATTATTATCAGTTATTTTGTAAAAGCATGCAAGGATTTTGCAACGCATGATATTTTTAGAGAAATCTAATGCATGTGGTCTATTTTTGAGCATGGGTGGTGAAGGGAAATTCCCCACCCCTATATATACCTAATGTATGTCACTATTGTAGTAGTTTTATGATTTCAAGTTTGATATTTTGTTCTTTCTGTTGTTATGATCTAGGGTTTGATGTTTGTGCACATGGTTCTACACAACACTATAATGATTGTTTTGTATTCAATTCCTTTATGTAATGAATTATTTTTATAATGGATAATTGTGGTTGGATATTGATTGTTATATGGATCTGAGTATGGTATCTAATGATGCAATTGATCTTGGTTATTTTTTGAACTATCATGTTTCCTTATTATATGTGTTTCCAAAGTGAGTTAAATGTAATGGTTATTTATACTTGAATGAATACTTGGTTAATTATTGTGACAATTATGCATGCTAACATCTTGACAAGAAAACACAAAGGAGGGACCTGGTAGTTGCGTACACTTTGGGTGAGCATTCAGTTCAAAATGAATGAGGTGTCAATGCGCATAGCACTCTAGTGGAAATAAAAGACTACATTTTGGTTCCATTTCCAGGACCTATTTTCAATTTTTCTACTAGGATGTTTCTTGTAGATGGCATAATATCTCTGGAGAGTATTGAAAGTTGGGTGGAAGATGGACAAGATAAGTTTACACAGAGGTATAACACTGGACCTAGATTTAACACATGCAAGTGGGTAGAAGATAATCTTTATCATGAGTTATATGAGACATTCTTCATCTTCTTTCTAGTAGAGTTGTATCAGTGGTTGGCAGCATACGCATCAAACAAAACTTGGTATCCTAGATTGAGGATTTGGATGCAAGAAGATTATCAGACACTTTTTGATGCAGATGAAGAATGGACTAGAGTTGTAGATTTTTGGTGGGCTGGTGTGTTGTGCAATTATACATTGGAGTACATAATTACCACGTATTGTTGTCCAGAGGAAGCTGAGTTTAGATTCTTGTGTGAGCCTAGAGGATCCTATTTGTGTTATCCCTTTAGCTATCAAGATCTTGATGGTAGAATTGGATTGGAAAGATTACCTATGGCTAGCTAAATCATCACCATGCGTAGGGGCAAGAGCAGGTGTGGAGAAGGATGGTGGTGCCCAGGGAAGATAGGAAGAGAGAGGAAAGAAAATTCATGTTTAATGAAGCATGAGAGAGGGAAATTGAAGCATCAATGGTGTTGAGGAGAATGATGGCTCACAAAGGTTTTAAAGCTCTCGTAGAAGATGAGGAGCTACAACATCAAGCCCTCCTACTTTGGGAAAGTGTAGTAGAGAGTCCCCATCAGCTTCAGATGAGAGCATGTCAAAGGAGAGGATGAGAACCATGGGTGCACATCTGACTCAACCTAGCTACCTAGCCCTTGTGCAAGGTGTTCCAGATCCAAAGGTAGTTGAAGGAAAAAGTAGTGAAGGTAATCAGGAAGATACATGTAGATATCATTTTGTGTTGAATCAAGAAGTGCATCAGACTAGTAACACACCCATGGTAACACAACAACAAGTGTCAGTGTTTGGGAGTACTCTTGTAGGATTGTTTTTCAGGAGCATCAATAGGGTAGAGTATTAGCATGTAGACCATTGGGAGAACTTCTGTAGGTGTTGTGACAACATAGACAGTAGGTGTCTAGTTTAGTACTACAAATGGGACACAAGGAAGTTCATCAACTGGGCCATAGCCCATAGTAGGGGGCATGGGAGGCTCAGGAGGATCAGGTCAACCACCACATGAGGGGAATCCAGGAGGAGGTTCTAGTTCTGGATCTGGTCCTACTCCAGGGAAAGGTCCACCACCACAACAACCACCACCAAAATCAGCCTCAACAGACACCACCTCAAGTATATTTTGAGATGTCACTCCACTTTATAGAGTATAGAGGTATAGAGGATACAACAAAGCATGTGCATAAGTGTGAATTACTATGGCACGCTAAGGGAATTACAACTTTAGATAGGAAGGAAAGTCAATTCGCCACTATGCTGCAAAATTGTGTGTATAGTTGGTATAGGAAGTATGACCCACATCAGACTGTGATGGACTATAATTCTTTGTGTAGTACATTTTTAGCTGAGTTTCACATCCCATAATTTGAGCAAGTAGCATTATCAACGCACTCAAAGATATCAAGCAGGGTTTATCTGAAAGTGTAAGGGAGTATGACATGTTCTTTAAGACTTTGTTGTCCAAATTGTCTTATGATATTCATCCAAGTCAGCATGCACAGTGGTTTGTTGGAGGATTGTTGACTCCATTTCAAAGATATTTATCTCATAAGACATATAGATCTGATCCGTGAGGCATTGGAAGTAACTCTACGTGCTGAAGTAGTTAGGAAGTGTTGATACTGGAGTGAGCCCATTTTTGGAAGCACAATAACAGCTATGGCTAAGCAATTGAGAATCTCTCTACCAACTCTGCACATGAGACTAAAAGTGGTATATGGTGCACAAATTGTGAGGTTGAAGGACACATTAAGGATAGCTTCCCATGTAGGTCAATGTGCACATTGTTTACAGTCTTGTGAGATTTTCCACTTGGACCATGATGTCTGAAATTTTCCTCTCTTGAAGTGCATGAATATGAAAAGTGAATCTATGTACTGTAATATTTGTAACATGCACACTCATGATACAAAGGATTTTCAGACTGATAGATCAAATTCATGAGGCATGTGAGACTAGGATTATGGTAGACTACGGTGGAAAGTATCTCTCAAGTACAGAATGTGTAACCTTCTAAAGAATGTAATAATAGAGGAGGTGGATTCCGTGGAGAATATAGGAGTAGAGTTTGCGGTGGTAGAAGTAGATTTCCACGAGGGACCTGTTATACTTGTGGGTCCCCAGATCATTACCAGCGTGATTGTCCCCAAAATATAGTCTGCACATGGTGTGGGAAGCAACATAAGTTAGAGGATTTCCTGGATCTGTATGAGCACATGAGTGAGGCCAATAAGAAGGAAAAGGGTGCAGGGATGATCAAGGTACAGTGCATGAATGGTGATCAATGGATACTAAAGAAGATGTACTGATCTTGAGTTACAACCTTTATTGGTCACTAATCACACTGAAGAAGCACGTGCACATAAACCTCTTAAGGCCAAACCACTCATCACGAGAGAAGAATTCATGCATGTCAGGTATCCAGATGTTGCACATCAGAAGGAAGTCTATCAAGAGACTATGGGAGTCATCCGAGAGTTGCAAGGAGAGATACAGTGCTTGAAGGAGAAGGCGCGCGAGAGAGAATGTGCGAAGAACATTGAACTCCCACAGAAAGGCGTGGATGATCTGAAGGAGGTGTGTAAGATGTTGCGCCAGGAAAATATCATTCCTCTTTAGGGGAATGGTTGTGAAAAGGTACCACACTAGGAGTTGAGCATGAGTGACAAATACTACATGCAAAATTACCACCATATAACCATGAGTATGATAAGGAGATCACTTTGGATGCAGTAATTGATGGGTGGTTGGTAAGTAATATTCTTGATAGATACAGGCACTGAGGTAAATGTGTTCACTCTTGGATGCATGGAATCAGATGGGGAGACCTATGTTACAACCATCTTCAAATGTGTTGTATATGGTGAACAAGACAAGGGCTATGCCTATTGGGGTGTTGAAGGATGCTTCTATTACAATTCAGGGAGCCAAGTTTACTAGAGACTTTGAGGTATTAGAGCTTGTTGAAGTAGAAAAATTTCTAGCATTACTTGGGTGACCATGGTGTTATGTGAACAATGCAGACTTGTGCTTCAATAAGGGATACATAAGTTTTGAGAATAGGAATGAGTGCATGATTATACCTATGAATGAAGTAAAAGATACACCATATGTTGAGCCTCTAAGTGAAGAAGATCTAAATAGGATTTATGCATGCACAATACATGACCCTGAGACTATGGAACCATCCAAGGAAGGTGTGTTGCAGTGGGGAGATGTGTAGTCAGTTAGTGACACCACAAGTGTTGCTTGTGATAATTGGGCCCATGACACGTATGAAATGGTTAGGGGAATGAGATGAAGGGAAGAGTAACTAGAATGATTAGGCCACATGGTTAGGCACATGGGAAAAGTTCAGTTACCTAGATATACTGGTGAAGAAAATCCCGAGTCTTTCTTGCACGCCATGGAGGAACACTGGAAGAATGAAGGTGATTGAAGGAACATGTTGGTTTATACTCTACATGTAACAGTGCATTGGTGGGTGACACACAGAGATAACTTGTTGGGATGGTGAGAGGTGAGAATCACCTTTTCAACCAGGTTCACATGGAGAAATGCACCTACACATATATGTGAATATCATGGGAAGACTCCTTTTTGGCACACATCCATAATTGTGAGAGAATATGGGCACAAGGCCAGGAGGCCTTACCACCATCTTTGTGGGTGCATAAGTTCTATTCCACTCTATGAGGTTGTGCACACGTGTGGTATGTACATGTTGAGCTCAAACAAGAGACTACAAGCTGGTGAGATATGATTGAAGGTATGGTCCATACATTTGATTATTTTTCTAATAAACCTCCATTCCATGAAGCATTGTAGATCATGAAGTGCATCACATTGGGGGATGGTGTAAAAAAGAAGAGATCATGTTGAGTTATTGGAGAACCTGATCCTGAGGCGCGCCTAGATGCTAAGGAAACAAAAGAGTTACAATTGGGTCATGCCTGGAAGGAGAAAGAAAAGGGTAAAATGGTGTACCTCATTGATGATGAAGAGGTTGAGAATTTGGAGGTTAGCCATACAGAAGGTGTGCATGAAGTAATGGATACAACTGATGAGAAGGCCCACTTGTACCATACACCCATGAAAATGAAGAAGGTAAAGATTGGCACTGAAGATGTGCCTTAAGGAGGCCATCATTGGTGATTATTGGTCAGAACAAGAGGTAGCAAAGATCATTGAGATTTTGCATGACTTCTAGGATTTGTTTCCGAGGCTATCATGAATTGAAAGGAGTGCACCCCTCATTAGGAGAAATGAAAATTAAGCTGAAAGAAGGTGCACATCTAGTTTGGAAGAGGCCTTACAGGATGAATCCAAACCTGTGCATAAAAGTAAAGGAGGAAATTGATAAAATGCTTAAGTCTGGAATCATCAAACCAATTGAGGAATATGAGTGGGTTATCCATATGGTTATAAGCATCAAGAAGGATGACAGGATCAAGATCTGTGTAGACTACAAAGAACTCAATGCTGCATGTGTCATAGATCCTTTTACCACCCAATTCACTGAAGATATCCTTGAAGGAGTCACAGGGTGTGAGATCTATTCTTTTACAGATTGATTTTTAGGCTATCATCAAGTACGCATTGCACCAGAAGACGAGGAAAAGACCACTTTCACTACTGAGTGGGGAATATTTGCATATATTTTTATGCCTTTTGGGTTGAAGAATGCGCCGGTGGTATTCTCACGCATTGTTGTGCAGGCCTTTCATGATTTATTCACAAGTTATTGTAGGTTTACCTTAGATGATTGGACTATTTATGGCTTGGTTAAGGATCACTGTGATAATTTGAGCCTAATGTTTGAGCAATGTAGGAAGTTGAGCGTTTATCTTAATATTAAGAAGTGTATTTTTTCTACACCCTTTGGAACTTTTCTTGGGCACATCATTTGTAAGGAAGGATTAATGGTAGACCCAACAAAGGTAGATGTGATCTTGGGATTAAAAGAACCTACCAATCAGAGTGAAGTGCATGGACTTTTGGGGCATACTTAATACTAAAGAAAATTTATCAAGGGATATGCAAATATTATTCCATGCCCCTGGAAGAGTTTCTCAAGGAAAAAGGAAAATTTCATTGGGGTGATGCACAACAACAAGCATTTGAGACATTGAAGGAGAGGCTTACCATTACACCAATCATTGTGCTTTCCTTCATGGAACAAACCCTTTCATGTACATGTTGATGCTTTTGGTATGGCTATTGGTGCAGTCTTGGCACAACCTAGAGATGGAAATGTGGATCATCCCATATGCTTTGCAAGTAGGAAGTTGACACCAGCAGATAAGAATTTCACTACCACTAAGTACAAAGCATTGTGTATGATCTACGTACTTCGTAAGTTTAGACATTACTTATTAGCTACTATTTTTATCTTTTATACAGATCATATGGCATTGAAATATTTGGTCAACAAGCTTGTTTTACAAGGGTGCATCTGTAGGTGGATACTTCTCTTTCAGGAGTTTGATTTCACAATTTTTGTGAAGCCAGGAAAGAGCAACTCAGGGCCTGATCACTTATCAAGAATCAATTCTGGTGAGGACACACAGAGTATTGAGGACACCATGTTTGATGCATAGTTGTTTAGGTTGAACCACACCCACAGATTTGGAGGACATAGTAGTATTTTTTGTGCACTGGATTGGTGCCTGAAGGAATGAAGGCATTAGAAAAATAAGCTCGCTTATATACGTGCAACACCTTATCAATTGATTGGAGGAGAATTGTACAAGATGGGAAGAGATGAAGTCTTGCACTCGCATGTGCTTGAACATGAGCATGAAGCCATTATGGAGGAGGCTCATGGTGGAATAACAGGAGGACATTATGCAGGTGATGTAACTGTGTGTAAGATCCTTATGGTTGGTCTTTGGTGGGAAACATTATACAAAGATGTTAAGGATTTTGTGAAAGTATGTGATCATTGTCAATGCATTGGAAAGCCTGGAAATAGAGATGAGATGCCACTTAGACCTATTGTGAGTGCAAAACCTTTTGAGAAGTGGGCCATAAAATTTGTAGTACCTATTGCACCACCCACACGCAGGACTGGAGTGTGCTACATTATTACATGTACATATTATTTGGTAAGGTGGGAAGAGGTTGTGCCTACAAAGGATTGCACTACAGCCACAACAACAAGGTTCCTATGGGAAAACATTATTAGTAGGTATGGTTGTCCATTAAGCTTGACTAGTGATAGAGGAACTCATTTCTTGAATGAGACAATCAGAATTCTGTTGGCAGAGTTTATGGTGGCACACCATAAAACTACCCCTTATCACCCTCAAGCTAATGGTACTGCATTATA
This sequence comes from Taxus chinensis, assembly GCA_019776745.2. Classification (NCBI taxonomy): domain Eukaryota; kingdom Viridiplantae; phylum Streptophyta; class Pinopsida; order Cupressales; family Taxaceae; genus Taxus; species Taxus chinensis. The sequence continues at coordinate 123,332 of JAHRHJ020000310.1, read as the reverse complement.
TTTCAACAAGATTTTGGGACAAACTCTTACAAATATTTGTGATGTTGGAAGAAAGGATTGGGATGATAAAGTGTCAGTTGTACTTTGGGCTTATAGGACCACATATAAAATATTGAATAAGGCCACACCCTTTCAGTTGGTGTTTGGCATAGAGGCAGTACTACCAGTTGAATTCATGTTACCATCCCTACATATTGCACACATGCATAAGTGGACTAGATGATGAAAAGTTGTTAAGAGTGCATTGAGAAACTAATGCAATTAGATGAGTGGTGCATATTGTGCATTGGAGCTAGAAGACTGAGAAGGTGATGACAAAGGCCTGACATGATAGGCACATTAAGAACAAGACATTTGTAGTTGGAAAGATGGTCCTTCTCTATGACTCCAAGTTTGCGTGCCACCTAGGGAAGTTGAAGGTGCATTGGTTGGGACCTTTTGTAGTAACCAAGATACTTGAATCAGGTGCATGTCAATTACAGGCGTTGGATGACACCATGTTTCTCAGTTACTTCAATGGGAGTAGGTTGAATCCCTACTATAAATAAGCTTCTTGGTGTTTGTAATAAGGTAGTATTTCCACTTAGATTAGGTTTCCCTTTCATGTTTTATTTTTACATTTCAGTTATTTGTTTTCCTTTTTTTTTGTAATAAGTGTGCTTGCACACAGGAAGTCAATTACTATTATTGAGTTCATGCGTAGAGGACCACACATACTTTTAGTGTGGGGTGAACCAGGTGCAAGTGCACAAAAAGAGATCTTGTTGTGTTGGAGGGATTTATGAAATGATGAAGAAATGTGCACAGGTGCATATGGTATAAAGGTGGGATGTTGTCTGAAATATGTGCACAAGAAAAAGGAAAAAGGTGTCACAGGTGCTGAGAAGGATGGTGATAATAAAAATTTCTCAGATTGAAGACCACACAGGAAGAGGTCACACAGTGTAACGTGAGGTAGGAAGCAACAAGATGAACTACTTGGTATAAAGGTAGAGAAATATTATGTACTGCAGGCATAGGGAAGCATGTGTGAGGAGGTTGTGGCTTGGAAGTAGTGAGTGCACCATAAGGTTATGACTGTAATGCACGAAATAAAGTAAAGAAAAACATGGAAAAAGTAGAAAAGCATAATTAAAGTTATTGTACGGTGATAGGTGGAAAGAAATAAATGAGGGAGATTTTTTGAAATCTATAAAAAGGGTGTCAAAGAGGGTTTATTCTTTACCTTTCCTTTTGAATAATTTGAGCTTTGAAGAGTGTGAAGTGTGTGAAATGTGTAAATTTGTGATGAAGTGTGGAAAAATCAAACAACCCAGATTGAGTGAAGATACACATGGCCTTTTGTGGAGCTCCTTTCAGTGTGGAAGTTTGAGGCTTAAAAGGCATGGAGGTTTGGATTTGTGAAGGGTTTAGAATTAGGGTTTGCAGAAGCATGAGTTTGAGCTAGGGCACTAAGGAGCAGGGCAAAAAGTTTGATGATAGAAGAGAGAGTAAGGAAGGTGAAGAGTAGAGATTTGGTGAAATAAGAGAAAAAGTTATTAAAACACCTAGGGCACAAAGTATTTAGGAAAAAAAGAAAAATAGAGAAGAATGACACCCAAAAGAGCATCTGCTATGGAAAAAAAGGGAAGGGAAAGAAGAAAGAACCAGAGGTTGAGGTTGAAGAAGCACCAGAAGAGTGATTTTCAGAAATGTAATATCCAAAAGGAGTAATCATGGGACATATTTGGGAGACTCACCTCAGGAAGTGCAAGGTGAGCAACTATAATCATCACTCTGATGCAAATGAGTGCCAAATAGAGAATGAGTTGGTGCAGAAGACCAACTAGAGGACTAATGATAATAGGCCAATTTATGATGATAAGGGGCACCAGATTTTGGAGGGCATGGGAGTACTTCAACTCTATGAGTTTCCCTATTTTGGTAAACCAGAGCACCTTTACCAATGGCTTATGTCATGAGTCCATGAGGACTTTTTTATTTTGTAGGAAGAGGAGTGCACATTACCACACCCATGATTGGAAGAATTACAGGGTTACACAAGCTTAGGTACTGAGATTGCAACAAATTTAGATGATGAAGTAGGAGTGGAGGCCACTATTGTCACCTTGAAGTATCAAAAAGGAGGGTGCACCATGGATGTTTCCAAAATCACTGACCTTGTTGTCAGGATTTCATGCATATGGTTAACCAAGTTGAACACAAGGAGAGATGGGGCCAGGTTAATAAGAAGTGGCTCCACATTGTAAAGAAGATGTCTGAGGGAACAATATACAACCTTCTTGTCCTTTTATTAAAGAAGGGATTATTGAGGAATTGCAAATGGGTGACAAGATCTCTTGGGGAGAAATCCTCATGTCCATTGTATTTGTGGAGATTGGAGTCCCAGATGGCCCTAAGGATAAAATGTGGAAATACCCACCTGAGAACAAGTCCCTTGTGAAGATATTCACAGAGTATACCTACGATGGAATTACTAACACATATAAGCTAAGGGTGGATATGTGGTATAGGAGAATGCACGAGGCATTTGAGCATGAGTGGCACATTCCCTAGTGATTTTCCCTTGGTCTTGGATGGGAAGGCTAATTTTGTGGTGTACCAACACTTCTACATTGGAAGGTTCTATCATGAAGAATGGAAAGAAGATCCCTTGGTGTAAATTCCTTATGCTTTCACAACACGCTATTTTCAAGCATTAGTGAACATGTTCTTAGATGCACGTAAACTAAGGTTTGATGTTGATAAGGTAGATTGTGACTACCATACACTACACAAGATATATGTATACCCAGAGAAGGAAAAATACATTGAGACCATGATATCAGATGATATCAACATTAATTCTACAACTTTGGCGGTAGGGAATGAAGAAGTAAAAAAGGAATACATCTACCTGAAGGCTAATTGGTCAATGGAAAGTACATCAAGGATGAGTTAAATGTGTCAGAGCCACCAAAGGGAACGTAAAAGGTTGGGAAAAAGAAAGTGCATGAGGTCACTCCTCCAAGGTATAAAGAGGAAGAAAATAATAAGGATGAGGAGGAGAAGAGAAGAAAGAAGATAAGTGCCTGCTTGACCAAATCACCAGAAGAAGGTTTAAGAGAAATGTATAAGGAATGAGATAGTGGTGTAGGGACATCAGAACCTGTGAAGTCACCAAAAGTTACCTCACCACCTAAGCCTAGCCCAAAAAAGAAGAAGAGGAGATGAAGGCTGGTGCATAGAGGTGACACCATGATGAGGAGAAGTAGTAGAAGAACTTAACTGAGAAGGAAGTAGAGGAGAACAGAAGCCCTAATCCATGATGTGGAGGAAGAAGGAAAAGAGGAGGAGGAAGAGATGCATGATGATGCATGATGAAGAGTGCATGAAGTCCATGAAGAGAATCCCAAGGAGATGAAGATCCCTTAAGTAGTGAAGGAGGAACAAGGAACTTGCATGCACTCATGAGGAGGAACAACATATACCTACAGGATGGTGCACATAGTGGAAGGAGAAAAAGGATGAGGTCATGTGCACACCTCAAGTGAGTTATATTGATGATCAATCAAAGGTGTTGCACATGATTTCAAAGATCTGTGGTGACAGAGAAACTATATGGCTATTCTTTATAAATGTAGAGGGTGCATCCATGCACACAAGGAAATGTTTTCATGGAGCATGTAGAATGCATATGGATGAGCCTGACTTTGAGATTTCTTGATGATGCATTTTCTACGCACAAATTGAAGAAGGTGCCAAAGAAAATTTTGACAGTAAGGCCAACAAGCTTACCAATGAGTAAGATAGTAATGCATTGAACAAGATGGTGGAAAAGTTAGATCACATAGAAACTTAGACAAGGGGGCACCATTCAACATTGCTGGAAGATAAAAAGGATAAAGTGCAAGAAGTTTAGTGGCTAACTGAGGTGAATGAGAAGGTAGAAAGGTGCACACAAAGACTGTCCTAGACATGGCAGTCCATATTGTAGATGAAATATGTACAACAGGCACCCCTAGAGTTTGAAGAAAAAGATAAAGGATACATATCCCTCGACACTGCACTTACTTGTAGGATTTGGTTCATATGCTACTATAGGAGAAGTCGAGTGTGCAAGGGGTGATACAAGAGGACTTGGTAACTGAGAAAGAGAAGAATAAAAGGTTCATAACATGCAGAAAATTGTGAGTATGAAGCCATGTGCCAAAAAATGAAGGATGCATTAAGAAGGTAGGATGGGCCTTTGACCATTTTCAAGACCTTGACCCCATCCTTAAGGCATATACCACTCAGGAAGAAGAGGATTTGGTTTGAGTGCACAGGTCACAAAGAAGGAAGGGAAGCTTGGGTGCATGAGAAATCTTTGGCAGAGATTGCACAGAAGTGGATGCCTTGAATACAGTCAAAGATGCATATGAAACAAGGATTAAGGAGATAGGATCCCTTATCACACGTGAAAGATGGATGGCATGAAAGGACTAATCTCAAGCCTAGCTGGAGTGATAAGGGAGCTGAAGCAGAAGGGTGAAGACATGACCCCCAAAGAGATGATGGAGGTAGATTGGGTTAGTCCCAGATACATCTACTAAGGGGCTGGTAGAATGGGGTGAGTTGGAGAGCACCCTCAATAAGGAGTTCCCTAAATTTTTAAGCTCCTTGAGGAGTAGAAGAGATCAATGCACATTGATATTCTTTCATTCTTTTTCCATTATTCATTCTTTCACACATTCTTTATTCTTTCATGGATATTCTTTGACTAAGTGTTGCCGAGGATGAATAACATGCCTAGTGTGGGGTAATGTTGGTTGAAAAATTGAATAGTATAAGCATGGAGGTTATGCAGGAACAGTGCACATAGGTAAAGGGAAAGCATAGGAGGGTACACATGTAAGGTAGATAGGGAAGCAAGGTGTGTGGAGACTGCACACATAGGAACAAAATTCAAGACTTAGCCATTTTTTGAGGATAGGATAAAAATAGACTTGGAGTGTCGATCACCAAGCAAAGAAGAAAAGCATGATGACTTGGTAGGATCCAATCATGCATGGAGGAAGGTCTATTAATAAGATTAAAGCACATGGATTATTTAATAGGATTAATATATATTATTAGGATAGTTATTAAAAGCATGCAAAGGATGTAAATGCATGGCTATTTTTAGGAATGTAGCATGTGCTATTTTTGAGAGCACACCTATTATTAGGAGAGTGCATGGACGGTGAAGGGAAAGTTCCCACCCCTATATATACCTTTTGTATGCCATTGTTTGTAGTAGTTCTTAGTTCTTTATGTTCTATAGCTCTCTTATGTTCTTTGTTACATATCTAGGGTTTGATGTTTGCGTGCCTGGTTTTGTGCAGCACTACAGTGATTGATTTTGTATTCAACTTCCTTGTTATGTAATGAATTCCTTTTTATAATGGATAATTTTGATTGGATATTGATTGTTAATATATCTTAGTATGGTGATATAATGTTCAATTGGTATTAGTAATTATTTACATGGATTGATTGTTTCCTTATTATATGTGTTACCAAATAGTTTGCGTAAAGTAGATAAGGTAAGAGGTTAGGGGGAATACCTATAAAATCGAAGGTCGAAGGTAGAATGTGCATGTTGTTGACTTTTGATCTGAGCTAATCATGGAGAGATTCCCTTTGGCTAGGAGGAATGACCTGTAAGAAACACAACAAGACCACAAAATAGCATTAATAATATAGGTTAGTGGACTACCTAGCGAGTGCTAGATCCGGAAGTGAGGTGCTTCCTAGAAGGCTGTCAATCCACTTTCAAATACAATTTAATGCAACAAATACCATGAAATAAGGAAATCCTACTGTAGTTGTATGATTTAGGTATCTCATGTGCTAATACAATAAGTAAATCTAATCTAACAGGAAAAGTTACGATTAGATCCAGAGGTTTGGTAGGTTGTTCTGGGTTTTGCAGGTCTGACAGAGGTCTGATAAAGGGTCTAGGACTGATCAGGTAAGGTCTGGGTTGGTTTTGGTTGAATTGAAGGCTTTCTGGTCAGAGGGTATAAAATGACATAGAGACTGATATCGGTTAGGTGACTAACACCGGTATAGGGGTGAAACCAATGATGGTAAGGTAAACTGACGTCGGTAGGGGAAATGGGTGATAAATTAATAAAAATGGCTTTTGGACCTCTCTGTGATTGCACAGAGAGTGAGGAAGGTGTGGTTAGGCTCATAATATAACTAAGAAGACTCAGGAATGCAGAGGAAGAGGTTAAGAAAGGTGGAAAGGCTTGAAATGGTTGGGTAGGTGGATTGGTGGGAAGATGGAGATATCCGGGTAATAGAAGAAATGGAAATATTGAAAGAAAGTAAAAGATCTATAGTAAAGTAAGCACAGATGATGAAAACCACATTACTTACTTGTTGCTATGAAGATCTCATGAACAAAGGTGGTTGGTGATTGATCGGTGAGGTGATGGCTGGTTCAGTGTCCACAACAGTGCAACCTATGTGTTCCTGTAGATACTCCAACGATCTGGAAGAGAACATGTTGCTTGTGCTGCACTCTGGTGGTGTGTAGACATCATTTGGATGAAGGAATGGCTCTGAGATTCACACTTGATTGCAATAGAACTCCCAAAATTGAATGACCAACCCATGTAAAGAGTTGTAAAATTATATATAAAGGAACCGATGGTGGTTTAGGTGACCGACATTGGCCGAGGATAAACCAGCATCGTTAGGGTGAATTAGTCAAAGTTACCAAAAATAGCCTGATCTTTACTATGTTTGGCATGATTTGATTGTTAATCTGGGTCTCAAGTGAGGGTTGGTGCTTAGATAAGTGGGAGTGTTGTTGGAGAAGGAATAGGACTTTAATTTTAGGGTTTGAAAGAGTCCCAATTGTTTAAGATAAGTAGAGACTCAATCTTAGTTAATTAATAGGCTAGGAATAAGTCCATGGTGAGGTGTCTAGGTGATGTGGCTAGGTGAGGTGTAAATAACTTAATTAAAGTAATTAAATTAATTAATAATGTGAGGATGAACATTAATTCAATTGTAAGTAATTAAATTAATATGAATGCGGGGTAAGGGGTCATGGTTAGGTGAATACATTACGTTAATTAATTAAAGGGGACTAAGGGGAGTGTGACCCAAATTTGGTGTCTACATTTGCCCCTTTTTGTCACATAGCTTGTATTGATAAGCGACACTGACAAAAATAGGAAGTCATTGTCTCAGGTATGAGTGAAGATTAGGTTTCCCCAAGTATGGGTGGAGGTGATCCCCCTCAAACCAGGATCTGATGAGGTAATAGATGGAGTCAGTGAGTGGTTTGATAAATGTGTAAGTGATGAAAACAAGGGTAGGTGGGTTTTAGGTAAGGGTGAGTTTGGTTCAGGTAATAGGTAGTGGCAGTCTAATGCACACACATAGAATGTGATATGGTACCAGGGTGAAGAGCTTGCAAACTCCACTTCGTCAAAGGTCGATAGGTTTATCCAAACAAGGTTGAAGTGGTTCAGGTATCCAAGGTATAGGATACGGTCCTGAAACACAACCAGGAAAGGTGCAAGAATGGGAAATAGGTTTGTTCTAGGTCACCAAAGGTATGGTCGGGATAAACAACATGACATTAGGCAAGGTAAGGTCATTAGGCTAAACAACATGAGTAGCGTCATCACAAGGTATAGCGAGTAAGTGAATTTGAGTGTCACAATGGTCAGGGTTGGGTTGGGTAATTTAGGCATGGTCGTAGGTAAGGCCATGTTAGGGGAAAAACATGCCCCAACTGATTGTGAGGTTGGGTCGTAGGTAATAAGGTCATTAGGTTGAGTTGTAAGGTTGGGGTCAAATTTGGGTAAGGTGAAAAGGGTTTCAAGCAATCAGATGTGGTGATAAATGGTGCAATGGGTTCAAACAAGGCTAACCAATATCAGTTATGGAAAAACTGATGTCGGTCAAGGGAAACTGACCATGGTGTGCTAGGGCACATGACCAATGTCACTCAAGATAAACTGATGTCGATCAGGTCAGGGGTATCGTTAAAAAGTAAAAATATGTATATTATGGATTCATTTTAACCATTTCACTTGTTAGAAAATGACAGAGAAAAGAATTTTTGTGTTTTCCATGGAGAAAAGGATGAGGTACTATACCTGGCTGAGTTGGAGGCATCTGAGTGGCTAGAGGAGTGAGGTAGATGGGTCCACGAGATCAGTCTAAGTGATTGGATTGGTCTGGGGACCGAGATTTTGATTGGAGGCATGGGTGCAGTAGGAGGAGGTGCATTGGAGGTCCACCAGTTTAGAGATCAGAGGTGCCAGTGAGGAGGAGGCAATGTGTTGAGGTAGGAATCAATCCATATTGTTTGTTTTTAATTGAAATTTTGTGGTAAAATGAACAAATGGGGTGGGAAATGAAAATTGGAAATGAGGTAAAAATGAATGAATTTGGGTAGGGGGAGGGTGGAATGTAGATTAATTAGGTAGATAAGGAAATGGGGATGGGTTGTAGGTGGGTTTGGGGTAGATAATTAGGTTGTTTTTTAAATTTTTTGAAAATTTGGGGCATGGGGGTTCGGCCTTAGGGCCGAACCAGAGACCGATGCCGGTTAGGCATCGACCAATGTCAGTTTGGCATACCGAACATTGGTGGTTAAATAGGTGACCAGTACCGTTAGAGTGACTGGTGTCGGTTTAAGGTGACCATTCTAGTCACTGTGAAAAGTGACCTAGGTTAGAAACTATGGGGAAAATGAACTTATAAGATAGAGAGGTAGGTATTGTTAGAGAAATGAGAGGTAGATAGAATTTGAATAGTGGGTTGAAGATATATATAGCTAGAAATAGGTGGGTATGGGTTAGGTGGAATATCGCTAGGAGAGAAAGTGATGAAATAGAACATGGGGACTTGTGTAGGCTAGATAAAATGGATGATAGGTTAGCGAAATAGTTAGGAAATAGATAGGTAGGTAGAGTAATGTGGGTGTGGGGTGGGGAAGGTAGGGGTGAAGAAATGAGTAAAGTAGGTAAGTACTTGACATTATTGAGTTTCATGGATGCAAACACGACATCAGTTGATGATGTGGGATAGGTTCCCACCATTATTGGGGGTGATGTGACCCAATGTCATAGAGGATGAGTGGAATCATATGTGAGAGGTTGGATTGGTTGGGATCAGGTGGTACAGGCAGATCTGATGGGATCATAGTCTCATGGTCACTCTCATCAATAGATGGGATGCAATGACCAACACGTTCCATCTACCCATCGGTGAGATGACGATCACGTTGGAGGATGTATACAAGATTCTACGGTTACCAATTGTTGGTGAGCCTTGTTTATTTAGTGTCAGTGGATGAGATCCTTTGAGGTGATTATAGTATTTGGGGAGATGGTGAGTGACCTGAACTGAGCACAGTGCCAGTCTTGTATATGGGGCTTTGTATGCTTTGCACACCCGCAAGGAGACTCGGTTAGTAGTACTGATGATGGTAGTAGTGGGGTGTTATGCACTCCCTGACTTCAGAGGGTGGCCATTTTCCCAGGGGATTGATGGGAGTTCTATGATATGATTGAGGATCATGTCTATTTTATATGGGCACCTACATATCTAGTGCAGTTATACAGGGAGCTATGGGCCTACCAGAGGATGTGATGGTACAACATCTATTGTACGTACCTACTGCACTATGGGCGTATGAGCACATAGTGATTGTGCACCATGGGGACTATCGATAGAGATTGGCATCATGGTGGTCAAAGGGCTAGATACATGAGATGGGTGGCAGTAGGTGGTCATCCACGAGTTGAGGAGGTAGCACATGACATGGATTATTACAGACGACAGCTGGAGGGTTTGTATGTCATGGACATAGTATGGCGACCCTATGTTGGTTTTCCTACATTTAGAGGGATGGCCCAAGAGTTACAAGGGCTACAAACTATTGAGGTGGATACAGGGCAGAATGTGTCGGCAAGCATGAGATGATTCTAGTGGATAGAGTCTGATGTCAGTTTGGACTACAATAGGATGTGCCACACCATTCCCACAGTACCACAGAGATGATGTGGAGAGACCTTTGTCTCCACCTCATCCTACAGACCCAACAGGATAGGAGGAGGTACCAGTTGATATGAGGTTGGATGATGTAGGGACCACTATGGCATATAGACAGTGGTGGGTAGTAGAGTTACAAGCAGCACTGCCATGTCCAAGTCAACCCGATTTAGCCACAGTGATGGTTTAGATGGATGTCTTATAGGGACAAGTGACTTCTTTGGGTGTTCATTTGACAGTAGCATAGGCACAGGTAGCCACTTTGACAGGGCAGGTGACTACATTACAGGGTTAGTTGGTAGGCACTCAGGCACAGGTTTTTGCATAGGCTCTTGTAGAGGATGGAGCCCAGGTAGTGACGCTACATGCACAGGTCATTGGTTTATAGGGTCAGCTGGGAGCCACTCAGGCATATAGGTTGTGGCCCTACAGGCCTAGGTAGCTACATAGGTACCAGTATAGGCACTAAGACAGGGTCTCATTTTATAGGCACCAACACTGGACAGGTCCCTTAGTATAGGTAGGAGGACAGGGCCTCTATTATTGGGGTAGAGTTCACAGGTTGGAAGCTAGGCTGATGGCACCACCCCAAACTGTATCTATGGCTAGGTTCAGTAGTTCCCTAAATGAGGCTCATTATTACTAGGATCATCTGACCATGATAGGTATTGATGTTCCATCATATGCTAAGCATAGGGCCCAGTAGGTAGCCAGTGAGAGGACCAGATCTAGGACTCATAGCTTAGGTAGCACAGGGGGTCATCGGCCCCAGAGACAGGGTCAGGGTGAGGTTACCAGCTCTCATAGACTGGGCCCAGCTGAGGGAAAGGAGGAGGAGATGGTGGGAAGATAGATAGGGACCAATAGAGGGTGGAGAGATGTTGGTAGGGTGGTTGACAGGGTGAGAGGAGGAGACAGGTGAGAGTGGAGAGGAGGGCCTCAGGTGGGGTTGATTCATCATGATATTGTATTATGATTTTGATTTTGATATATATACTGGCCTACATGCCAAAGATTGCGAGATTGTATATGAGATTTTTTGAGACACTTTGATGATTTATCCCTGTGTACATATGTATTGATACACAAACATTCCCTTTTATATAGTTGATGATGATTATTGGACTGATGATGTATTGGTTTTCATTTCCATTGTTATTGCTTATTATGGAAACTAGGTGAGTCAGGCATGGTTGAGTCGAGGTCATGTAGGCATGGTTGAGTTAGGTGTAGGCATGGTTGAGTCAGGTATAGGCATGATGGAGTCAGGTGTAGGCATGGTTGAGTCAGGTATAGGCATGATCGAGTCAGGTTGATAGTTGAGTTAGGTGTAGGCATGGTTGAGTTTCAGAAATTTCCAAGTTACTAGTTTTAAGGAAATGATGTGTTGGATGTATGTTATGTTTAAATTTCCAAGTAATTGATATCATGGAAATGTTAAATGATGTAGGTGTGATATGGTTGAGGTTATAAAATGGTAGGTATGATGAAATAATGTATGTTTTGTGATATATTAATTTCCAAGTTATTGTGTAAATGGAAACTAACTGGGTTTGAATGTGAATGTAAAGGGGGAAAATTGGTTAGGGGTAAAAGTGGCTGAGCTAACCTCCAAGGGCCCCATGCCCTAGGAGTGCTTCCTACATAGCCCCAACAAAAAGGGGCCTCAGGCTGATGTAGTTCTCCCATAAGCTAGGGAAGAATATGATGGGGTAGATGAATGGGTCGGTAGGTTTTAGGCATGATTGAGTCTAGGTCATTGAGGCATGGTTGAGTGTAGGTTGTTTTAGGCATGGTTGAGTTTAGGTTGAATAGGCATGGTTGAAGGAGAAGAAATCCCATAATGTAGGTGTCAAAGGTCTAGTCCTATGTAGCAGAATCAATAAGTAAGAAAAGAGATGAATGGTAAAAGAGGTGGAATGCTCCAGAAGTGGCAAGGACCATAATGAGCATACCGAGGATGGGTTGATGAACTTAAACCCCTAAAGGCAGTGCATGATTGACTGTTCTAAGGGTGAAGGAAGTTACATGATCACGAAATGTCACATTTGTGGCACATCCCTTGAGTAGGTAGAAAATAAGAAAGAAAGGAAGATGAGGTGAAATGGGTTGTTTAGTGTAACCTTGTTGTGAGACAACATGCCTCTTCTGCAAGATACCCAAAACTGAAATAGGAAAGTCCATGATGAAAAATTTATACTTCTCTTGATTTTTTCTTTTTTTCTTTTTTTCATAAACTAATCGATACGTTTGTGGGATATAGACTATCTTCATGATGTGGGAAGTCTATGTGGGATAAATAGAATTAATCCTTAAGGTCTTCGTGAAGTTGATCGATGCGGAAGCTTTCAGAATATTTTATTTTTATTTTGCAGAAATAGTCTTCTTTTTTGATAGACTACATACAATATGGCTAGCTTTGTATAGTTGTCCTTCGAGGGAGTAGTCTATTTATAGCAGCAAGATAGAAAGATATAGATGTCCTTTTTGAGGGAGTCATATTTTTTCTAAAATTTTGACTCAAGGAGTTGAATTTGAAAATCCCATACATTACTTTTGAACTTTTTAAAAAATACTTTTAGGTCATGAACAAGACTATAAAGTAGTATAGGATTATTTTATGAAGGCAAACCATAACACGTAAAGGTTAGCTATAAAATAAAGGTTTTAAGTGAAGAACAACCATGGGATTCCATTATCAGTGATGAGGTGGTGAGGAACACCAAAGTAAAAAATGATGTGATGAATCATGATGAATTCACCAACACTTTTCTTAGATTTTGTAGAAATGAGAGGTATGGATAGATCCACCCATTTAGTGTAATATTCGGTAGCGGTAATGAATCCATTAATGATGTTGGGAAGAATTGGGTTAATCTCTCAGACAAGATGTAAACCCCATTGAGAGAAAGGCCAAAGGTACTTTCTGTAACATAGAAAGGCATGGAATAGGGGTGTGATGAAGTTTAACATGTTGTTGAAATTTCACACAACATTGCCTTTGAGAGGTCACAACAGTATTGATTTAGGGTTGGCCCAGTAATAGCTAAGGTGAAGGATGCCAATTAGTGACATTGAAGCCATTCCCAATAGACCTCCCGGACAAATCCCTTCGTGAAATTTCAATGATGGTGTATGGGATTTTTGAGGATGAGTTATCAGGCATCATAAAGAATTCGTTCAAGGCCATGTTTATCAGAGAATACCACCCATGATGACATAGCAAGATTTGTAGGTCTTTTGAGCAAAGGCTCATTTGTCCATTGCGAGTAAGATCTAGAGGCATAATCTAAAGGGAAAGGTAGTCAGAAAAATTCTTATACCAAAGGTCACGTGGGTAAGTTTCAATGTTTCCTACAAATTTAACGTCTTAGAATAGTTAAGAAAGTGATTGCAACCTTTGTACTGTGAAAAATATTTTCAGTCAGGAGGGTGAAGCGGGTATTTGAGAAGCAAGAAAAGCCATGGTGTCTATGTATTTGTTAGTGGAACATAGGGTGGTTTGAAGTTCATAATGGTCTAAGGTAGTCAAGCAGCATGTCAACATGATGTTTAGACTTTTGAAGTATCTTGTTACGCACATTGGTATATACCATTAACTTAGTTCAGAAACTATTGAGAGTCGTCTAAAGATATTAATTGATTTAACATCTAAGGCTATGGAAGTTTGAATACCAACACGAGTGCTTCATATTCAATGATATTTTTAGTATAATCAAAATATAGTTTGAAAGATAATGGCATAGGCTCACCATCAAGGAGGAATGAGGATAACTCCTACACCACCCCGACACTGACATTTGTAAACCATCGAAGAATAAGGTAATCTGGGAAAATGGTATCATCCAGGGAGAGGGTAGTAATGGATTCATTAGGGAAGTCAAAGTAAGAAGATTGGTTTCCGGAGAGAGGTGCATCTACAAGTTGGTCAGCAATGGTTTGTCCTTTGACATACTTTTGATGGATGAATTTTGATATCTAGGTCTGCAAGAAGCATGAGCCAACATGCAGCACGTTGATGTTGGTAAGTCCTTAGCATACATATAATGTAAGGGTTCAGTTGGTGATAATAAAGGTCTATATGGTTGAGTAGGTAATGGCGAAGTTTAGTGGCGATAAAGAATAAGGCTAGGAAACTGTTTTTTGGCCATTACTTGAGTATATCTAGTCTCATAGTCTAGAAGAGTATGGACTTATATAATAAACCATTTCTGCTCCCTAAAATGTTTCTCATCATGATGAGTGAGCATTGCACCCAAGGAATGATTAGTGGTAGAAATGTAGAGGTAAAATGGACATGGTCATATTTTAGGTGGGCATGAGCATAGGTGGTTGGAGGAGGTATCTCTTTAATGAGCAGTTTCAAAAAACTTGTGGCATTCATCATCCCAATTGAAGGAGACATCCTTTTTGAGAAGATGATGAAATGGGGTGGCAACAGTTCCAAAAGATGAGAAATAAAGTGATGAATAAATTGCGAATCTTGCCTTGCAAACTACGAAGTTAATGAAGGTTAATAGGTGGAGTCAATTCAAGAATAGCCTGATTTTAGTGGGATCAATTTCAATGCCACCAAAGAAATGATAAAACCAAGGCACCTTTCTCGAGAGAACAAGTGAAGATACACTTCTTAGGTTGAAGCCTTGAACGCAGTATTTGATGAGATGGTCAAAGACAACCTTAAGGATACTGGCAAGGTGTTCGGCCTGATGTTTGGATTTGGCAAGAAGATTGTCGAGGTAATCTTCCAATATGTCTATGCATGATGTCCATGAAAGATATAAGTCATATCCTAAGTCATATGTAGCACCAACATTTTTAAGGTGAAAGGGCATGACACCCTAGAAGAAGGTTCCCCTTTTAAGGAGTGATGAAGTTGTTTTGTTTTTTTATCTTCCTGAATGGGAGCTGTAATATTTTGTTATAACTCGATTCTGAAAGAGTGATAGCATCTCATGGCCAATGGTGAGCAAATGACTAGTTGGTCAATACTAGGTAGAGGAAATATTTTGGGGAAAGGTTAAGGTCATCGAAATCCATGTAAATGCAGAGCCCCATCTGTCACTTTTGTCACAGTTGTTCAACAATGTTAGAGATCCAACCTGCAGGATAATCAATGGGTAGAATAAAGGAAACAAGTAATAGGAGGTGTTGGAGTTCTTCTTTGACAAGAAGGGCAATATGAGGATGCATTTTTCATAAGCTTTTGTTTCATGGGTTTGGAACATTCCTTTGTCGAATGGTTACGATATTGTGGACCAAAATGTTTGGGTCAATACATCATATCAACATAGGACCAAGAAAAATGTTGTGTCTGGATCCCAAAAAAAAGAAGTGAAAGCTTCTTGTTCAACAACATCTAAATAATTTGGCCGTATTTTTAGAAAGGATGTGCAATGGGAAACAATAGAAGCCTGAGTGGGAATGTTGATTTCAGCAGGTCTTCATTCAACATGGTTTGTATCTCAAATTCACTTAAGCTGTAGTTAGTGAAATAATATCTTCCAGGCCGAAAGGCAGGTGAGAAAATTGACTGTCTTGCAGGGTAACAACATTCCCATGGTGAAATAAAAGAAAAGTGACTTAAGTGAAATCATGAGACTCAGTATTGCTTGCCTTACAGGCCTAAGTATCCGATCCCATCTGTTAAAGTCAAATCTGACATTCCACATTTATCATGGGATTTCCGGGGCTGTTCCTTGTGAGGGTAAAGAATTTCTGCATGAAGTCATATCATATGTTCTCGGATCAAAGTAGGGAACAGCCTCACTAATATGTGAAAAAAGTGCAACCCATAATTGGGTGATTATTTAAATGTCATTACAACAAATATTTGTTAATATTTATTCACATCCAATTTATCAGTCTATAGCTTGTGGTAAAACAACAAATTTGCAAACATTATATTGAAATCAATTGCCTTTCATAGTTGAATACCCTGTTGAAAAAGGGAAGCTAAAACAAATATTTCCTCACAATTAAATTCAGCTTCTTTTGCATGAAGGAATTAATACTTTATAAAGTATTAAATAGAACCTTCTATTAAATTGCATGTCTCCCAACAAATGCCACCTATGGTTCCAAGGAACATTGACTTCTTCCAGCAAGACTGAAGTGAAGTGTGAAGGAGCACTTAAATTGGATCTAATTTAATCTTATTGGAACTGTCCTTAATCATTACTTTTTTTCCTAGAGAAAAACATGATTTTTACATTAATTAATTGCATAGGATTAGGAAGGGCAATTATTAAAGTGAATAATTGCTCCCAAGGTCCTGAAAGCAAGCAAAAGCAGCATCTGCCATATGAAAACCTATTGGTACAAAGGACCTTAGAACGTAGGTAAAGAATGTTGACAGCCAAGATGTTCTATTAATGTTTTGCCAGGATTCTGATACGGAAGCCCCTAGGTTTTGAAACTCAGTTGCCAGGTGGTAACAAGGCTACCAAACTAGCCAGATTACTGGGAAGCAGGCCAGACTATGAAGGATTGTTGGGTGTGTCTGCATACATCTGTTTGCATAGGTATCCAGGTGCTTACCTGTTGCCTGAAATCATTCCTGTGCATGCTGGCCGTTTGCCAAGCCTTCTGTCTGACATTAAAATGCACGCAGTTAGATACAGGTGTTTTTTTCAACATTTAACAAGGCCAAAAATACATATCAATGTCACAATACATTGAATATCTTCCTCTAAATCTGAAGGAATCCAGATGCTGCATATCGAAGCAATTCGAGTCAAATTCTGAAGAAAAAGCACTTACCTCTCATTGAAGGCAAAGATAGACAACTTAGCCTCTCAATGAAGGCTCTCTTTATTGAAGATTTAGGTTTGCACAACGGAGTCATGCAACAATCTTCTGGACTAGAATTTTTATTGGAGACATCTAGAACAAGTGGAACATTCTACTTAGGTGAATTGATAGAGCTTAGAAACAGAGCAGGAAAGACTTCCAACTTATTACATTGAAAATAAGGTTTTTCGTGCAATTAGATTAGTTAAGCAGTGGATTTATTTGAGCTGCAGCCTATTCCATTCTTGCCAGAGTGTGTTATTCAGTGTCCATATCCAGATGCAAATTTTCATTGCAGATAGATCCAATCTATAGTTGCAAAAGTGCCGTGCCCTAGGCACAAGGGTTCTTGTTTTATCCTCTTGTTAATGGAGAATTGGCTTTTAGAACTTGCAGGCACAACTAAAGAAAATTCTTGGCCAAGATCTACCTTTTCTGGCCAACCCCTTTCAAATTCGATCTGCATTCCCATTACAAAGCCCTATCATTGATTTTAGAGTTCATCCGGGTGCTTTCTTTAGCAATGCTTGTTATTGCTCATATGCAATTAAAAGGTTCATATAGTCGGGTGATGCACAGTTATCAATATTCCCAGTCTGGTAGGCATTAAACTCGCAAGCAAAAAGTCGGTGAGTTGCCAGTGGAAAAGACTCGGTCAAACCGGAACCGGAACCGTGCTAAACGAGTTGACTCGTAGGTTAACTTCTGCCATAAATGCAAACCGTTTAGTGAAACTCGGATCAGTTATAGGCAACGTTTGGAAAACTCGATCAAACCGGTCCGGTTTCATCCTTGAAAACTGCGCCAAAGATAGCATTTCTTTCCTTTTTTGGATTTTTGGTGAAGAAAACACAAGTATAGAATAAAATTTGCCATTTTTGGAAAGGGTCTGGGAAGATGTAGCAGCAAAAACTTGCATGTGCCATAACTTTCATTTTGTGGCTCCGTTTCAGGTGTCGTTTTCTCTAAAAGTGCATATTTTCTCGAGCTCTACGCATTGATGGCAATATTTTTCTTATTTTCATAAAATCCATTTTTGCACCTTTTTGGACCAAGCAACTTCTTGCAATCTTCTGAAAGAATCAGGAGCTTTGATTGCCTGTAGACAGATTAGTAATTAAAAATATTGGATAGATTTTCAAAACCCTAGGCACGGGGAAATATTTGGTAGGAAGAATGAATACGCTACAGGAATTTCTGAAGAAAACAAACCAAAACATGGACAAAAACAAAAAAAAACAAAACAAAAGAAGTTGTAGGCAATTGCTCGAAAATTTCTCCCAATTAGCTGATTTGTAAAAATTCTTCCCCCGGGTGAATGTTCTATGGTAATAATGATGGAGTGAAGTGCTTTATATAACCTAAATCCTCCAATTTTAGCTCAATCTATTTTTAAAATAACTTCATTTATTTAATAAATAAAATTCTCTCATACAAACCTGACGAAGGGATAGAGTGAGTTTTAGCATGGGAATTTGGCTTTTATGACTCTCTAGGGATACCTTAGATCAATGAAAATAATTGTAGGCAAAACAAACACAAAACGACTCATTACTTCGAAATGAATGATTTAAAAAAAAAAAATGGGTAGTCCCAGATTTCAGGGTGAAATCTCGGGTACACCAAGGGAATCACTGACAATTAGGATATATCGCTGACGATTATTGTGTAAAATATTGATTTCTTGATAAAATGCAAATTATATGCAAAGTGAATGCAAATTGAATGGTCTAAGGATTGACATGGTCTTTTGTATGATGTAGTGATAAGTTGAAAGTGGAAACAGAAGTTAAAAACTTACCTTTGCTAATGAATACTTGAAAACGATGTTGTATGAACCTTAATGTGTTTGCAGAGCTTCTACGGGCTTAACAGAGGTGTTAAAGATCTTAAGATGATTGTGATGATGTTGTCTAAGTCTATGATGAAATAGAGCTTCGTTGTAGTACGCGAGGATCCTTAAACATGAAGTTTGATGTTGCTTTTATAATTGTCTGTAGTTCTATTAGGGTCGCTGGTGATCCGGAAAATGTGGGGAAAACCTTCTTGGAAGTGGTTTCAACCACTTCCAAATCGATGATTTTGGGTGTGGGGATGAGTGCAAATGGTGATAAAGGGGTTAAAGGAGTTAGGAGGTTAGATAGTTAGGATGAAAATGGGATAGGATGGGTTGTAGGTGGTTAGGGAGGTTTAAGGTGTGTAAATAAGTTTTACGGGGGGTAGAATGTGATTTTACATGGGCAAGGGTATGATTTAGGATAGGTTTATGATTTAATGATGGGATTAGATTAATATTTGAGATATGAATGTGAGGGATGTAGGCAGGTCACCTAGGGTGTTGAAAACTTGGTGTCTACATTTGCACCTTTTTGTCGAGTGGTTTGCGATGGACAAGCCACTAGACAAAAAATAATGAAATGATCATATTCTATGTTGGATGGGTGGCCCCCCCTCAAACTAGGGGTCATTAGGATGAAGTGCAATGGTCACCATTTTAAATAGGTTGTTGAATGAGATAGGCTTGTGTGATGTTATGTTTCATTTAAGATGCCCCAAGACCAAGCACGAAAATAAATTGCCACAAAGGTGAACTTGCGTGACTAGAGAGTCAAATGTTAGGGGAACCAATGGGTTCTTGACCTATATGCATATGACTCATAGGAAGTGGATACAGGAAAGGGTTCCCTAAAATTTTGTAGTATCTGCAGTGTATCAGGAGATGCAGGCTCGATATAAAGGATATTGTCACAAATATGGGATTACGCGGCCAAGAAATCAAGTGATAGCAGAACCAATGGGTTCATGTCCTATAGACATATGACTTAACGACGACGAATGAAAATGTTTTCCTAATAGCTATAAAATTTGAAATGGATTTAATAAAATCAAGCTCTGTTTAGATTGATTGATTTTGATTTGTAGAGGATCTCGGGGCCCAAAAAAAGGAAGCACACTTAGAAGTGTGCAATTTTGGAAATGATGATGTGATGAGGCTCAGAGGCCAATTGATTATGTTTTTAGATAAAGGAGAGGTAATCACTAGAGATTACTATAGGTTTACTAGCGAGTTGACATAATCGTTGGTGATTAGCCCAATTGCCGGCAATCGAGTGGATGACAAGAAATTTGATATAAAATGTGATTTGGAGGCTCATTTGGTACACTGCAATTTTGAGAGCCCAAGAACCTAAGAAACCCCTAATTTATGAGTTTTTCCTGATTTTGAGTAAGATGGAAGAAGCTAGAGGTATGTAGAGGTGACGGAGGCCTACACATGCCGAGGTAAGTGGTTTTTTTAAAGATTTTTTATTTATTCAATTATATTTTATTTATTTATTCTATAAAATGGAATCCTTTGGAAATTGTCAGTGATTTCGACGGATGTCAGTGATTTAGACAAGTTCGCCGACGATTTTATGTGTTTATAACAAGTTGTTTTAATTTTGATTGAACTTTTTTAGTGATTTTTTATGATGGTGTGTTTGTTTGATTATGGATGCAGGCCAAAGAGAGGTTGACTACACGACATAGGATCCTAAAGATATTAGATGATGTGCGAGCACAGTTATCAAATGCTAACTAGACTCACTTAGAGGAGATTGGATTAGGAAGAATACGTCATTATAAGTGTATTCATAAAGATATGGGGTTATCGTTGGTGTTATTTGAGCGGTGGTACCATGTCACATGCACATTCTAGTTTCCTACATGAGAGATGACCATGACATTGGAGGATATACATAGGATATTGCACTTACCAGTATAGGCTGAGCAGGTTTATATTATTGATGAGGCAGGAAGAGCTATTGTGATGCATAGCTTGTATGGGGATGATGAATCCAATTTGGTTTTTACTTTCAGGGATTTTTCATACAGAGCTATGTACAGTGAGGATGAGGAGGGTCGAGCCCTAGTTATTATGATGGTGGTGCACATTAGTTGTTATGCCTCACCAAATTCATTCGGGGGTCGATTCTCATGGATGTTGACTGGAGTGGTGTCTGATATGATGATATGCATGATATATTTTTAATGGGCCCCTATTTTATTAGCACATGTTTACAAGGAGTCGTGGTCTTGAAGTACCAAACGCAAATTTGGAGTTAATGTGTTATTTTTATTAGAGTGTTAGGCCTACGAGCACATTAAAATGGCTCAGTTGAGGGGAGTGCTATAGGTGAGGTGGTTTGATGCAGATTATTTAGTGGGTTTTATGAGGTGGCATTTAGATCATTTCGCCATAGAGCATGTCAGAGGCAAGGACTATTATAAACAACTCCTAGCTGGCCTATGAGATGGAGATGTTGTTTGGAAGCCCTATACAAGTTTCCTGATATCACCCGGTGCAGAGGGAGAGTTGAGGGCCATGTAACAAGATAAGTGGGTGTACGACCAGTGGGAGGATCACTAGGAATTGTTCAGATTTAGCCATGTTTGGTGACAATTTAATTTGATTCAGGATGTGCTGCAAAGGATTCTTCTTGCCGACCACTTGAAATTATTATACAAGGTTTCCCCGGACAGGTTGCTGCACCGACCGGAGGTCGCCAATGACACGGGCCCCTGGGGGCGCAAGAGCACCCCTACTGCGGGTCACAATGCAATCGGAGAGAGAGATGCACCGGGGAGCATCGCCGGCCTCCATCCGCTTCCCTCCTGACAATTTCAAGCACTCTTTAACTCTCTTTTCAAAGTCCTTTTCATCTTTCCCTCGCGGTACTTGTTCGCTATCGGTCTCTCGCCCGTATTTAGCCTTGGACGGAATTTACCACCCGATTCTGATTGCCTTTCATAATTGATTATTTCCTATGATCCTTCTTAAATAACCTTCCTCCCATGTCCTCCCATGCATTGGAGAATGGGATGCTCTGAACACTCATTCTAACTTCCTCATGATCTTCAATGCTCATTGCCTTTGTCTCATCTTCTTTTGATGGAGAGTTAATTAAAACATCATTGCACAGGTAATCGGAACCGGTTAGCTTTAACTGCGGCTGGTTCCCACTTGCTTTGACCGATGATGGGTTGCAGTTCCCACTTGATCTGATTGATGTCTGTCCTATCTGATCGATGATAGCCAACATATATGATAGCCAAGTAAAATGGCTTTCCACTCCAATAAAATCTCTTGCTAAGGTGTCATGAATAATATCAAGATGAAGACATATCTGATAGCCAAGTTTCAGAAAAGGATATGAGAATGGATCCTCAAGGTATGAGTTATTTGAAGCATAATAATGAGGTTTTTGTATCTAATACTTGCACAAAATGTGAGAATGGTGTTGCAGAAAGAATGAACAGGACAATCATGGAAGGTGCTAGAAGTATGAGGATACATTTTGGATTGCCCTTACAGTTTTGCATAGAAGCAATTGATACAACAGTTTATTTTGGATAGTAATGTAGATATTAGGAGATATTATCTAGTTGTTAGGTATAGTTCTTTCCTTGATCTATGGTATTGACTAGTTCTTTCCTAGATCGTCAATAGACCTTAGTGACGCTCGTCACTAAGGCCTATTGACGCGCGTCACTAAGGCCTGTGACGCGCGTCAATAGGCCTTAGTGATGGGTGTCAATAGGCCTTAGTGACGCGCGTCACTAAGGTCTATTGACGATCTAGGAAAGAACATGTTTCTACCCTCTGCTTAAATGACCCATTCACTGATCCTTCACATAAATATTTTTCAAACCTCTCGATACAAAATCTCTTCGGCACACAAGCCAGTATATGCTCAAAATATAAAAATCACTCATACGTCCTCACTGTCTTCGGCACATAGGCTAGATTTTGATGAAATCTTGAAGCACACGCCTAGGCAAGAGAAGGAAATCATGAAGAATGAGTTGGCTATCATATATGTCTTCATCTTGATATTATTCATATTTCATGGTATCAGAGTTGAGATCAGGTAAATGTGCACTCATTTTTTTGAGTTTTGATTACTCTTGGTTTCATTTTTTTCCTCGTGCAAGTTTTTTGATGACATGACTAGCTCATTTTAGCTTGTTCTAAAGGGTGTTTAATTAACTACAGAATGGCCAGTCAGGATCTTGACAGATATTTCATAGTGATATAAGGATTGAAACACTTGATGATCATTTTTAAAAAAATATGTCCTTGATCAGTTGTTAGATAAGAACACATTTTCCAATGGCAGAAAAAGACATGCATCTACTGGCCATTCATTCCACTTGTTTTGTAATTTCTGAAACTGAGCCATCGACATGGAAAAGTATTTCGCTAATGCTGGCTTAGGGATAATGGTTTTTGATATTTTTGAATCCATGCTGATTTAAAACTACAGTAAAATTTTGGTTATTGTCAACCCTGCCCATCCACCTTTGACTATCAACATGGGCTTGACACATAGTCATAGGTTAAGTGACAAATGAAACCTACAATCATGGCATCCTTTTTAGCAATTCGGTAATACATGGGGGAGTTTAAACACCAAGGGAGTGTCAAAGTGATCTGAGTGGCCCGCTAGTCCCTTGCTGTCTTAGCATAAAACTAGCTTGGCCTTACCCTCTTCCACCTTAGCAGGTCTTGTGGAACCTTTTTACATTTTTACCCTACTTTTTCTACTATAGTGCTACAAAAATGCAATCTATTGTGACTGCTTCCCGTACATCCACTCATTTGTTTGTATATGAACAACATGTACTAGCTTACAGGTAAGCAACGAGCAGTATGAAAATTTGGTTGTGTCGCTTCATGATTGTGAATATTCAAATAATTATTCCATCGGTGTTACCCCTATGGGACCGACTTTCCATTTGTGTGACATGCAATGGATAATTACAAATTACTAGCAATCATGTACATCTGCCAGTACCGCATTTAATTTGGAATCACCACGTACCAAAAATGGGTGAAGCCCTTATTCAAAAGCGATCAAGGTAAAAACACAAACAAGGCCATATGGGCCCTCTTTACTAATGAAAGTTGATCCTTCATATTTCAAACCTAAAACAAGCAATACTGGTAGTCCCATCAATAATTTTCAAAATAATGCATATTCCCACCAGAGGATTATCCTTCGACTGAAAAGAGGAAAGACAAATCCACCTACATGAGAACCTGAATGGGGGTCAACTCGATGATTTGCCCCACAGGAAAACATAAAATATAGTAGACCAACGATTCGGCTGAAAATGCTTAACCAAATAGGGGCGTATGTAATTAATGATTGATCACCAGGGATCTAAAAAAGAATGTTAAGATATGGAAGCCAAAGTTGAGCTTTAAGGCAATTTATGGGGGATCTTGTCCTACATGTATTAACTTGTCCCAGACTTCCCATAACCCCTTACCAAGCATATTTCTATTAGTTGGGAATACATGAGAAGGGGATTTTTCTATTAGTTATATGTGTGAATGGGCAATCTGCCCTTTGGAAACTCAGCAAGGAATTCCTGCCATCTAGCCTGCTTAGGGGTAAGCTTCGCCTGCGTCTTGAAGTATGTAGATGAGATGTTATCCGTTTTCACAACAGGTTTGAAAAGTATTAAAACATAAAATATAAAATTTTACAAAAATTGACAAATTAGGGAAACATTCGTCATATTTTTCAAAAATAACCTTACTTACCAAATCATTGCGCGTCTACAAATTTAGGGCCTCCACTAAGAATTCCAAATTTAAAAGAAGACCCCAAATCAAGCTAAAATAAATGGCCAAATAGCCAAAGTTAGTATCAAAATCCCCATGTTAGTGCCACAAACCAAGGAAATGCCCCGGCCTAGAAATGATGTGTGTGTGAACCCTATAGCCAAAGCGTATATCATGACCAGATGAATATATAAGTGATGATTTAGCCTAAGCGTTTAGGTAGTTGTGGTGGTAATTGAGGTGATGCAGTCTTAGGTTTGGGTTGTACTTTCTTTGGTATAGGTGCAACAACCAAAAGAGGGGTAGGTTTAACCACTTCTTTGGGGAATGGAAATGAGAGAAAAACCTAAATAACAGATGTAAAAGGATCTACCAAATGATGAATGGATGAATGTTGGTTAACAAAACTTACTGCCCATTTCTCAAATGGATCTGCACTAGCAATAGCACTCAAAGGCATTTCATCTCTTTGCCTAGGTTTTCTAAGGCACTGACAGTGATCACATGCCTTATAATATTGTTTACCTCTTGGAAGCGCTCAATCTTGGCCATTTGGCTAACGTTACCCTGCCACTGGAGGCACAGATAAAAAGGTGATTATTTGACAAGGGACCAAGGGGAGTGTGACCCAATTTTGGTGTCTATATGTTTCCTCTTTTTGTATCGGCTAGTAAACTGGTATCGGTATTCTATAACCGATACCGGTTACTGTAGGAATTTCCAGAATGTGAGAAAAACCCTTAGGGATTTGATTTATTGAATGGTTGTGTGTCGTTTTGATGTGTGTAGGCGGAGGCAGGGTTAAGGATGAATGATACTGTGCCAGTGTTGTTGTCACGAATCCGATTGGATGTAACACCAGCTGAATGGGCATTGATAAATCATTTGGGGTTAAGTGGAAGCCGCTAATACACACATGAATACACGAACACCTGCACATGCACGCAAGCACACATACACACACTCAAATAGGCGTGTATACACTTACACACACACACACACACACACAAATTGACACATACGTGTAAAAAAACACACACAACAATTTTCATCCTCATTCATGACCCATGACACATTTTTTTTAATTTTCATGACACTTCACTTTATTTTTGCATCCTTGACTAACACAATCACATGTGGGCAATTGTTTTGGTGTCATATTTTACCATAGCCGACATAATCATCCGGTATATCAACACTTCCTCATTGGTAGATTTAGGTTAACAAATAAAATAATGAGCCCATGGTGCAATCTTCCCTTCTCCTTCAATGTGTTATATTTCCAAGTAGGGGTAATAAGGTTTAAAGATGCCAAAAGACTAAGGTTTGACCTTAGTGAAGTAGATCAAGACCGTAGAGAGCTGCATAGAATGTTGGTTTACCCCAAGAAGTGTGCATACATGGAGAGATATGTCTCCCAAAAGATACAAATGATGAAACCAATGACTTTTCTAATCAATGGAAGGGATGTAGTAAGAATATACCTTTGCAATAGGAGTATTATAGGGAATCTTTATGGTTATGGGCTATAAAGTGGAGGTTGTTATCAACAGAAGGCATTTGCATGGCTTGGAAACTCTATTATATTAGGATATGAGGACATTTGGTATGCAGGACTGCTTCTAGAATGATGATTAGGCGCAATAGTGGCCTATCAGATGATTTAATCTAATTTGAATTAAATCTTATTTCAAAGTAACTTACTAGAATAGATGATATTCGGGTGATTACATATAATAACATGCAAGCACTAATCATTCAAGGATGTAAAACCCTAAGCAAATAAAGGGAGGAAGATGACTTAGTTGATTCTATGCAACCTAAGAGTGATCGTTACTGTGTATCTACTAGGAAATGCTAAAAACAATGTCATAAAGGGTTGATGAGGGTTTAAAAACCTAGGAATGTACAAGACATAAGTGCTTGTAGGAGAATAGGAATGCACCAGGAACTAATGACTGATCTGGGAATCTATGTCTGCTAAAATGCTCAGAACTTGGTCTTTTCTAGGTTAGAAGGCCTACGATGTTAGTCTTTATTTTTCACTCTGGTTTCACTATTAGGTCATTGGCCTCTCCTGTAACCTGCAAAACAAATGACTACCTGCACATGCCCTCAAATCACATCAAATTAATAAAAAAGATGCAAAATGCGGAGTCGAACTGACCCTGACAGTCACCCAAAAGTGAACTTACAACCAATCATTGCACTACATCTCAAACTCCATGTAGTTCTTCATGTGTGTGTATGTGTGTCAGTGTCTCATACCCTAGGTTGCCCTTGTGCAAGTTTTACGATGATAGCAGGCTAGATCTAGATTGTCCCAAATATGTTCCAATTTCACCCCCCCAGGGTTGAATTGATAACATACATCAGGATTCCCAAGTCCCAGGCTAAAAAAGAACAAGCTCTAAGAGAATGTGAGAAGTTGCAGAAAATAAGCCTGGGCCAGAAAAAAATTGTGAAAATCGGCTAAGTCCTTGTCCTAGAAATATTTGGGACATGCGGGACACCAAGGCGCGGTTCGGCCGAAACAGCCTCCAGGCGGCCCGCGAAGCAAAGGGACATCTGGGACAAATGGACGTGAAAATGCCCGAATCGGCCGAAAGAAAGAAAATTTGTCCAAGTCCTTCACCGAGAGCAAGCGGGACAAGAGTACGCGGAAGACCCGAACCGGCCGGTTCGGCCGAAACAGGAAACTTTCACACTGGGACATCTGGGCCGTGAGTGCGCGGAGGACGCGAACCAGCCGGTTCGGCTGAAACAGAAAATTTTAGCACAAGGACAAGTGGGACAAAGGGACGCGCGGGACGCGGATAGCCGAAGGAGCCGAAAGCCAATCAGATAACGCCACGTGTCACTGGCAGAAAGGGGACGTGGAAGCCCATTTCGGGTGAACCGGAAGAATTTGTCCCAGACAGCACTGGGACATCTGGGACAAAAAGACGTGGTGGACGTGAAAATCTGGCAGGCCCGTGGATGAATCACAGCATGACACGTGTCGCCAAGGAAAAAGGTCCAAAAAGTCAAAGGGGCGAGTTTTCGAGCACTGATCCAAACCAATGAAATAGTGCCACGTGTCCAAGTTTAAGGGGCCCACAAGAAAAACCCATGAAAAGGTGGAGAGAGGGAATTGCTCAGCGAATCAGAGCCCGCCACGTGTCGTCCAGATGGCAGAGCGCGGGAAAAGAAATTTAAAAATCCGTTTTCACCTGTTTTGTGCCCTAAATCTTCAGATCATCATATCTTTCGATCCAGAGCTCGGATTTGCACGTTCTTGATATCAACGGAAAGCTGTTGAAATTCTCTACATGATTCTGGGATCAATCTTGCATTTTGGTGCTGTTTGGAGGGAGAAAATTAAGAAAACGTCTCTGACGCGTGGTGATAGACAGAAGTAATGCTTCAACAACCAACTTTAATGCAGCAGACAGCTCGCCGCTCCTGTTAGACAGCTCGCCGTTTTGCCAGGAGCCACCGCTTCTATCATAATGAGATGATTTTAAATGTATCTAGAAGTGGTTGTGGTAGATTCGATTTCCTCTCTCTTTCTTCTCTCATTCTTAGTATATATTGTAAAGAGGAGCTCCTTTAACAGGTCGGACATTCTTGTTTTGCATCCTCCCTTCTTCCCTGCTTGCAAGAGAATTTGTGGAGCTTTTCAAACCTCCCATATGGATTGTAATGCCAGTTTTTGCCTCTTGGCCACTGCAATGTACTGTATCGACTCTTGAGCAATATATATATATATATATATATATATATATATATATATATGTTTGTGATTGATTCTCAACCCTCTCATGTATTCATTGCTGTTATTTTGATCTCTTATTGCAGTTTGGTTACCTGTGCATAGTGTTTGTATTGCATCTATGTGGTCTGTGTTAGATTTGCAAAACGAGTGTCTAACATTCCTTGGTGCATCACCTCTGTAGTTTAGGTTTTATTCTATGCATTTTCTCACCCTGTCTCCTTGAC
Source organism: Taxus chinensis (assembly GCA_019776745.2). Taxonomy (NCBI): domain Eukaryota; kingdom Viridiplantae; phylum Streptophyta; class Pinopsida; order Cupressales; family Taxaceae; genus Taxus; species Taxus chinensis. The sequence goes on along the minus strand of JAHRHJ020000310.1, from coordinate 94,915 downwards.
AAGTTAGATTAGGTTTTAGTAAACCCTCTACATTTTTGTGTGCATCTGAACAGAGGAATAGGAACCAGCCTTCTCTGGAGAATCCTTTCTCATCTTTACAAGTCCCACACTTGGAGAAAGGATTCCATGTTGTGCAATCACACTGGATGCCTGAACATCAACCTAGAAGCCTGATCTGCATCCAGGGGTGCTGTGAGTCTGCAACAACAGTTTTGGCACGCCCGGTGGGACACTAGAGGTCTCATTTTTATTGCAGCAAAGTTGATATGCATCTGCTGCAGTTTTCTTGCTTATAAGAGCTATTATTTGCATATCTGGCGACTCCAAGGGGAAGAATCAACTGGTTTCAGCAGTGCAGGCCTGAAAACTCATGAGAAGAATCACCACAAGGTCAAGAGTCAGAGAAGAAGAGGTGTTGTTTGAATACCTGCAGTTATCTCCGAGAAGAAGGCAAAGAGGAAGAAGGATTCAAAGGTCTCCATCTCCACCAAACAGAACTCTCTCAACTCCTCCACCTGACAGGCCTTTCTTTCAATATACAAGGGTTTTAAGACCAATCAGAATGGCTCAGAACAACCCCTACGTCAACTTCACAGGCAGCAGCCCACTTGCTCTCAATGCACAACATCCAGTTCCTATTGCAGCCTTGAAGAACATTCCCTACTTCACTGGAGAAAATCAGACTACTCCAGGTGATCATGTTAAAGATATTGCTAACCTTTGTGCAATCCATGAAATCGATGAAATGCAAGTGGCTGTCAAATTACTGGCATCTTCATTCAAGGGTAAAGCATTGCAATGGTTTAGGAGCCTTGGGGCTGGTTCTATTACAAACTGGAATCAGCTGTGCATTGCACTTCACGAGAAATTTGGAGAGAAGGGAGACAACTTGTCTCTTTTGGAGCAGTTGACAACTATCAAGAGAGCCCCCAACGAGCAGCTGACTGACTTCAACTTCAGATTTCAAAGGTCTTGGGATAGGATTCCAGTGGCAGTCAGGCCAACAGCAGGAGGTGCTTTTCTATATTACCTTAAAGCTTTGAATTCTGATATTTCTATGTTAATTCAGTCCATGGGAGGCACAACAATCCCTATGGCTTATAGCATTGCCATTAGAGCCGAAAACTGTCTTATTCAAGCTGGTAAACTGGCTCCTAGGCCTCCTATGCCCTTGTATCCAAACTTAGAAAATCCAAGCACTAGTCAAGCACCCACTTTGGCTCCTGTTCCCACTCCTAGAAATCAGAGTTCGAATGAAGCTTCCACTTCATCTCCAAGTGCTTCAAATGAACTCCAAGAGGTCATGAAACAGTTGCAAAATTTGGGAAATGAGCTGGTTACTATTAAGAGGCAGCAAGCCCAAGGTTTCAGACCTTCTTATCAACCTCAAGCTCAGCCTAATAGGCAGCCATACCAACCACAAAGACCACCTAATCCAACTGCAAATATGAATCAAAATCAAAGCCAAGTAAGGCCTCCTGCCAATAGACCATTCCAGCCCTATAATCCAAATGCCATATCTGCCTCTAAGGCATTAGTGCCAACACAGAACAACATTGCTCAGGAATATGATTGGTGCTTTCCATGCAACGAGCCTCACAACCAATCCATGTGCTTCAATGGTGCTCTCAATCAAGCACTAATGGTGACAACTACCGGTGTGGAGGGCGAGGGCAGTCAAGGAAACAGCCAACAACCAGAAACATTCCAACAGCAATCAGCCCCAAATGACACTACATTGGTGAACTGGCAAGCAGAAGATTTCTGTGGCATGAATCAGGCAGTTTCTCAAGGTGTTGCAGCCAACACAAGGTCAAAAAGGAGGAATCTGGGTGAAGAACAGCCATTAGCCCCAGCCAATCCACAACCTTCCACGGCTCCACAAATGATTGGCAAGCAGAGTCCAGTTTCAAATACACAAGGGCAGCCAAGAACAGCCCCTAGGCCAACTCAAATGCCAGCTGTTGCTGCCCACGTGCAGGGAGTAAACATGCAAACCAAAGGACAACAGAGAGATTCTTCATCACCATTCAGTATCATTGATCAGATGAAGAAGACAAACGTTAACATATCAATGTGGGAATCCCTATCTATCCCAGGCCAAAGAGATCTGCTGCAAGCTGCCATGAAGGATTGGACAACTTCGAATCAGCGGGTTCAGATGCAAGACAAAGTGCTTACAAATGCTGCCCAGCCTGAAGGAAGTCATGGAGGACAACAAGGTAAAATGTTGAAGCCCCCTCCTTTCTATGTTTCATTAATCATTGGGGATAAACTAGTACACAATTGCATGATTGATTCCGGGGCAAGTAGCTCCGTGATGCCCAAGCAAATAGCTGATCAGCTGGGTCTCGAATATGAAGTAATATCTAAAGGAGTAGTGCAATTGGATGGGACAGCAATAGCAACAGTTGGAGTGATTAAAAACTTGAGTCTTACCTTGCATGCATGTCCAAATGTTGTTGTCTTACAAGATGTATCAATCATAGACCTTCCACCACTCTTTGCCCTTTGCTTGTCAAGGGACTTCACAGCCAAGATTGGAGGGTATTTGTCTGCTGATTGGTCTCACATGCTGTTTAGAACAAGGTATGGAACTAAGGCCACAATCAGATCCGAACCCATTGCAAACTTCCATATTGAGCCTTACACCCCAAGTCAGATTAATGCCAATTGCTCAGCATTTGATCAAGAAGATCACCCCAGTACTGATGAGGCTGACACCAAGGTTGGAAGTATCCCAGACCTAACTCTTGATGAATGGGCAAACAAGATACATGCTTTTGATCCCTATCAAGAAGTAGAAGAATCTGAGCTGGGAGTCTATTGTATACACGAAGAAAATCAACCTATTCCTAGCATCACCAAGCCAAGCCATAATGATGACAACGAGGTATGGCAGCTGTTTTTTGACGGATCAAGGAGTAGGCAAGGTGCAGGAGGTGGAGCCATGCTTGTTTCACCCCAAGGAATAAAGTACTATTCAGCTTTTAGATTTCAATTTGCATGCTCCAATAACACTGCTGAATATGAAGCCTTGGTGCAAGGGATGCATTGGGAAATCAAGAGAAAAATAAAGAATCTGCAAGTCTTTGGGGACAGTGAATTGATTGTAAATCAGGTCAAGGGACGGCATGCTGCCAAGAATGATCTACTCAGGTGCTACAAGAACAGGGTGTGGGACCTCATGGAAGATTTTGAAGGTTTTGGCATCGAATCCATTCCCAGGAAAGAGAATCAAGCTGCTGACAGGCTTGCAGCAGTAGGGGCAGCCTTTGACATTACGAAAAGCATTCAACAAGACAAGGTACAGCCAAACATCCACGTGATTGTGAGGCCTTCAGTGCCGGATAACAATGTCAGTTGGCAAGTGTTTGAGAATGACCAGCAAATCATCAATTTCCTACAAGAAGAAGCTGAGTTCTCTGCCAGGAATCAAGACAAGTTGCATCAGCAGTATGGTGACCAAGTGGTGCAGTTGAGAACTAACAAATTACCAAAAGGCCTCATAACCTTGGAGTCAATCTTCAACCCGAATGATCAGTTCCAGAAGGAGAAGGCAAACATTCAAGTAAAGGGTGAGGATTCAGAGCCTATTTTAGTGGAAGAAGGCAAAACATTGCAGATTGGCAAAGTAAGTACCTCACAAGAGAAATCTGATTTTGTTCAGCTTTGCCAAGAATTTCCAGATGTCTTCGCTTGGAGCTATGAAGACTTGAGAGGATTCAATCCAAATTTGGCACAACATACCATAGAATTGGATCCAGATGCTAAGCCCATCAGGTAGAAGCAGAGACCAGTCAACCCTCACATTGAGCCTCTGATGAAGAAAGAGCTAAATAAGCTAATAGAGGCAAGCATTATATTCCCGATCAAGCACTCAAGCTGGGTTGCTAACTTGGTTCCGGTCAGGAAGAAGAGCGGAGAAATCAGGTTGTGTGTGGACTTCCGCGACCTCAATAGGGCATCTCTCAAGGATCATTATCCACTCCCTTCCATGGAGCAAATATTGCAAGTAGTATCCGGTTCAGAGAGATTCTCTCTCCTAGATGGCTACTCAGGGTATAATCAGGTGATGGTAAAAGAAGAGGACCAATTCAAGACAGCCTTCACAACTAAATGGGGCACGTATGCTTACAAGAAGATGCCATTTGGGCTGTCAAACGCTGGTGCTACCTTTCAAAGGGCAATGGACATGGCGTTCAAGGGCTTGATCAACAAGATAGTGCTGATATACCTTGATGACATCACTGTATTCTCCAAGAATGCAGCAGACCATCTCTTTCACCTCAGGCAAGTGTTTCAGAGGTGTAGAAAGTTTGGAGTGTCTTTGAACCCCAAGAAGTGCATCTTTCTTGCACATGAAGGAAAGCTCCTTGGCCATATTGTCTCGAAAGAGGGACTGGCAATTGACCCAGAGAGAGTTGAAGCCATAAGAGCACTGCCATTGCCAAGTCACAAGAAGGCTCTTCAAAGCTTCTTGGGAAGGATCAATTTTGTCCGCAGGTTTATCCCAGATTTTGCAGCCCTTGTCAAGCCCATCACCAAAATGTTAAAGAAGAGCATGGATTTTAAGTGGATAGCAGAAGGCAAGGAGAGTTTTGAGGCAATCAAAGAAGCTATCTCTCAAGCACCAACTCTCATTAACCCAGACTTCTCCAAGGATTTCATCCTCTATGCATTTGGAGGTGATGACACTATCTCTGCCATTCTGGTACAGAAGAACAAAGATAATGATGAGCAGCCGATTGCCTTTTTCAGCCAGAGCCTAGATGACTGCGAGGTGAGGTACTCTTTTATTGAAAAGCGTGTACTTGCAGTAATCAGAAGCTTGAAGAAATTCAAGCATTTAGTCTCAAACAACAAGGTCCAGTTGCTGGTCTCACATGCTGGAGTTAAAGACTTCCTCCTCAACAAGGATTTGAATGAGAAAAGGGCAGGTTGGATCACCCGTGTCATGGAGTATGACATTGATATCAAGATCACCAAGCTGGTAAGAGGGAAAGGACTGTGTGAGCAACTGGTTTTGGGGAAGCAAAAGGAAGTATGCAACGAAGAAGAGGCTGTTTTGACAGTCCAGGACAATCATGAGCCAAGTGGCAATCAAGAAGAAGATGATGCTTCCCCCACTCCTTGCTGGACCCAAGATATTATGCACTTCCTAGGTACAGGCCAGTGCCCCCTAGAGATGAACAAGACCCAAAGGAGACACTTCAGGTTGCAGGTTGTTCCGTATGCCATTGTTGATGGAGTTTTGTTCAAGAAAGATGTGAATGGAGTGCTGCTGAGATGCATTAGCACAGATCAGATTCAAAGGGTGTTGGAAGAGTTTCATGGTGGACCAGCTGGTGGCCATTTTGCACCAAGAGTGACAGCTCTAAAAATCATGAAGGCTGGTTATTATTGGCCTAAAATCTTCAGTGATTGCTATGCATGGATCAAGAGGTGTAAGAATTGTGCATTCTTCACAGGAAAAGAGAAGTTTGCTGCCCTTCCATTGCATCCAATCTCAGTTGACCAGCCATTCATGCAATGGGGTTTGGACTTCATTGGAGTCATTAACCCCAATTCAAGCCAAGGGCATAAATGGATTTTGACAGCCACCGACTACTTCACCAAATGGACAGAAGCAGTAGCACTCAAAGAGGCAAATGAGTCTAGCATCCTAGACTTTTATGAGGGAATAACAACCAGATTTGGTGTACCTGCCACAATAATCTCTGATAATGCATTGGCATTCATTGGATCTAAGGTGACTGAGTGGGCCGTCAAGAACGGTATTTACCTGAGCACTTCATCGAACTATTACCCTCAGGGTAATGGCCAGGCCGAGTCTACAAACAAGAACTTGTTAAGGATCATTAGGAGAACTCTTGATGAGAATCAGAAGTCTTGGCACACCAAGCTGAAATCAGCCTTATGGGCTGATAGGATCACTCCCAAAAGATCCACAGGTAACTCTCCATTCAGGCTTGTCTATGGAAGAGAGGCAATCTTGCCCATGTCACTTGAGTTACCAACATTGGAACTCATGAAGCAGCTGGAGTTACTTGAATTTGAGCCCATGGAGGTGAGATATGCAGAGTTGATGGAGCTGCAAGAGATCAGAAATCAGGCATCCCAAGCAATGGAAAAGGATCAAGCTTTGATCAAGAAAACCTTCGATAGAAAGGCCAAGGATAGATCTTTTCAAGTTGGAGATCTAGTGTTGAAATGGGATGCGGACAGAGCAAAACCGGGAAGGCATTCAAAATTTGATGCTATTTGGAGTGGCCCATACATGGTCACAAAGTGCAAGAGCAGCAATGCTTTCCAATTGGCCTCATTGGACGTGAAGAACTGCAGATTCCAGTAAATGGAATCTATCTCAAACATTGCTACTGAAAATAAAAGGTTCACCCTTGTAAATATTAGTCTAGATTTCAATTCCTCTAAGTGCGTATGCACATTGTCTTGTTGTAGTTAGGTTTCAGTTTCCCTAAGTGCTTTGGCGCAGGTTTTGTTGCTCCTGGATTGAGTTTTTACAGTTCAGCGTGCTCTCGTAGAAGGAGTTGCAGTATCAGGCTCATTTCAGGTCATTGCTTATGACTCCATGCCCAATGGATCGCTAAAAGGCCACTGGTCTTTTCATCTAGCAGGCAGATGACCCCGCTGAGTCACCAAATTGTTATCCAATTTCACCCCCCAGGGTTGAATTGATAACATACATCACATCAGGATTCCCAAGTCCCAGGCTGAAAAAGAACGAGCTCTGAGAGAATGCGAGAAGTTGCAGAAAATAAGCCTGGGCCAGAAAAAATTGTGAAAATCGGCTAAGTCCTTGTCCTAGAAATATTTGGGACATGCGGGACACCAAGGCGCGGTTCGGCCGAAATGCCTCCAGGTGGCCCGTGAAGCAAAGGGACATCTGGGACAAATGGACGCGAAATGCCCGAATCGGCCGAAAGAAAGAAAATTTGTCCAAGTCCTTCACCGAGAGCAAGCGGGACAAGAGTACGCGGAAGACCCGAACCGGCCGGTTCGGCCGAAACAGGAAACTTTCACACTGGGACATCTCGGCCATGAGTGTGTAGAGGACGCGAACCAGCTGGTTTGGCTGAAACAGAAAATTTTAGCACAAGGACAAGTGGGACAAAGGGACGCGTGGGACGCGGATAGCCGAAGGAGCCGAAAGCCAATCAGATAACGCCACGTGTCACTGGCAGAAAGGGGACGTGGAAGCCCATTTCGGGTGAACCGGAAGAATTTGTCCCAGACAGCACTGGGACATCTGGGACAAAAAGATGCGGTGGACGTGAAAATCCGGCAGGCCCGTGGACAAATCACAGCATGACACGTGTCGTCAAGGAAAAAGGTCCAAAAAGTCAAAGGGGCGAGTTTTCGAGCACTGATCCAAACCAATGAAATAGTGCCACGTGTCCAAGTTTAAGGGGCCCACAAGAAAAACCCATGAAAAGGTGGAGAGAGGGAATTGCTCAGCGAATCAGAGCCCGCCACGTGTCGTCCAGATGGCAGAGCGCGGGAAAAGAAATTTAAAAATCCGTTTTCACCTGTTTTGTGCCCTAAATCTTCAGATCATCATATCTTTCGATCCAGAGCTCGGATTTGCACGTTCTTGATATCAACGGAAAGCTGTTGAAATTATCTACATGATTCTGGGATCAATCTTGCATTTTGGTGCTGTTTGGAGGGAGAAAATTAAGAAAACGTCTCTGACGCGTGGTGATAGATAGAAGTAATGCTTCAACAACCAACTTTAATGCAGCAGACAGCTCGCCGCTCCTGTTAGACAGCTCGCCATTTTGCCAGGATCCACCGCTTGGATACCATAATGAGATGATTTTAAATGTATCTAGAAGTGGTTGTGGTAGATTCTGACTTTCCTCTCTCTTTCTTCTCTCATTCTTAGTATATATTGTAAAGAGGAGCTCCTTTAACAGGTCGGACATTCTTGTTTTGCATCCTCCCTTCTTCCCTGCTTGCAAGAGAATTTGTGGAGCTTTTCAAACCTCCCATATGGATTGTAATGCCAGTTTTTGCCTCTTGGCCACTGCAATGTACTGTATCGACTCTTGAGCAATATATATATGTTTGTGATTGATTCTCAACCCTCTCATGTATTCATTGCTGTTATTTTGATCTCTTATTGCAGTTTGGTTACCTGTGCATAGTGTTTGTATTGCATCTATGTGGTCTGTGTTAGATTTGCAAAACGAGTGTCTAACATTCCTTGGTGCATCACCTCTGTAGTTTAGGTTTTATTCTATGCATTTTCTCACCCTGTCTCCTTAAAAGGTGACCAAGAAGTGAAAAGGGCCCAAAAGAGTAAGAAGAAGAAAGAGAGGGACATGAGTGCCCAGGAGGGATAAGAGCACCTGGGAACTTCTGTCCTAACTGGGCGCTAGTGTCTGAGGCCATCAAAAGGTAAATCAGTCAAGTGTCAAAAGAACTATAAGATGTGTAAAGCCAAAAAATTGTCAAAGCTCAGAAATAGTAAAGTGGGATAAGAGAAAAAAACAAAAAGGCCAAAAGGAGTTGTCAACCACTAGTTTTCTTACTTAGGAATCATGTATACATTAGTATGCTTTAGGACCTAGAAATGTACCCAAGTGCATAGATTTTGTGTCTACATTTTCCCCCACTTTATGTTGTTGAGTGAATACTCGATAACATAAAGTAGATAGAAGATGCATACCTTGTAATCTGAGAGGAGTGTAGCCGATAGTGTGCCGAGTGGACAAGTAGCCATGTGAAGCGTGAAGTGATTGCAATGTGAAGCGTGGAAACTAGGAAAAGGAGGTAGACCCTAGGGGTGAATCATATGTGTAGTAGTGTGTTGTTGGAGCTTGTGCTTGTTGATGTGAGTTGCTTCTTGTTGCTTGTAAGGATGGACCTGCAAAAGAAGAGCAAGAGAGTAGTCAAAGTCCCGTATATGAAAAATCAGAGTAACATATGTATAAGTAAGTAAAAGTGTGTAAAAGTAGTAGCTAAGGAAAGAGTGCACCTGATGTATGAGAGAGTATAGGATAGAAAATTGTCTTGTTTGCTTTGGAGATGTTGCAGATGGGGTTGGGAGTGATCAATTCCCAACCAAGAAAGCATCGAGCCATGGATTTGAGCGTCCTTCCACCAAGGATGAGGTTTTTGATCTCAGCTAGAGTGAGTTTTTAGTATAGCTCAAAGAGAAGATGAGGTTTTTGGGTGATCTCATGCCAAGGAGTGAGTTTTTTGGGTGATCTCACACCAAGGATGAGTTTTTTGGGTGATCTCACGCCAAGAGAGAAGATTGTTGGGGAGAGAGGTATATTTTTCTCTCCTACCATGATGCTTCTCAAATGATAAGTTCCACTACAAATTGGCACATCCCAATTTGTAACCTATTTGTAACTGAATTTGTAAAAAATGTAACCAAGTTGTAACTGAATTGTAATGAATTATGTAACTGAAGACAATTGTCTGATACTGTAGATCCTAGTATTGTAACTTGTAAAACTGTGTTGAACTGAAAAACTTTTTAATTTTTCCCCCTAGGACACAAGCACCTAGGTGGAACACAAACACCCACCATTCCTATCTAATACTAGGTGCTAGTGTCTGCTATATGTTTGTGATCCAAGTCTAATTTTGGACCACTCTGTAACTATGTGCCTTTGACAATTCTGTACTGTGTTGTTCTGTTCTAGGAGTTTGTGTTGTTGGAAGGGTGATTTGTTCACCCAATAGTTTCCCCCCTCATTTGGGGTGCATGTGATGAATGTAGGAGGAGGTGACCCAAACAAGAGGATCTGAAACTAATATGCATATCATGGATTAGATACCTACAGGGGTAGGGGATGTGCATGGTAGAAACCAAGGCACATGCAAACAATATAGGCTAGAAAACAAGTGTTAGTATAAAAGAGCTAACATGCAATATAATACAATGTATCAAACAACTATGAAGACAAGAGGTACCACAAAAATCGGGTTTCATACATGGGACATCACTCACAATGTCATAAGACAATCAGGGCTAAAGCGGCCATAAGAAAACAATGAGCAAGCAAGACATAGGGCATAGCCCACAAACAATAGAAAACAATAGTAAGCAATAAGTGATAGATAACCATGGTTGTATAGTATCCTATAAGGAAAATGCTACACATGAAGCACCCATTAGTATGTTAGAAAGATAAATAGTATGTCAAAGCATGTATAGATCAGTGAAAAAAGTGAGTGAAAAATGAAAAGTAGTAAATACTGTAACAATAGGACCTGTGATGTGTAGTAGGAGAGTAGTAAAGGTAGATGCCCCCAGGATCCTTGGAAATGGGGCTGGTAAAGAGTAGTGTTGAGCATCATGCATCGTGTAAGAAAATATAAAATTCCTGCATTCACCTCAAGATACCATGTGAATGTTGTGTGTGTATAGAAAAAGGTAATGACATGCTAAGTATCTAACTAGCATAGGATACAGTGCAACATGTAAGTATTATAAGCTAATCAAGAGTATATACAACCAAGATAGGTAGATGTTGTGTGAATGTGATGGTGTGTTGCGATACGCAAGATGTGTAATATGAGAGGGGAGCATGTTTACCCCCCCTGGATGTGTGTGACGTGAGGTTCATTTAGGAATTGTTTTCCCTCAACAGTCAAGTATGAACCATAGAACAAGAGTGTGTCATCATGTAGTAACAAGGTAGAGTATGTAGTAGCAACATTGTGTTGTATAGATAGGAAGAAGTAATGGTATAAGAAGCAAGTGAGGAGGGGGGAAGTTTGATGCCCCCCAAGTGTGTATATCAGATTTGCTGCTAGATAAATAGATGTGATCATTATGAGCAAGAATAGCCAAGAGTATGTATAGTGAATGAAAGGATGTATACTATATATATAAAGTAGTTTGTGTATCATGAATAGAAGGATCCATAAGTAAGCATGATCGAGGAGAAAATCATGTATGGAGTAGCATATGAGCAGAAAGGGAAGCCATAAGCATAAGGCATAATGTAGGAAGGTGTGCTCATAGTGCAGATAAGAGAAAGTGTGCTGCTAGAAAGATTGAATTGAAGTGCAAAGAAAAATTAAGGTATAGGTGTGTATGTGAGTAGTATGGATAGGAAACTCTAATTAGAACATGTGCAACTATATGGGGGGGAAGTTTAATGCCCCCCAAGTGTGTCAAGTGATGGAGATCTATTTGATGATGGGAGAGAGACCATGCCATGTTGGCGGATGTTGAAATGTGTCATGAGAAAATTTATGGTCATCATAATGGTAGGTAGAATCAAGGGTATGACTAGCATCAGAATCAGAGTCAACAACATTGTTAGGATTGAAATCTAATGTGCATAAATGCTCATCTGACATATCAAATGGTTCATCAACATCGAAGATTCATCTGGGTCCCAATCATTGACATAGGAATTATCTGGATTGAAAGGAGGAATTATAAGTTTAATTTTAGGAGGTTGGTGAGGGATCTCATCTTGTGGCAAGGGAATTGGTTGTTCTTACTTTGATGGTTTGGCCTTAGATGGGGCTTGTGGTGACTCTTGCATTACTAGAGAAGGAACATGAGTGACTATTGTGTGATGCTTGCTAGACATAGAAGGGTCAGATTTGGGAACCCATTGGGGTTTGGTAATTGGAGATGAGCATGGAGCAAATGTTGTGTAGAAAATGAAATAAATCCTTGATGCTCAAGTTGCCTAATTCTTCATTCTAAAGCATAACAATCATTGTCATGATGTCCATTAATTCTATGATAATTGCAAAATGGGTGACCTTTGTATTTTGTAAGTTGATAAGGAGGGTAGTAATGAGTAGGTGGCAAGGTGATTAACTGGTGATTGAGGAGCTCAAAGAGAATATCATGTTGCCTAGCATTTTGATCAAACTTGAGAGGTGCTTGTTGTGGTAAGACCTTGACCTCGCTTGTATGAGCACATGTAGTAGACATGGGATCAAGATGAGGTGTAGAAGAAGAACTAGCATGGGCATGAGAAGCATCCTTGAGATGTTGGATTTCAGCTGTGAGGGATGTAATCGTGGTTTCCATAGCTTGAAATTTATCTTGAAAAAAAGGTGTAAAGCTTGAATTGACTCGAAGATGGATTGATTGGTTGTGTTATTAGGACTAATAGGGGGGTTGAGATATGATTGAAAATTGCACTTACTTGTGAAGGTGGCATATCACGAGGGAGGTACATTGTGTGTATGGATTTTGTGAGAGCATCTTTGCAAACTGGGTGCTTTTGAAGTAATTGATACAAGGAGACTTGAGGAACTTTAGGGGCCATGATATGAAAGAAAAGGTAATTTGTGAAATAAGAGCCCTAGAAAGTGACCTAGAGGATAGGACCAAGGATGAAACCTTAGGAAGAACTATGCAGATCAGATGTATGATAGACAATAGATGGAAATATGAACCCTGATGTAACTAGGGTTTGGGGTTAGGGAAAGACAAATATGATAGAATAGGAAAAATAAGGATCCGAGTGGTCAATCACGAGTTGGGGTTCACCAAATGATTTAATCTAATTTGAATTAAATCTTATTTTAGAGTAACTTACTGTAACAAATGATATTCAGATGATTAAGTACAGTAATGTGCAAGCACTAAGCATTCAAGGATGTAAAACCCTAAGAAAATGAGAGAGGGATGATGACTTAGTTGATTTTGTGCAACCTGAGAGTGATCGGGACTATGTATCTGCTAGAATAAGCTGGAAACAATGTCAAAATGGCTTGATGAGGGTTTAAAACCCTAGGAATGTATAGGATAGAAGCACCTACAAGAGGACAGGAGTGCCCCAGGTGCTAATGACCGATCTGGGTGCATGTGTCTGCTAAAATGCTTAGGTTCTAGATCTTTTCTGGGTCAGAAGACCTTCATTGTTAGATCTCTTTTGTCACTCTGGTTTTGTTATTAGATCAAATTCATCACACCTGTAACCTACAAAACAAATGACTACCTGCACATGCCCACAAACCACATCAAATCTAATAAAAAATATGCAGAATGTGGAGTTGGACTGACCCTGACAGTCACCCGAAGAGTGAACTTACAACCGAGCATTGCACTACATCTCAGACTCCATGTAGTTCTTTGTGTGTGTGTGTGTATCTGTGTCCCATGCCCTAGGTTTCCCTTGTGCAAGTTGCACGATGATAGCGGGCTAGATCTAGATTGTCCCAAATATGCAAAATGTGTGTGATGGAATAGAATGAACTCCCCTCCTATGTAGTGTATGCAGACCAATGCAACCCTTGTCCCTTGTATGGATGTGCTAGATATGTATGCTTTTAGTGCTCTTGTGCCTTTGTGCAAGCTTAGGTGGTGATATATAATGCTTATAGTGCTTGGCCCTTATTTGAAAGAAGTAACTAAGTATATATATGATTCCCTTGTTTGAATTTCATAATTGACAACTGAAAGGCCAACCCAAAGTGTTAAAAGGTGACCAAGAAGTGAAAATGACCCAAAAGAGTAAGAAGAAGAAAGAGAGGGACAAGAGCACCCAGGAGGGACAGGAGCACCTGGGTGCTTCTGTCCTAACTGGGCGCTAGTGTCTGAGGCCATCAAAAGGTAAATCAGTCAAGTGCCGACAGAACTGTAAGATGTGTAAAGCCAATAAAGTGCAAGAGATAAAGCAATAAAAAATCCAAAAGGATTTGTCAACCACTAATTTTCTTGCTTAGGAATCATGTATACATTAGTATGCTTTAGGACCTAGAAATGTACCCAAGTGCATAGATTTTGTGTCTACCACTATTATACAGGATGAGCTCACACAAGCATAACTGACATAGATAGATATAGACGGGATATTAAGAGACCTTAAAAAGGCCTTTAGAGTGACAAGTCCATCGATTTCATGGGGTTGAGCTATAAGTAGCTATGAGCCCAGACTAGTGGTCAGATGGACCTACATGGTGATGTGAGTGCAACAAACTATTATGATTTGTGTGATTAGCTGCATATTATGAGGATATAGTGAGGTAGAGGATTCCAAATGAGTCTCGTTATACATGTATTTTTACCTCGATGATGGAAAGTTCCTTCAAGTAGTTCACATTAGCATAGGTCAAGTGCACTAGAGGCTTAGTGTGAGTGACCAACCAGGGGCCCAAATGATTATCAAGGGAGCAACGCTCGAGAGTAGTGTCTAATTGATGTACATTCATTTTACTAGGTAGTTGTATAGATAGATATAACATATAGATTTTTGATGTATACAGGTTCATTTGAATCCCTTGTTGATTGATGTATAGATGCATTTTTAATACGTAAGGCTCTGTTGATAATCGTTGATGATGTACAAACATTGTTGATATATATAGATGATTTTTTATATTCGAGTTATGATTTGAATTTGTAATATTGCAATGTGATGGATATAGATGTATGTTGATGATGATTTGTATGGTTGTAGTTACAATTTTGATTGATGAGTTATGGATGTATGTGAAATTATATTTTTAGATTAGAGATGTTTGATGTGATTTCAATATTATGTGTATGTCTGTGACAAAATGATTATCTTGTTGTTTGATTAATGCACTATATAATGGGTATGATAGAATGTGAAATTTTTGCTTCATTATTGTTTTGGACACACATTTGGACACATATAGTGTAGATGGTAAATTATTTAACATTGTATGATACTGCACATGCAACTTTGTAAAATAATGTTAACATATGACTCAAAATAGTTAGTCATATTAGGATCATTTTGTAGATGTGAGATATTCGTATCTATCTTTTCACACACAAGCAAGATTTATGTGTAAAAACATGGGCAAATAGTTTTTTCTTAATAGTTCCCTAGTTTTTTCCCTAACTTTATTATATTGCACAAGTTAATCGATGCAGGAAGATTGTGTTTGATGGGAAAGTTGATCAATACAGGAAGTTTAACCTGGGGTGGTCAATTTTTTAATTTTGATATGAGGGCTCCTTGCGGGATATATGAAATCTAATCATGTTCTTGTTGTGTTTTTATTAGGTCCATTATTTGAGGGAGTGGTCTAAGTATGATTTCCCTTCAATATTTTTTTTATAGAAATCATCCTTTAAGGGAGTGGTCTACGACTTTAATTGCTTTTTTTAATATAATTTGATTTTTGATACCTCAAGGATTACTTGAGGGATCGGTCTATATTTCATTGATCGGATCCATTCATATGGATATTTTTTATTTTTTAGCTAAGGGAAAGCCCTATTTCAATCCATTAGAAGGGGATAAGATAAATGTGCAAGCTAAATTTATGTCACTTTCAATCTATAAAATTGACTTTGAGGATAAGATTGAACCTTCTTGGTGTAGAATTATTGTTCCACGATTGTAATGAAGGAACTTTCCATGAGGACCTTGCATGCTATGAGAAAATCCATTATTGCCCATATTCAAGGACATGGATAGGACATTTTAACAGAAGAATACCACATGATTCCAAATCATTACAAGGGATGATAGGATACTTGAATTGATGGATGGAGTTCATTGTTTGACTAAGGTCTCATGAGATTGATATTTTAACAACTTCTTGATGCGAAGTCATCATCTATGTTATTAAGAGGCTCCTTTTTCTAGGTTTACCATCTAAGGGAGACTAAATGATAAGCCCCATACCCATTCTTTATGAGTGATAATATATGGTCCAAGCATTTCAGAGAAAACTTACCATTTTTTACTCTTTTCCATCTTACTGACATGTTGGTTTTCTTTGAGAACAAGATCTACCAATGTTAAAGTCACATTTGATGTTTGTCTTCATTCTACATATGCTAATATTTATTAACAGACAATGTCTCCATATTAAGAAATTCAATTTTTGATAAGATGTTCCTGATGATAATCCTCATCTTTCATATATCTTTGAGATCCATTTATCGTAGGGATTTCATCATTAAAATTCGAGGGGAAATTTAAAAAATATTGTAAATATATGTAAAATTCTAACTTATGTAACAACATAGATATAAACAATTTATAAATTTGACCCAAGAAAGTAAGCTAACAACATTGAAACCCTCATTGAATCCAGAGAGGGTAATTTAATTAGTTGATTTCATTATTGATGAATATTATGTCTATTATGTAAGATGGACAACTATTTCCAGATGTTAACAGGAAAGTAGGTTTTCATAACTCAGACCCATAAAAATGTAGAGACAAGAATGTCAGACTAGGGAATCCTGGATCAGGTTAGGGGCATTAGTAGGACCTAATCTCTTAACGCTGTGACTACTCAGAACCTCAGAAAACTATCTCTTTCATAGGGTCTAAGATGTTCACTGGATGTATCCTTTTGTCGTCAATTCTGTACTTTAAAACAATTCTTGATCGCCAAATTTTCTTGAAACTTGCAAATCAGAAAGAGAAAATGTAACAACCCCAAAACACATCAAATCCTTAAAAAGAAAAAGATGGGTTCAATGGGGATTTGGAATGACAATCCTCACCCACAAACTAGTGAACTATGATGGTGATGCATTACATTTCAAGAAGTTGTAGTTCTTACATGTTTGTGATGTAGAATCATGCCCTATGTGGCTCTTGTATGATGTCGCACTTGAATAATATTCAGCAATAGCTAGATGTAGAAAATGTATTCATAGATGCATGCATGGAAAAATGAACTTCCCCTCCTATGAATTGTATGCAACGAATGCATTCCCTTGTCCCTTGATTAATACTGAGATGCATGCTCAATTCGAACTCTTGTAAAGCCTTTGGATGTAACTTCAGGTTATGATAGTATATGCTTAGTGCTCGGTCCCTTATTATGATCATATAACTTTGTATTTATATGATTACCCTTGTTTGAATTTTGTAAGTAACCACTAAAAGGTTAAGAGTAGTAAGAAATAAGATGCCCAAACGACTGAAAATACCCTTCATTGTTCTGAGTTATTATATACAAATAGGTTTCACTCAAAGTGGACGATGCCTAGGCATTGGTGTCTAGATGTCATAAATGTTCAAGTACCTAGACATCATTTTTATTTTGAAGGCTGTAAGACCAAAGAGGGAAACAAAACAAGTATTCTTCCAAAGGCAATGGTCAAGTTACTTTTCTCATAGGAATAATATGAATAGTTTGTCTGATCATGACTAGAAATATACCCAAACTGTGTCATTTAGTTCACTTTGTAGAAGGAATTTGGTATCATATACTAAGGAGAAGGGTGTAACACTTTACAGGTGTTCAAAAGTTGGTCTGATATGACCATAATGAAAATGGGATTTGGAGATGCCACTATCTACCATCTTGGTCAATAGTTTTCATGAGGATTTTTTGAAGTGTTTTGTTGGATACTTTGGCTTGGTCGTAGCTTGTGGATAATAAGGTGAGTGAAAATTTAAGCTTGATGTTATAAGTGTCAAAAGTTTTTACTTTTTAAACTTTTTTTTCCTTGTTTTTGAAGGATTTTTCATTATATGTGATGATTTTATGCGGCATACTAAAGGACGTGTAATGTGATGATGGATAAGTTGATGATTTTATTTTCTTAAAAGATATAGGGGTGTCAAGGAAGTTCATCCCTTTTGTGAAATATTTAGTTGATGTGATGATGGAATTGTGTCATTGTAACGAGAGAGGGTTAATAAGGCCGATAAGGTTGAGGCTCCCTGTTGTGAAAAAGTCATAGGTCTTGTGCTAGTTGAAGAGTGTGGCTAGAGATATGTGTGATATTGGAGTCTTGTTGAAATTTGACACATCTCTTGACACATTCAAAACAATCTTTGTTAAGAATAGGCTAGTAGTAACCCATGAGTAAAATGATTTTTAGCGATAACTAAATAGTTGAAGTGTCAACTGCATATAAATCATCATGGAATTCTTCACTGATAGCTAATTGAGCCTCTATGAGTTTTAAGACACCGGAGGAGGAGGCTATCAAATCCTCTTTTGTAAAGGATACCTTATAATATGATGACAAACCTAGGAAAACACATGTTGTTGAATGGATATATTTTTCCATTTCTAGATAGATTGAGGGTAGTTTTACTGGTGGAAAGGTATTCATATGTCTAAGAATACTAGGTGTCAGAGAGTTATCTTTTATGTGATTAATAGTAGGTAATCAGTGTTGGTGTAAGATGGCTAGTTGAGTTTGTGCATGATGATTACAAATTTGGAATCATCTGGCAATAAAGGGATAAGGGAAGTTAGTGAAGCCATTGTGTCTTGAAATTTTTAATGAAAAGGGTGGTTTGAATTTCATAGTGGTCAAATGAGCATTGCAGTAAGTCTTCGATATGGTTTTGATTTTTTTAGGAACTCATTTTTACATTGATACCAATCCCTTTGATTTGACTTGATGACTAGTTGAGAATCTCAATAGATGTCAAATACTTGTACACCACTGAATAAGGTAGTGTTTGAAGTCCCATGATGACAGCCTCATTTTCCAAGGATGTTATTAGTGCATTCAATGTTGACTTTGAAGGACAATGGAATAGGGGTGTCTTGAAGGGGGTATTATGAAAATTAAGGCACCTTGCCCCACACCTACATTAGAACCCATTGAAAAAAGGTCATTTATAAAGGGGTGTTGTCGTGATCTAGAAAACCTTGATTGATTCATTTGGAAAGTGTTCACAAGGAATTGTCACTTGGTAGGAAGGGGGTCTTATCCCAGCTTATCAACGATAACCTACCCCTTGATGGATTTTTGAGAATTGAATTCTAAGTCAAACTTATTCATGAGTGATTAACTAAAATAGGAAATATATCTATCTATTTAAGTTAATCTAAACGAGTACAACAATGTAATGATTAATGTGAACTGAAATATGAATGCTAACTAATTTTATTTGATATTTAAATGAAATAAAATAATTGAAATGGGAGGGAAAAGGGTACTAACCTGAAAATTACTTACCTTGCTATGATTCATGACTGAATAGGATGATGTGCGGACGAAGTAGAGTATGACTGTACAACCTAAGAAATTGCAATAGATGAAGATTTGACTTGAAACTGGGGTCACTTGGAAGAGGATTAGGTTGCATTCCAAGTGGGTGCCCTAGTCTATAGTATGGGTTCTGGTTTACAAAAGCTTAAATTTTGAATCTAAGTGTCGCTAGATCTTCAAAATGTCTTGATATTTTTCATCATGATTCAACATATGTAACTTCACCAATGACATTGTAAACCTGTAATGAAGATTCACCTGCAAAACCCGATACAAAACATCAAACCCCTAAAAATAAAAGATGCATATGAAGGGTCCAGACTTTCCTTAGCGGCCACAAAGGTGGACTTATAACTAAGCGTTGCACTACATCTCAGACCTAATGTAGTTCTATGTGATTTATGTGTGCAATTGTGTGCCTAGGGTGCCCTAGCGTCAATGATGTAGAGATAACGAGAAATAGCTAGATGTAATGCAAAATGGTGGATGGAATAAAATAGAATTCCCTTTCTTATGCAATGTGTGTGATGTAATGATGCCCAAATGCAGTCCTTTGCCTTAGTAGATAGATATCCCTTAGTAGTAGATAGTCTATTCTATAAGATAGTATATTTATGTTTATATAGGGATCTCTTGCTCAAATTTTGACACTAATGACCCGACATGCTAACTAGTACCTAGGGGAATGAGAGGGAAAATTATAAATACTGACCTCAAAACTCTAAATTAGACCCAAGTGCTATGGGGACTAGGGCACTAAAATTAAGGATCGGGGAGCCCATGGGCACCCTAATCCTACCCTAGGTGCCCTAGTCAAATACTAGAGATGACAAATGACCAAATAATGACACTTGAGACTCCCTGAGAGACGACCAGAATTGTGTAAATAACTAACGACTGTGCAAGAAAAATGATGATGACGACCAACTATTAATGACAGGACTAGGGGATAGGTCATTAGTGAATACTTTTCTTATGCGAGATCCATATATAAAACAACATACTTGGTGGTATAAATGTAATAGTAAGTGCATGATTTTGTGACTACATTTTCCCCCACTTTATGTTGGTGAGTGGAAAGCTCGGTAACATAAAGTAGATAGAGATGTGTACCTGAGAGAAGTCAAAGAATCCCATGCTATACTAGAACGCGTAGATGTGGTAGTGAAATTGTGTTTAAAGAACCATATAGTGCACTGAACCATGGATCAACATGTTTATCCATGCAACATAGTGAAAAAGTGTGATATCATGATGAAGTGCACTAAATGAGAGTGATGATTGTAATGTTGGATGATTGATGATTTTTCGAACACATATGATGACGATAAGATGGGGTAGGGAGTGATCAGTTCCCAACCTGAATTGTGTGTATACAAAATAATCGACTGGAGGATTTGGGCATCCTGCCACTAGAGGAAGAGTGTAGGGAGAAAGGTGTTATTCTCCAATCCTCTAACTACATCCTAGAGATCTACCCACTGTAGATGAAATCAGATAAAATATTTGTGGTTTTTGGATCCAAATAATTTTGATCAAATAGTTGACCCATATAGGAGTGGTATAGGAAAGGAACTCTTGCCCCCACTCCACAAGTGTTGCTGCAATGTGATGGCTTCCAAGTTAGGTCATCTGGAAGCAAGCACAAAATGTATGATGGCTTCCAAGTTAGGTCATCTGGAAGAAAATGCCAAATAGATAGAATAACTTCCCAAGTTAGGTCATCCAGGAAAGAAATGGATGTAATCTCCCAAGTTAGGTCATCTGGGAGGCCACACATAACTCCTAAGTTAGGTGCTTGTCATTGAATTTGTATTGATTGAATGATATGATTTTGATTGTTATAGTATTTGAACATGTTGATTAATTGATTGATTGATTAATTACTTTAATTACTCATAGAGATATTTTACTAGTTTGGCCCCCAGGTTATGTCATTAGGGGGAATTGATAGAAATTGATTAATGTATGGAAATATTTTAACACTTGTTTCCCCTAGGTTAGGTCATTAGGGGGAAGTGATGAAATGTTCACATAGAAATTTGTTTCCCCTTAGTTAGGTCATTAGTTCGATATGAAATGTTGTTTTTTCACATAGTGGTCATTAAATTTAATTGTGAATGTTTGAAATTATGTTTTAAAATGATGATTGGTAGTGTTAATTGATCACATGGTGATGTAGGGGGAATTATAGGATGACCCCAATGATATGCCCCCCTTTCAGTGAAAGGGGAAGTGATGATAAGAATGAACGTTAAGCCAAAGTAAGCACGAAATAAATAGAAAGTGTGATAAATCATTTTTGAAATGTGTATGTAATTGATTGAAGGACAATGTGAAGGAGAGATAATGCATGTGTAATGTGTATGGTACATATGGTAGGTGAAAATATAAAAATAAATCCAAAAATGGGGTGTAAATCGAATTAGAAATGATCAAGATATGACAAAAATAGAGTAGTCGGTATTAGTGTCAAGAATAAGTGCAAAATAATAATCATAGTAAATTGGGTGATGAAAAGTAACTATAAGTAGTGAATTGAAAAAGTGATTTAGTCACTTCATTTGTTTTTTATGCGATTGTGAGATTGAGCGCTAAGTGAGTGAAAATTCCGTAAGTGAGAGCAACACGTCCTAGTCGGTTTGAGAGGGTGGTGACTGCCATAGCATCACATATGATGATGGAATTGGTAAGTGTGGTGTTTTTTGAAAAATGTATGGTGTAGTAGTCATTTGTGTTGAATTTTTAAAATTTTGATATTTTTTATTTTCTCGGTGTTTGGGACTTGGACAAAAGCAGTGAGGGTGCTAGTGACCCTTGGGACAAGAGTCCAGATCTGGATGCTAGTGTCCTGCTCCTGGGCACCCTTAGTCCTACATCTAGGAGCGCCCTAGTCTAGAATGTGTGTATTTGGAGTATAATGATGAAATATCAAATTTTTAATGTAAATGAATGTGATAAGTTAGTGTATTTGTACTTGTAAGGTGTTATAACACTACGTTTGTTTTTGTTTTTTATGGTGTGTAGAGGGATATTAACTTGACTCGGGGAGTTCCGTGGTGGGCGTCACATGAGTAATTTTCTTGGATTGGGCATATTAGATGATGATTGGGATGTTATGGACCGTGCCAACCTGTGGCACATAATATGATGGGGGATGTGCCCCATAATATGCCTATGTTGATTGCATTATGTGAGAGATGGTGTATGTATACAGGTACATTTTGGTTGCCTACGAGGGAGATGACTGTTACTTTGGAGGATGTATATCGTATACTATGGTTGCTGGTTGTTGGAGAGATAATACATGTTATGCCATTGGAGGGCATGGAGGGGCAGATGAAAGCTACTAGATGATATTTTGTGGACTCAAGTACCTATTGAGGCCCATATCAGTTTGGATGTTATCTTGAGGTCTGGGGTTCTGTGTTTGCAGAAGTTCATATAGTGTGATTGTGTCATCTATAGCAATGGAGGGAGGAGGTGTAGGAATCTTGTATAAGATGTCATGATATATGTCGGTTGATAGAGGAGGAGAACACTAGATATGCATGGGCACAGTGTGTGTTAGCCCACCTATATAGGGATCTATACAGGTTTACTCACGATGAGCATGGTGGTGGGATAAGAGCTACTACACTTTTGAATGTGTGGGCGTATGAGCACATATCAGTGTTGAGACCAGTTGGAGGTCCACGAGGAGAGTGGGATAGGCCAGAGATATATGTGAGGAGGTGGATTAATATTTGTGGGTGTAAGATGGACACATATACCTACAAGGAATTGATAGATAGGATGGTTCCTAAGGTAGTTATATGGAGGCCATACCATGTGATTATGGAGGGTGGCCAGAGGATTTTGTAGAGTTATAATGTATTCATAGGACTATGTGGTTGGAGGATCAATTTTTAGGTGGCTGCTAAGCTATTTTTCAGGTGGAGAGAGTATCATGAAAATTTGGCATGGCTCAGGATGTGCCCCTAGAGCCATATATATGGTTGATGAGTGATTATAGCACTAGGAGGGCCGGAAGTAGACCAGGGCCCACATAGAGTAGCTAGTACCTCCTGGGCCAGATGAGGTAGACGTGATGATAGAGTTGATAGATTCAGATGATGTGGGTTGTACAGAGGAGTACCACACATGGTGGGTAGCACATCGGTGGGTATTGTTGTTTCCATTGTTTATAGATGTAGCAAGGTTACCACATGGGAGGAGGAGGAGAGGGGAAACCCATGCCCCAATAATGTAGAAACAATTGTAGCTGAGCATGAGTATTTGTATAGTTTTTTTGTTTTTTGCCTATGTTATAATGATGGTTATCTAAATTGTGCTATTTATTTTGTAGGTGACGCATATTGGTCCCTTATAGTTGACACATCCACCCATACATTGACGTAGAATCTTCCGACTGATGTACTTGGTGGAGGTATACTAGAGAGTGTGGATGATATCGTGGGTGTGGATGCCCATTTATTTTATCTAGTGGCCATAGCAACAGTGATGTGCATTGTATTACTAGGCAAGAGGGACGAGGCACACTAGGAGACTCGATGATCCAGAGAGGCGTTGGGTGGTGGTCCCTTAGCACAAGATGTATTTTCATGATACGTGGATTTGTAATGTTAGTTTTCAAAGCAGTCGACGGAGAACACCTTATTATGTAGGCAAGTGGAGAGGTATCGAGGCCACAAACAGTGGTGCAACATTAGTGGTGAGACATCTAGTTATAGGGCTCTCACAGTACCCGAGAGTGATAGTGATAATGAGGTTTGATTGGTATTATTATATATGATGTGGGGGAGTTGCCCCCAGTAATGAAACATTTTTGTGTAATGATGACTCTATTAGATATATATATATAATATATGGTATTGATATATGATAACATGATTATGTTTTATGATGTATGTTGTTGTTAATGTGTTGTATATTGTTCTTGCATATTGATGTAGACTCACATGATAATGTTGATAATGAAAGTGTAATGTGAATGATGATAAATAACATTTGATTGAGGAGTTGTGTGAAATGTATCTTGTTTGAATGGAACTTGTAATGCATAATTAGTGTAATGATGATGGTAGAATGTATGGAAAAATAAGTGTATGATTATTGAAATAAAATGTGGCGATGAATTTGATAATGGAATGATCGTATTATGTTAGTGTAATGATCATGGGGAGGGGGGGGGAGATTAGTGATGCCCCCTAGTGTATGAGTGAATAGGCTCATTTAGTTAAGACCCCTCAGCAGTCAAGGATGAGTTGTGTAAGCAAGAGTGTGTCATCAGGAAATGATTGAGTGCACTAGATGAAACAACGAAGTGTGTGATGAGAGGTTCTTAGAACAAATCCCTCAACAATCATGTAAGAACTATAAGAACATAAGTGTGTCATCAGGGGGTCAGATGATAGTAATCACCTACCAAAGACCAAGGTGGCGTGAAGCAATATAAGCATGTGGGATGGAAGTAGTATGAGTGTATGAATAAATTGAATGTCATATGGAGTTACGGTGGGATGGACGAATGCAAAGGACTATGATAGCTAATGTGAAGCAATAACATGATGTGATACATGAGATGGATGGAGTGGATGTGGTGGATGTGATGGTGTAGAAATGGATGGATACGGTGGAGAGTGCACATGAGTGACAACTTGAGGTGGTGGACACATAATAACCTTAGCATTAGATGGAGGAGACAAGTCAACTGGGTAGAAACACACTGAAGAGGTAGAGGATAACATGAGTAAGAGCCAAAGGAAATGATGCCCTTATCCTCTAATTATTGCAATCTATCATGAATGTCAAAATAATCATTGTCCCTATGGCCATTGATGTGATGATAATTACAATAGGGTTGATCACACTAACGCTATAATTGATGTTGTGGATGATGCTAGTTAGAGGGTAAGAGAATTAAACACTCATGAAGTAAAACACACAACACATCATGTGGTCGAGTGATGGTGATAGAAATGTAATGGCTCATGTGAGACAAATGGAGTAGGTGGAGAAGTAATCTATCATGAAGGAGGATAAGTATGCTTTTGTGATGAAATAATTTGAGCTAGCTTGGTAGGTCGAGATGGAGATTATGTAGGATGCTCAATCGATGACAATGGAGGAAGCACTAGATGATGCAATAAAGGTGGAGGTAGATGGAGGGTTAATGAAATGAGCTGAGAGAAGATATTGTTCGAGGCCTATGAATTTGTAACACAAGAGAGTGAATGAATCATAGGTATCATATTGCAATCTTTGTTTAAGCACGGGAATAAAACAACGAAAAAAAATGAATTGCTGCTCTAGATAATCAGGTTGGAATATTAGTTGATGTATACAAGCATTAAACCATAAGATATACTCCTTGATAGATTCCAATGATCCCTGATGTAAAGTAGGTATGCAATTATAAGTAACCTTAGGGCCATTGTTGAGGATGAAATGATGGAGGAAAGCATCCTCCATGTCATAGTAAGTACTAATAGACCCAAAAGGAGGATGAGTGTACCATTGTAACACCTCATTGGTAAGACTATGTCGAAAGGCCTTGAGTAATAATTTGTCATTAGAATAAGAGGTCATAGCCATGTGGTAATGTACAAGATGAGCATGAGATCACTAGTACCATCTGTAGACACCAAATTTGTGTCATTACGACACCCTGTACCCCGCATCCCATTTCGCAACCTAACCTCATCACCTAAACCTTACACGATTATTTATTAATTACCTTATAATTAATAAATCCACATCGCCATACCTACCACCTCATGTCGCCACCTCATCATGACCTAGTCTTAACCCTAAACTAACCTAATTAAGACCTATAACTTGGTCCAATTCCACACCTATGACTAATTACTCCTCATCTATGCCTAAAACCAACTTCATAATGATTTGACCAAGCCCGCAACCAATCC
The DNA here is from genome assembly GCA_019776745.2 of Taxus chinensis. Taxonomy (NCBI): domain Eukaryota; kingdom Viridiplantae; phylum Streptophyta; class Pinopsida; order Cupressales; family Taxaceae; genus Taxus; species Taxus chinensis. Next base: position 69,070 of record JAHRHJ020000310.1, on the reverse strand, counting down.
CTCGGAAGAAAAGGAGGGAAAGCTGGCTATTTTACCAAAAATAGCCCGCTTTGACCTAACCGATACCGGTTCCTACTCGACCGCCGTCATTTGTGTAACCGCCATCGGTTCCCCGTAAATGACCACTTCCAACCAAAACAAAGGAGGGGATTTTTCATTTTGATCGAGAAGAAAGAGAAATCATCGAAAGGATCCGGATTTGCTTGGCCGAGCAGAGAAAAGTGAAGAAACAGGAAGAGTTTGCAGAGAAGGACATCAAGCCCAAGACTGCAACTGAATAACCAGAGCCCAGTAACACTCATCCGAGCATCAGAAGAGGAGATAACTCATCTTGGATTGTCAGATCATCCAACTTGGGTCCTGTCTTCATCATCACAGTCCTGAAACCTGCATCTGCATCAGGGACTAGTGAGTAGTGTTTTATATATGTTTCTAAGCACCATTTTCTTGAACTGTTGATTAATAGTAATCATAAGTTTATTCCTAGATCTACTACTAGCAACATACTGCACTTAACCTTCACCCATACATCCTGATATTGCCTAGAAGGCCATTTTACCACACTCTGAGTCTTCCCTATCCTCCCATCATTCTCCTCAGCCATCCCCCAATCTTAATAACCCCACAATCACCTTGCAACCCACCTCTATCCAGAAGCACTTAGATTACTGACCCTACCGGTATCGTTTATCCCCTACCGGCAGCGGTTCTCTAACCGCGGTCGGTTACCCAGTGACCGGCGTCGGTCACTGTGACTTATACCCCAAAACCCTTTTCTCGCCTATTTGCCACCTAACAACCTCAGATCCAGTCTGGTTTATCCCTATAACTCAACCTGAACGTACCAACGACCAGTAACCGAACAAACAATGTGACACTTTATTATTGATAATTTAGCTTCTATTGCTTTGTAGCGAGATACCTAAATCGTGATTTTGCAATAGCTTTCTTTGTTATCATTTGTGTTAAATCGTATTAAAAGGGGAACTGACCACCTTCGAAAGGAAAATTTTTTTCCTGGGCCTAAGGCAGATCCCTCATTTATTGTCTAATTAAAATCTGGTGGTCTTGTATTCTTACTTGCAGGTAGTCCTTCCAAGACAAAAAGGAGTTCTTCGCAGTCGATCTGATCTTTCTCTACGGTATGCGCACACCATCTCAACATTTAACAGGTATTCCTCCTAGCCCTAACCCTTATCTGTTTCTCAAAGGAATGATAGGATAGAAGCAAGTATATTTTGTAGAGCCGAAACCATTCCGTGCGAAACATTTTGGCACGCCCGATCTCTCTCCGCTGTAATCACAGCTATGTCAGGGCGCTCACGTGCACCTCGCAGCTCTGTTACCCACCATACTCTATAGGCCTCTGTCATTCCCGCATCCATTACCCTACGATCGGCTACTATCTCTTCTGGCCCTTCTGGAGGTGTAGGCCGGGGAGGTGAGAATGCTGCCTCGGCGTCAATCCTCATGTATGGTCTATATGTCATAGGTATATCCTGAACGAACCCAAATTGTCGCCGCACGTGATCTAGAGGAATCCTCTCGTACTCACCTGGCCTATGCCCTGCGATCCACCTCAATCGCTCTACACCCCTTAACTCCTCAGCTATGTGCTCTGTCACCATATAGTTCCCGTACGGCCTCCAACAAATATCCGCAATCGCCACCATCTCCCATACTTGTCTATAATACTCGATGTCATCTATCACGGCCTGGGATCTCACCTCTTGTTCTGTCTGGACCCATCGTCTGAATCCCAACCTTTGCACTCCTGCCTCTCCCGACTCAATGGGTCGGCCTATTGGACGCACAAACAATATGCTCATAGGCCCAACAATGTAATAAGTACGAACAATCCAGTGTCGTCCTGTGTTTTTGCTTGCATGCCCATAAACCCCTATATAACTCTGCCAGATATGTGGGTGCCCATGCGAATGTCACGCTCATTTCTATCATTTCCCAAATAACACTCATCAATGCTTTGGGAAATCTTCCACCTTCCGCCCTTGGCAATGCATAATACCCCACCGCTATCATTAATAGCACGGCCAACCTTGTTTCCTTAGGGTGTGTTGCATACATTGTACCATACGTAAATGATAAACCTTGCTGGATCAAAACTCGTGCAGCTGACCCAAATACTGCTGTTATCGCTGCCCGCCCCCGCGTTGGGCAACGCCTGATACACTGTTTTTCCTATCATTGGGAGTCTCAAAATACAGAACACATCTTCCAAAGTCACTATCATCTCCCCTGTTGGCAGATAGAAGGTATTCTTTTCTGGATTCCATCTCTCAATCAACGCCTGCAACATAGCATGGTTACGCGTGATTCTTGAATAATAACGGATTCCACTTAACCCCAACCGATTTATCAATGCCCATTCAGCTGGTGTTACATCCGCTCAGATTCGTGACAACAATGCTAGCACAATATCATTCATCCGTAACCTTGCTTCTGCCTGCATACATCAAAACGACACATGATTATTCAAAAGAACAAATCTCTATGGGTTTTTTCTCAAACTCTGGAAACCCTTACAGTGACCGATAGGGGTTATGCATAACCGATACCGGTTTGCTAACCGATACCGGTTACTTCCAAACGATACCAGTCACTATCAAAATATACCTACCCTGCTTAAAACATACACCTACGATAATTATTTTGCCCGTTTACTCCTATTTATACCTAAAAACATACATGCCCACCCTGTTTACCTACCCCTTAGCACTCATACCATCCCCAACCCTTGCCTATCACTTTTTTTTTCTCATCTTTACCCACTTACACTTCTCTCATCCTATTTACTAACACATGCAAGGATCAAATTACAACCAAACAATTTACCTCTCTGGATGCAGCAGCTTGGGGCAGAACACGTCTTCCCCCTCATCCCTGCCTGCTGGATGCTTCTCCTCGTTCAGCCATGTTCACCACCCTCTTCAAATATAACTTGTCTTTCTGCCTTCTAAATCTCAGCCCACGCTCACTTCACCTATCTCTTTCCTCCTTATCACTCAAATTATTTCATGCAATTACCTGTAGCAATTGTCAAAACAGCGTCGCATTCGCATATTTAACTTGTTGCATGACTCTAAAAATAAGAATGCTAAAAATAAGAACTTAAGTTGCCAATCCAGCAATTCTATTTTTAGGAAAATAATTCTTGCATAACCGATATCGGTTACATAACCGATATCGGTTACATAACCGATACCGGTCATATAGCTACCGACATCGGTTATATAACCGATATCGGTCAGGTATCCCCTTGTTGCTTAAACCTTAAGTCGTCTCTTCATTTTTGCAAATTTTTGTGGCGCCCATCCCTTTTTTCCTGCATGAACAACACCATTATCCATATTTTTCATTAAATCCACATCTCATTACAATTTCATCAACATCATTTATCTACATTACAAAAACACATAAGCCATCCACTAACGATATCAAAAGCTATCAATCTATACACCATTTAGATCCAACTTAATAGCTACATACATTCAATTTCACAAAACCAGCGACAAAACATACAACATTTCATAATACAACATGTCAACTAAACTTATCATTTATATATACATACATACATCCCATCAACAAAAGACATCAACATCATTAATATATAACACCATGTAAATCAAACTCATCATACATTAAATATCACAAACCATTTTCAAAACACTTAAACACATTTTTACACACAACATGTGGGTCAAATCATCATATCTATATATATACAAAGTTTCAAATATACAATGTGCCCTGCATCGGGGCCTCTGTGATCTCATAATACAACAAATCCGGCACGCAGGCCGCAATAACTATCAATAATTTCGACTCGGCTTGCAGGCCAGTCTCTCATATCAAAAACATACTCGGCTCGCACCACTATACAACCCATACTCGGCTCGCAGGCCGGTATATACAATAAATGAATGAATGAATAAATGAATACATAATATCTAGGCACACAGGCCTCTATAAACATAGCCGGTTCACAGACCGGTGCCCATATCCAATGAACCAATACAAAACTATGCAGGGACCCCTCAGCTCTCTCCACCACCCTCTGCTTGTCTACCTGCTGGTCCCTGTGCTGCCCCTCGCCTCCTACCTGTCACAGACCCACCGGCTGTGGCTGCACCTCCCTGAGATCTCTGGCTCCGAGAGGTCTCTGCTCTATGTGCCACATATGGCTGATAATCAGCCCCGGTACCATCAAGAATATCCTGATAGTACTGGGCCTCCACTCTAGCCTCCATATAACAATCACGAGCCACCGTAGGTGCTGGGGTTGGTCCCCTGACTCCTACTACCAGTGCCCCCTGTGCCTGTGCTGGTGCCGTTGGTGGTGCCTGTGGCTGTGGTGGTACCTGTACCTGCGGCTGTGCCGGTGCCGCTTGTGGTGCTGTTGTTGGTGCCTGTACCTGTACCTGTACCTTAGCCTGAGCTAGTTGGCCCTGTAAGACACCTATCTGTGCCTGTGCAGCAGCAAGCTGCCCCTGTAATAACTGTACCTGCCCTCTGAGCTAGTCCCTCTCTACTCTAACAGCCGCTAAGTCTAGTTGTGCGGGCTGTGCTATCCTCGCAGCTCTCTCTCTGGCCCACCAAACCAAAAATGCTCCTGTGCATCCGACATCATCTATGGTATCATCTGCCGGCCTCTCAGTAACCCAATCTGGGTCTACGGGCTGTGGTGCAGGTAGTGGAGCCTCTACATCATCCTCTGGTAATGAGGGAAGCGCGGTGGCTCATCCTGTCGTAGCCCCATCTGCCTGCATACCCTCTGCTATCTGCCTCCGTCCCGCTATCCAGAATGTATACTGGATCCGCTGCAACTGTGCTCGGGATCCTCCGTGTGGGTGATGACCTCTATAAGGTCTCCATACAATATCTAATGCTGTCAAGCCCTCTAACATATGTCTATAATAAGTGACGTCCCGCCCTACAAGCACTGCTCGTGGCTGGCCCACGACCCCCAACCACCTCTGAAAGCCGTATCTATAGATGACCTGTGGCCCTGGTTGCTGGGGCAGCCCTACTGGTCTAATGCATATGATATGCTCATACGCCCAATAGTGTAGTAAAAACGTTGAGCAAATCCCGAATCGCCTCATCTGGCGATAGCCCCACAGCTCACGGTATAAATGCACCAGGTATACTGGTGCCCAAGCATAACATGTGTGCTCCTCCACCATCTCATGTAGCACCCCCATAAGCACCCGTGGAAAGTGGCCTCCCTCTGAGTCTGGGAGGGCGAAGCAGGTGATCCCGATCATCATCAGCATGGCAAGTCGTGTCTCATGGTGGTGGGCTCGGTACATATCCCCATACGCGATACTCGCGCTGTGATATGTCAGTAGCGCAGCTGCATCCCCCGAATACGTGTAGGATGTTGTCTATGGCTGTCTCAGCGTCAACCTGAAAGACTGCCTCTCCATCAATCGATAATCGAAGGATGCGATACACATCCTCCAATGTGATGGTCATCTCTCCAGTCGGGAGATGGAACACATTGGTCACCGGATCCCATCTCTCGATGAGGGCGACCATCAAACTATGATCCCTGTCGATCACTCTGTACCGCTGGACTCCGCCGAGTCCCACCTCGCACATGATACCCCACTACGCTGCGGACACGTGCGGCCGCATCCATCTCAACAGCGGGGGCATCCTGTCCCGCATAGTCAGCTGCTGACGTGCCTGCACAAAATCACCCACTGCATTAGCCCTACTCTCTATCACAACATCTACTTATCCCCTCTATACCCCTTTCCCCCCGACCACACCCCGACTCTCTAACAAACCCCTCTTCCCACCTATATTCTACAATATCCCCCAACATCTTCACACCCCAACACACCAACCCCAATCATAAACAACACCACAAAACCCAACATGCCATCCCCAACAAGAACTTCGATCGACACCGGTCACCCACAAACCCACCCTGCCCCGAACATGCCGGTTGCTTAGTGACCGGGCATCGGTCACTGTCCTCTCACGGAGCCGAACCCGACGCGGCAGCCCCCAAAACCCATTTTTTGGCCTATTTTCTACCCATTTACCCACCCGAAAACCCTACACTCACCCTGCCGCATTACCCTATTTTACCTCTACCCTCTCCATTTTTTCAAATTACCTTTAGGGCCTAATAACCATTTCAAATTGCATACAATCACGAGTTTCGAACCTACCGGTACGACCACGTCGTCATGGTGGGATGGGTGGTGGCGGTCCAGCTGGTCCAGCACCTCCTGCTCCCTCCTAGCGTGCCATGGCTCCAATCCTGATCTTTGGGTCCATCAATCAACTGCTGCCTCTTACTCACTAGGGTCCACTAAACACTCAATTCTCCACTCAAATAGCGCCACCTCAACCAACAAATGCTCCAATCTCAATAATCCACCTCAGACAACCCAAATCGGTTTTCAAATTGCAAATGTGACAATGACAGGCCGTATTTTTATTTTTATAGGTTTTTTGACCTATAACCGATATCGGTTTTATTATGCCCTAAGGAACTGGTATCGGTCCACTAACCGATATCGGTCATAGATAATCGACATCGGTTTTATTCCAACTTCTACCCTAATTTCACCCCTTATTTACCAATAGCCCTTTATACCAACATCGCCTATATCCACCTTCGTTGACAACCCTTTGTTAACTTCATTGGCCCGACCCAAGGCCGTCAACCTACCATTTGGCCCGACCCACGGCCTAACCAACCAATTGGCCCGACCCAAGGCCGTAACCTACCATTTGGCCCGACCCAAGGCCTCAACCTACCATTTGGCCCGACCCAAGGCCTCAACCTACCTATTTGGCCCGACCCAAGGCCTCGCCCTACCATCATTGGCCCGACCCAAGGCCTCAACCCTACCATTTGGCCCGACCCAAGGCCTCACCCTACCTATTTGGCCCGACCCAAGGCCGTCAACCTACCAATTTGGCCCGACCCAAGGCCGCAACCAACCCATTTGGCCCGACCCAAGGCCGCACCTACCCATTTGGCCCGGCCCACCTAAGGCCGCAAGGCCGTAACTTAAATACCTTACCCACAATCAACGTTTTATTTTATCCATCCATCATGTACCTTTTTGTTCAATCGAGCTCACCTGTTCGTGTTTTAGCATGATTAGGGTCCTTGACTTGATCAGTCGACCAACTTTGCCTAGACCTAGACCGTGACGTTTATCTCAACCAAACCAACCATTTGGTACTACCGAACATGCCTAAACGTTCCTGTACCTTACCCGTTATATACCCTGGAGCTACTTCCTATGCCTTGGATACCAGGATTATATCACCCTTGTTTGGATAAACTATCGACCTTTGCCTATGAATTGCTGGTTTGCTCTTCACATCATGTACCCTGGTCGCACTATTGCATTTCACCGTGCGTCTGCTTCCTTGGACCTACCCCACCATCTTACCATTCTCTCAACACGATTTACCCTTTATCAACCCTATCCCTGATTTCACGCTACCTCAATCTGTGATAGATTTGAGGGGGATTACCTATACCCTTAACATGGGAAACCACTTCATATTATTGTCCGTGCAGCTTTACAAAACAAACTACACGACAATAAGGGGCTAATGTAGACACCAAATTTGTGTCATTACGACACCCTGTGCCCTGCATCCCATTTCGCAACCTAACCTCATCACCTAAACCTTACACGATTATTTATTAATTACCTTATATTTAATAAATCCACATCGCCATACCTGCCACCTCATGTCGCCACCTCATCATGACCTAGTCTTAACCCTAAACTAACCTAATTAAGACCTATAACTTGGTCCAATTCCACACCTATGACTAATTACTCCTCATCTCGCACCTAAAACCAACTTCATAATGATTTGACCAAGCCCGCAACCAATCCCTCGGAAGAAAAGGAGGGAAAGCTGGCTATTTTACCAAAAATAGCCCACTTTGACCTAACCGATACCGGTTCCTACTCGACCGCCGTCGGTTGTGTAACCACCATCGGTTCCCCGTAAATGACCACTTCCAACCAAAACAAAGGAGGGGATTTTTCATTTTGATCGAGAAGAAAGAGAAATCATCGAAAGGATCTGGATTTTCTTGGCCGAGCAGAGAAAAGTGAAGAAACAGGAAGAGTTTGCAGAGAAGGACATCAAGCCCAAGACTGCAACTGAATAACCAGAGCCCAGTAACACTCATCCGAGCATCGGAAGAGGAGATAACTCATCTTGGATTGTCAGATCATCCAACTTGGGTCCTGTCTTCATCATCACAGTCCTGAAAACCTGCATCTGCATCAGGGACTAGTGAGTAGTGTTTTATATATGTTTCTAAGCACCATTTTCTTGAACTGTTGATTAATAGTAATCATAAGTTTATTCCTAGATCTACTACTAGCAACATACTGCACTTAACCTTCACCCATACATCCTGATATTGCCTAGAAGGCCATTTTACCACACTCTGAGTCTTCCCTATCCTCCCATCATTCTCCTCAGCCATCCCCCAATCTTAATAACCCCACAATCACCTTGCAACCCACCTCTATCCAGAAGCACTTAGATTACTAACCCTACCGGTATCGTTTATCCCCTACCGGCAGCGGTTCTCTAACCGGGTTGGTTACCCAGTGACCGGCGTCGGTCACTGTGACTTATACCCCAAAACCCTTTTCTCGACTATTTGCCACCTAACAACCTCAGATCCAGTCTGGTTTATCTCTATAACTCAACCTGAATATCTACCAGACCAGTAACCCAAACAACGTGACACTTTATTATTGATAATTTAATTGCTTTGTAGTGAGATACCTAAATCGTGATTTTTGCAATAGCTTTCTTTGTTATCATTTGTGTTAAATCATATTAAATAGGGGAACTGACCACCTTCGAAAGGAATTTTTATATTTCCTGGGCCTAAGGCAGATTCCTTATTTATTGTCTAATTAAAATCTGGTGGTCTTGTATTCTTACTTGCAGGTAGTCCTTCCAAGACAAAAAGGAGTTCTTCGCAGTCGATCTGATCTTTCTCTACGGTACGCGCACACCATCTCAACATTTAACAGGTATTCCTCCTAGCCCTAACCCTTATCTGTTTCTCAAAGGAATGATAGGATAGAAGCAACTCTATTCTGCAAAATCCGAAACCATTCCGTGCGAAACACCATCAATAGCAAGTGCAATGTAATAATAAACATTACTCAGGGAATTCTGAATTATGAATCAATCGAATAGGGTTAAATTCACATGTAATGAGTTCTTTATCCATAGAAACATAATAACACATACTTTCCTAGAGTAAGAGACTGAACCTGAGATTGTAATTGATTCTATACTCATGCATGAGAGAGATGATATCCTATGAAGGAATAGTTGGAAGATGGAAATAATGTATTAATTTGAGGTTGTAATTTTCCATTGTGAGTTATATCATAGTACTATTTAGAGATGACCAAGGAGATTACGATGCTAAAGAAACACTAGTATAAGGTTCCAAAGAAGCCTATAACCTAGATGATGTAGATATAATATCCATAGCAGGGGTAAGGAATAACATCATGGAAACATCCCTAATAAACGGTGGCAATCGATGAAGATAAATCTATATGAGAAATCAAAACTGATGGGTGTAGATGATGTAATAAGTGGAGATGAAATGGTAGGAGAAGAAGAGGTGATAGATGGAAGTGACTCATGCATAGTGCTAGATATAATCTTAGGAGAAGCTAATGATGGAATGCGAGATTCATACTCGGTCATATGAAAATAAGGAGAACCATGGCTATCAACCACCTCATCAGATAAAGAACTCAAAAATGAGAATGTCACTAAGGATACTATCAATTAGGATCATCAACATAATATAAAAGAGGATGCAAAATAACATGAGATGTATCATGAGAAGCAATATCAGAAGTAGGAGAAATGTGAGATGAAACAAAGCCTAGAGGTGTTCTAAGTATTAGAAGAAGAATCAACAATGTACATGTGAATGATGATCAATACCAAACATATAATCAATTAAGAGAATTGTCTAAAATTTCCTTAGAAAGATCAGAAGGAGGATCACCTAGTGGCCATATAGCATGGTGTACAATGAGCGAAGGCTATCCGATCCTCAAAATACTAATGCCAAATGAGAGAGTCTTCAAAACTGATTAGGCACATATTGATGATCCATCTAGTTGTAGCTAAATGTTTCATATGAGTTGGCATATGAGTAAAGATTACTATAGGGAGCCATGAGCTCAGTGATGACAACCTCATCATAGATACGGTGTAACACTAAAATGAGACATGATGGGAGAAGAAGATGAACTATCATTAGTCATTATGGTTTTAAATTGATCCTAGGGAAAAATATTCTAAATTAGGGGTTCACCAAAATGATTAACTAAAATATGAAATGATATATCTATCTATCTAAGTTAATCTAAATGAGTAATAACAAATATAATAACTGATGTGAACTAAAATATGAATGCTAAATAATTTTATTTGATATTTAAATGAAATGAAATAATTGAAATGGGAGGGATGAAGGTTACTAACTTGTAAATCGATTTACCTCATGTGATTCGGGACTGAAACATGATGATGTGCAGATGAAGCAAAGTATGATGGTATAACCCAAGAAATCTACAACTAGATGAATATTTGACCAAACTGGGGTGCCTGAAAGAGGATTAAGGCACCTGTGGGTCACCCTAGTCTATGAGTATGGGCATGCTCTAGTCTGTAGAATAGGTCATGACCTTAATCTGGAAGTGTCACTAGATCTTCACAATGTCTTTATCTTTGTTGTGTGATTATCGCAGTATCTTCGCCGATGACCTCATAAACTTGTAATGAAGATTCACCTGCAAAACCCCCATATCAAAGTATCAAACCCATAAAAAATAAAGATGCAAATGAAGGGGTCAGACTTTCCTCAGCTACCACAATGGTGGACTTACAACTAAGTGTTGCACTACATCTTAGACCCAATGTAGTTTTCTATGTGATTTGTGTGTGCAATTTTTTGCCTAGGGTTCCCTAGTGCTAATGACGTAGAGATAGCGATCAATAGCTAGATAGAATGCAAAATGGTGGATGGAATAGAATGAATACTTCCCTTTCCTATGTATTGTGTGTGATGCAATGATGCCCCAAATGCAGTCCCTTACCTATGTAGATAGCTAGAACTTAATAGTAGATAGTCTGTCCCATAAGATAGTAAGTATGTTATGTTTATATAGGGATCTCTTGCTCAAATTTAGACACTAATGACCTGAGCATGCTGACTAGTACTTAGGGGAATGAGAGCGAAAATTATAAATACTGACCTCAAATCTAAATTAGACCCAAGTGCTTATGGGAACCAGGGTGCCCATGGGCACCCTAATCCTACACTAGGCACCCTAATTAAAGACTAGTGAGATGACAAATGACCAAATAACTGAAACCTAAGACTCCCTAAGAGACCTGACCAAAATTGTGTAAATGACTAACAAAGTGTGTAAGAAAAAATGATGACAACGACCAACTAGACAAGACGATAGGACTAGGGGATAGGTCATTAGTGAATACTTTTCTTATGTGAGATCCATATATAAAACAACATACTTGGTGGTATAAATAGTAGTATTAGTGTGTGATTTTGTGACTACATTTTCCCCCACTTTATTTTGGTGAGCAGAAAGCTCAGTAACCATAATGTAGATAGAGATGCGTACCTTAGAGAATTCCAAATAATCCCATATTGTTGTAGTAGAACACAGAGGTGGTAGTAAGAGTGTGCTAAATGAGAACCATATAATGTATCGAACCATGGATCAATGGGTTGATCCATGCGATATAGGGAAAGAGATGTGATATCATGATGAAGTGCACTAAATGAGAGTGATGACTGTAATGACTAGAGATATGATTGATATATGATGACGATAAGATGGGGAAGGGAGTGATCAATTCCCAACCATATTACGTGTATACAAAAAATTGACTAGAGGATGTGGGTACCCTACCGCCAGAGGAAGAGTGTAGGGAGAAAGGTGTATTATTCTCCAACCTGTAACTACATCCTCAAGATCTAGCTACTGCAGATGGACTCAGATCAAATATTTTTGGTTTTTGGATCAAAATAATTTTGATCAAATAGTTGACCCATATAGGAGTGGTATAGGAAAGGAAATCTTACCCCCACTCCACAGGTATCGCCACAATGTGATGGATTCCATGTTAGGTCATCTGGAAGAAAACACCAAATGTATGATGGCTTTCAAGTTAGGTTATCTGGAAGTAAATGAAAAATGTATGATGGCTTCCTAGTTAGATCACCTAGAAGTAAATGCGAAATATAAAATAACTTCCCAAGTTAGGTCATCTGGGAAAGTAATGAATGTAACTCCTAAGTTAGGTCATGTGGGAGGCCACATATGCTGTGTCATTTTGATTGAATAATATGATTTGGATTGGTAGATATTTGAACATGTTGATTGATTGATTGATTGGTTACTCGTAGAGAGATTTTACGCCATTTTCCCCCAGGTTATGTCATTAGGGGGAATTGATATAAATTAATTTATGGAAAGATTTTAACGCTTATTTCCCCTAGGTTAGGTCATTAGGGGAAGGTATAGAAAATTTATATGTTTGTGTAGACACCTAAATTCAGTATCTCTACCCTTATTGCCCACATGCGCATATTCATTTATTTCATCCCCCTTAATTTATTAAAATGCCCCCATTCATCCCATCCCTATTGAATTTAATTAATTAATTCTTATTAATCAATTAATATCCCATCCCTTTCCCTAATGGACTTTCTATTTCCCATACCTATGCTTTTTCTAACCTAACTCTACTACCAACTCACCTACACCTCATTCCTAAACATCCTCTTCTCGCCTAATGCTTTAAAACACTTGCCCAATGTTTAAAATAAGCCAAAATCATGCAACAATTACAAAATCTAGTCCCAATGGGGAAATTTTTTCCAAAATGTAATGCGGTGACCCAACCCAGTCATCATGTCACCCTATAAAGCTAAGTCTTTTCTTTCCATTCATCATCAAATGTATGTAAACATCTCAAGCTTTCTTGCATGAGTGTATCTTATGAGCTCTCCTTGTACCCTGATGCATCTTGCAATTCCAGATACAATTCCAGACCTCATTCATTTGGAACGTGTTTGCATCACTCATGATTATCCTTCATTAGATTAGCACTAATTTGTATTGCTTTAATAAGATTTTTAATCATATTATCACTTATCTTATTGTAGCTAACATTTTGTAGGTACATAACAGTTTCTGTAACATATAGGGATCACTCTGCAACCTTCTATTTAAGCTCCTTTACTTGCAGGTTACTTTTCTAGCTTGTGTTTTCTTGGTCATTATATCTCTCTTGATATAGTCATCGATTGACATTGTCAAGTTGTTTCTGACTCGGCCCTCTGCAACAATGTTTTTTACTTCCTAATCCATTTCCAGTCTCTGTATGTACTCTGTACCTTATTCAGCTTGTTAAAACCACCATCTTGTCCCTTTGTTGCATCAAAGCTAGCTTATTTATACTCCAGGGTCTCTTCAACATTACGACCTTCTTGATTTCCAATCCACCCTTCCAATCTCTGTTTGCTACTCCATCAGATTTCTCCTGTAGGTTGATTCCAACATACATAAGCCCTTTTTGTATCAAGATTACTTCCAGATCTTACAATGTCTATATACTTCACTTGATGTTCCAGATCCTCTTGCTCAGGTCATCGTCAACCTTTATGTACACATCCTGGGTCACTATTGACCCAGACCAGGTAATTGTTAATTTACTTTTGTTTTAATCAAATCATCTCTTAGATTAGATTTTAATTATTCTTAGATTCAATATATTCCTATCTATGCATGATATCTATTGTCCTTGTTTTATGTCTCACTCTTTCTAACAAATGGGGGTTAACATCTGCTAAGGAAGCTAATAAGTTCTTAGAACCACATTATTGAGAAACCCCCACATATATCAAGCGACCCCCACATATATCTATCTAATCCATATTCATTCTAATTTTGCAGGTTTCATTTGTAATTGCACAATATCAATCATTTTGCGCCCGTATCCATCATATCACATCTGAGGTAACATAAACCCTCCATACATTTTTGAGTTTTCTAGTTTCTTTTTTAGCTAGTGCATTCACCTTGATTAGAATGAGGAAGCTTAGTAAAACATTTTTGGCATGCTCGGTGGGACCACCCTTTAGGTTATCTCTTGCATTTATTGCTTTTGTCTTTTATTTTTCTATCTTCCACTAACACTGCAGTGTGAGGCTCCACTTTATTGCTTGCTCATGTTGGGTTCATGGCCTGGATCACTTATCTCTCAAGAGTGTCACAAACAAATAGGAAAAGTGCTATCCAGGTATTCCTCACTTTTTCCCTATTTTCTCCTTTTTGCATCATAATTTTCCATTCTTGTTTATGTCCTCATCGAATATCACACTTCGTTTTGGGTTTAAAAAGAATATTCTTTTTGCATCATGTTTGCTCACATAACTTAAATAGGGGTTTAACCTTCTGCATCTCACACTTTATCACACACAACCTAAACCTCACAAATCAAATTAACACATCAAGACATCCCCTTACCGATTTACTGATTGGGATTTCATCACCCAATAGGAAGCCACCTCAGACTTCCCTAGCCATAACAAACCTGAAACCAAACATAGTTTTCCTTCTCCTAAGCACCTTATTATCCATCCCCTTTTCTTTTCACACTTTCTTAAATAAATTAAGAACATAAAAAAATATTCTTCTTGACTTGCTTGGGTAAAACTTATTTCATGCCCATAGTTACTCATTTAATAGCCAAAAGAATGGAACAAAACTTGGCTTCAAATAGTTCCTTATCTCAACAAAATGTTCACCACAATAGTTACCTCATCCATGCCCTTGATTACTTATTTAATGAGCACTCAACCCCTCATTGATGTCTCTCACCCAAAACCCCTTGTTCACACTACAACTTTAGGTGAGACTAACCCATTCTTACACCATCAATCTATCCCATCTAGGCTAGCTACCCCACCATCCATTCGATCAGAGTCTTTTGGACCTCCTAAGGTCCCTCTTGGTGATACCATGTTCCAAGAGATTCTGGATGCCAATCCAGTGGCACTCCAAGACTATCTCCTTAGGAGATCAACTCAAATTCCCTTAGATGGTCTGCCACTCCAAAACTTTATCCTTATCAAACCAATCCCCAAACTACCTAGTTTATAGTAAATGATCTTTCTACAGCCCATCTTTCTTCCTCTTCCACCAATCCCTCATCTCATCAAACTACCCAGATAGTCATGCCTATTCCTCACAATCTCCTGCCAATCAACACTACTCTTCCCCTCACCTCTTTGGTCACTATTTCCACTAGTGTCCCTAACCAATATGCCCAAACATCATATCCCCTATCCAGATAGTATGACCTTCTCACATCTAGCATGTCTATCAATACTTCCTAACCCCCTTTCATAGGTGTTTTACATTATTCAGTATCTAACCCTTTTCAACAACAGTTTCAACCCATTCATACCCACATTCCCACTCAACATTTTCCACAAGCAGCCTACCCAATCCCAACAATCCTATCATGTTCCCATCTCCTAGAAAAATTCTTTCAACAACCACCCTTTCAATCACAACCCATGATTTACACTCACCCCCAAAAAATTCCTCAAACACCCACACATCCACAAGTTCATCAACAAACTCATCCGACCACTTCTTACATGCAACCACCACCTCTCATCCCCCAATAGACTCTTTCAAATGATCCCATGCATGCCCTCATGAATAGGCTGGCCAACCTTGAGGCCACTACTTTAAGATAGAAGGTCTCATTATCATAAGAAAAAATATGTAATGAACCTATTCACCCATCTCTACCAATTAAACCGTATCCTCTACACTGGGAATTACCAAAATTTGCCAAGTTTAACAAAAAAGAGGACCCACAATAGCACCTTTGTGCATTTAAACATGTATGGTATTTTATCGCACATGATCATGAATTGATGCTCCACACTTTCCCCATGTCCTTGGCTGGTCCCATGTTGGATTGGTACAATAGTATCCCTCGATACTCTATATTTTCCTTCTCCCAACTCATGCAACTATTTTTTTAGAACACTTTTCAATTAACATTGCGTGTAAAGATAACTATCAATGACCTATACACTATCTGAAAATTTGAAGACAAGTCTATTACAGAATTTGTTGCATGAATGGTGCAACATTATAAACCAGTTATCCTTCCCTCTTCTGTAAACTGATCTCATCGAGCTCTTCTCACATTCATGTGCGAAGCATATATCTTCTACTTTACAAATCCAATCATTTTGAACCTTTGACGAAGCCTTCACCATGGCTCGCAAACTTGAAACACATGCACCCTTGAGCAGGGCCATTTAAAATTGAAATCAAATAAACCTAAACATGAATTTACTAAATCATCCACACCAAATGACAAATCAAAGGTAACCAATGTTGTGGTCATTAAATCATCTCCATGTCTACATCTAGCACGTGGACTCAACAACAAGCCACTTCGACCAACACCTAACTACACTCCCTTAGGGGAGTCATATTGTACAATATTTGACAAGTTAATGGCAGTAAATATTATCACACTCCCTCCTATATGACCATTTGATGAGTCTAGACCGAAGCCCATGTGGTATCATGAAGACAATTATTTCTAGTACCACCAAGTCCGAGGACACGACATAGAAAGATGTCAAACTTTCAAGGATTTAGTCCAAAGACTCATTGATCAGGGAGATATTCAAGTGGATAGTCTAAATGCACTTCACCCAATCAACCACTTGACATCTTCAAACAACCTTTCCCAAATCATACACCAATGAGCCAAGCCACCACTTCTACTACAACCCAACCACCCAATGCTCACACCATAAATTCTCTTCACACTGCTAATCAGGAATCAATCCCACCCACAACTTCCTCTCCTTCATCTTTGATCACATCTACTTCCTTTGATATCTTTCCCACATCTATTATACCTACATCCATCCTGACAACAACTGCTAGAACCCCATTTGCAAATATATCATTCATGCCCCTAGAGACATTCCTGAAGAAACCATTCTAACCTATTTCCACAGTCCAATGTTGGTCCTTCATCAACTCCCTTACCAATTACATCCACTTCATCATTAGATCAATCACTTCACCTATACCCATTCCATCCTTTCCCCATCATACCATCCTTAGAACCTACACCAGTCCCTCCTCCCATTATTTTACCCACATCAACTATTGTGGTCACATCCATGCCACCTTCTTCCTCCATGCCAATTCCATCATTTGAGGAATTTTTAAAAACACTTACGCTTACAATGACCGCAAATGTTCCTTCCATATTATCAACACTATCTGATCAATCTCCACTTTCCATAAATCACTTTAGATAAATGCTAATTTATGCACCCATGCCAACCATGACATCACCATCCAACCCTCCAGTTGAAATTTTGTTACTCCTCGCAAGAGAGCATCCCCACATATGAAATCTATGACCACTTTTAGGGTTAAACAATCCAATGTAACATCATCTATTTTAGGACCACAGACATTCTAACCCACCAATCCAAAACCATTAAATACTAAAGAACCAACCAACTCCAAAACCAAATTCAAGCCACCAAAACATAAACATACTCGAACTTTACCCCAAACATCCAAGATATATCATAAGGAATCTTCTAGCACTTTAGTTTGGATCATATACAAAAATATTCCAACACTTACTACAAACCTCCACAATCACACTTCCACCAATCAAGGCCTTCGACCTGAATGGAAGGAAGCCTTCATGGTTCAACTCTAACCTTATGTGCACCTTTAATTATACCCTTGGACATGATATTGAGCATTGTAGAGCACTCTAGGACATTATCCATAAATTCATTTAAGAGAAAATACTTCCTCTTGGACCAAATCAGTCCCTTCCTTCCACATCCAAATTGATACCTGTCATCTCACCTTCGGGAGATGATTCTTCCAAAGACAGTCCCCCTTTGTTCATTATTTTTGTTTGGGTAACCACTAGATCTGGCTCATGTGATCCCAAATTAACCTCTGAACTAAAAGCCAAGAATTTTGTCACCATTCCTCCTCCCAAGGAGTTAGCCACATGTTGGGTTTTAAAATGGTACTTTAAAAAAACTACATTCAGGGGACGACAAGTCCCTCCTCTTTATGGGAGAGGTTACCTTATTGAAAGAAAGCAACAAAGCTTATATACAAATGTACAACTTTCATCTTAAGGCTAGACTTCTGACATCTTGAAATGTTTTTTTACCAAAATAGCTTATCAATACAAACGAATGGAAGAAACTGAAGAAAGGAAAGAGAATAATATAATAGTACTTTCAGGAAATATAGATAGCAGAGTATAACCTTATACGTACTGAGAAAAGGTGATACAAAACAAAATCATTCACATTCACAGCATAAGATATCACTCCATAGACACAAAGTTATAGGAACCATATCAATAAGAAAACAAAGTTTCTTATTACAGAAGATAAATGATCCACAAATTTCAGGTAAGCAAGAAGAGACAATAGATGAAGATAGAGAGAAAGGGGAAATTCTTCTGTATTGATTGCTTTTGATTCTATTTACACTTCAAAATTATCAAAGTCCAACCTTTTGCAATGAGAAAATATATTACATTTATAGATGAAGCGAAAAGAGGAGAAGAAGAGAAGGAACAAAATATGATTTGGAAGCTCAACCACCAACCATCAATGCCCTTACAAATTTTCCTATAATTTGTCAAATCTGGTTCTGCATGTCTTTGGTGTGCTAAAGAAGGAAGGATGGAAGATCAGATCAAATTTGATCTAGTTGAAGTGGTCTGATCACATATTAATGGACACGAAAGATGTTTTCTAGATTTTCACCCAAATCAAGATATCCAGTCGGTTCTCCATGTCTGTTTGGCATGTTGGAGAAGGAAGGATGGAAGATTGGATCAAATATGATCTGTTTGAAGCAATCAGATCACATATTAATGGCATGAAAGATGTTTTCTAGATTTCCAACCATCAAATCCTATTGAAAACAATATTTTATGCTTCCATGGCATAGAGGAGACCAAGATATTTCCAACAGTATGAAATTTGTCAAATTTCAAGCACTGGAGTGAAAGTTATGCTCATTTGAATATTTGAATCGAATCTGTACAAAAATGGTGAAAATGTAATTTTTGCAAAATGGATCCGCGGGCCCAAAATTGAAATTATGCCTTTAGCACAAAAGATGCAAAGTGCAAAAGTCTCCCTCAAACCCCGTAGGCCCATAACTTCACTTTTGATATAGGTCTGACACGTGGCTTTACCTGAGTGGTAACAGAGTCGCAACTCACTTTATAATTTTACTTCTTTTGGAAACAAGGCTCAAAATCTCAAAGTTCTCCGCCGACCTGCTTCCCCATTTTGACTTTTCAACGTAGGCTCAAGACCCCAATGGAGTCATGGAGCATTTTATAACTTTTAACTCTCTTTTTGGAAATAAAACCAAAATTCCCAAAATGCTCCGACGACCCATCTTCCCATTTTGACTTTTGATGCGGGCTCAACATTTGACTTTATCCTTTGGCATGAGCAGGGTCACAGTTCACTTTATCACTTTACGCCTTTTATGGAAACAAATCCAAAATTCCTAAAGTGTCCCGATAACCCACCTCTCCGCTTTGAATTTTCAACGGATATTCAATACATGGCTTCAACAAAGTTGCAACTCATTTTTGTAACTTTAATCCTTTTGGAAATAAAGACAAAATCTTCAAAGTGCTTCGACAATTCTACCTTCCCACCTTAGCTCGATTTGACCAATCAAGATCCTTTGAGGCCACAGAGCCAATTTGACACTTTTGCAAAAATAACAAAAAATGATAAGTTCGTAAAATAATCAGCCACACCGCATCCAACTAGAGATGTCCACGTACTCATGGATGTTGGGGCCAAAAATTGATAGGGAAGATATGCTCATCATTCATGACTGTAGAAAAAAATACAGAGGAGGGGAAACTCCACCATTTACGCCCAAATTTCAAATTGTTCTCCATGGAAAGAGAAACTACAAACAATACAAGGCTCAACACGATCCACAGCCAAAAGAGAAGGATTGACAATTTCATTCAAATGAAAGAAACAATTTTCAAACATCCAAACAGGAAGACATAAATTTTATCAAACCATGTGGACTGCAAGATTTTAAATTAACAGGGTGAGATTACAAATGAGCACCAACTTCTTCAAAGCATGAATTTTTTTTATCTCTCCAGAATTCTCACTTTGCTCAAACATCTCTCAAAGGCACCAACTCAAAATTTTTGAAACTTGACTTGAAAAATGAGGGGAATTTTGAGGGTGACAACAACTGGCTCTCTCTGGGGATGACTTGGCTTGGACAGAGGAATGAGGCAAGATCAAGAACCATAGAAAAACTCTAGTAAAGTAGATCAGTGCCTTATCGAAAGGAGTTGAACAACTTCAAATATACAAAAGGACTTGCCTAATCACCTAGGACTTGAACAACTTCAAATATTTCCCATTATAAGGAAGTGGGAGAGATGATCCATTCATATAATCCAAGTAGAAAGAAATTTCTCTAGCAAAGTGTCTGATTTTGAAAGGACTAAGCTTAAGAGAATCAAACTTACCATGGCTTCCTTGAGGTTCATGTCTTTTTTCCCACAACAAAACAATGTCTCCCACTTGAAAATCTTTGGGCCTAGCCTTCTTATCAAACAAAACTTTCACCTTCAGTTTATGAGCTGAGATCCTATAAAAAAATTACATCCTGTCTTCATCCAGCTTTAGAGATACATGATCCTCTTGTCCAAGGAACTGGTGAAACTTGTATCTTCAATAGCCTTTAGTAAGTGCAAGGCTGACAATTCCACTGTTATTGGCAGCTGAGCTTCAACACCATACACCACCTAGAATGGAGACATCCCAATTGCTCTTTTGGGTGTAATTTTCTCTGGCCAGAGAGCATCATAGAGCTTCTTGTGCCAATTCCTTTGAGAGTCTTTAATAAGCTTCCAAACGATGGTTACTAGATTCTTATTTGTTGATTCTGCTTGTCCATTCCCTTGAGGATAATAATATGAAGAATAAGTAAGGGAAATTTCATAGCCATAGCAGAAATCCATCATCTCAGAAGAAGAAAAATTGGAAGCATTGTCAGTCAAAATATTTTTTGGTACCCCAAACCTTATCGAGATGTTATCTTTGATGAAATTACACACCACCTCAGAAGTAGTGCTTTTGACTGGAATAACTGTAGATCAAGAATTTCGCGTTTGTTACCTGTCCAAGTTAATGTACCAAACTAAACACAAAACCCTGAAAAACCTCAATGAAATTGATACCTGATGAAGATGTAGACGGATGAGGAAGTTGATGTAGACAAGACGGGCGCACACAAGCAATTTTCACAATAGATCCGAATAACCTGCAAAACAC
The DNA here is from genome assembly GCA_019776745.2 of Taxus chinensis. Lineage (NCBI taxonomy): Eukaryota > Viridiplantae > Streptophyta > Pinopsida > Cupressales > Taxaceae > Taxus > Taxus chinensis. Next base: position 47,523 of record JAHRHJ020000310.1, on the reverse strand, counting down.
CGATGCTTGGCAGAAAAAGATGGCGTTAGAAGATATATGGGTGGACTGCCCGAGAAGCGGGTCCGGGAAGCGATAAGCTTCCTTGGCGGATGTCAGTCCACGTTTTCAATAAAGAAAAGGAACATACATGATAAAGGATGTAAATAAAGACTAGATTTTCTGATTGCAGTAATAAAACAGAAACTGAACAGCAGACAGAAAGTACAGAAAACAGGGAACAGGGAAATAATACTGGATTTGTGTTACCTGTGACCTTTTACCTGTCTGCAGAGAAATCGGCGTCGACTGGGTCTAATCGGCGGCGACTGATGTGTGATCGGCGTCAACTGGGATTGATCGGCGTCGACTGAACAAGATCTGTGCCAACTGAAGACAGACTGAACAATCGGGGACTGTGCGATAGGATTTGAGGATTGGAAGGTGAATGTGGTTTGTTGGATGTACCGAAGTTGGCGAGACACTGGAACAGGGTCACCAGATGATAGATGGTGATGCGATGCTGATATGACCGGGACAGAGTAACGGTGCTCCTCTCAGGGATTTGACTCGGACAGGATCTGCCCTAATTTGATACAATTGATGCTAAGAAGATCTCTCTTTCTCTCAACCTGTATCTTTCGCTCTTCTGTTCGCTGTTTTTTTTTTCGCTCGTTCGTATCTCTCTTCCGTAGTCTTTTCGGGGGGGCCTAGAACTGAGTTCTGGGCTTGCTTTTATAATCGGCGCCGCTCCTATAAAATCGGCGCCGACCATATGGGTCGGTGCCGATCGCGGAGAAGACTCCCGAGATGGCCAAATTGATCGATTCGAGAAAGAAAAGACTTATCCGACTACGGGGAAATATCCCGCTTAGGGAAGATTAAAAATGGATGCAATGCATGGGTAGAATAAATTTGGGGTGGATAAGTGATTAAGATGCATGGGGGGAAGAAGCGTAATCAAATATTTAATATTTAATTACTCATGGGATAAGATGTGATGGGATGAATTAAATTTGGAGTAAATGATTAAATCACAAATTGGATAATATCCCAAGGGGATAGTTGGTGACGTAAACGTGCCCCAGGTTACCTAGGCAAGTAAACGGATGGGAGGGACACTAAATTGAGTAACCAATTTTAGGTGTCTACATTTTGCCCCTTTTTGTCAAGTAACTTGCGATAAGCAAGGTTATGAGACAAAAACAAAGGGATGGAAAAAGGGAAGAACTGTGGTGATGCGATCCCCCTCAAACTAGGGATGGGATGGATGATAGAACAGATGATCCCGAGTTTGAAAAAGGTAGATGAAAAATGCAGGATGCCCCAGTTGGATAGCTGGAGTAGATCTGATCATTGAGGACGCATTAAAATAATCACCAGGGAGCCACCTAAGGAACTCACATTGGTAGGGAAAACTAGCCGGTCTCCTCATGAGACGACGTTAGTGCCTACAGACCCGCGAGTGCAAGGAGAACTGTAAAAATAGTCAGCCTCTAAAGAGACACATTGGTAGGAAAACTAGCCGGTTTTCATAAATCAGACGACGTTAGTGCCTACAGACCCGCGCAACTCTAAGCGGCCAAACGAAAAGCGAGTGCTCCACGCAAAGGGAACAAACTCGAAAATAGACAATGATATCGAAAAGATGTGCCAAAAGGCAAGATTCAGCACACAACAATGATCAGATAGATGAGAAAGCCAAGTATCGACACTATGGCAAACAGAAATGAAAAATCGGCGGTGACTAAACTAATCGGCGGCGCCGACCAAAACAAGCGGCGTCGACCAAAAAAAATCGGCGCCGACCAATCCAGACGCATATAAATCCTTTTCCTTCTGCACAATACTTTCGCGTTTAAATCGGCGTCGACCCAAAAAATATACACCCATCCAGGAGATCCTTTTCCTTCTGCACAATGCGACATGACCATTAGGTCCGCCCCTTTAAAAGAAAATACATCTTCTCCAGATGGGGCTTCATCTTCTACCATACCTGCAACCAAACTACCGGATTTGCAAAATCTGGAAGAGACATTGCAGCGTTTCTCACTAGGAGAGCTGCCTCTCCTTTCTTTCGATGCCCATCTCAAACCTAATGAGTATGGTAGACCAGACAAACAACCTGAATATCAACCAGGTCTCGGTCGCATCGTCACCATTGGTCTGCCCAATCAACAGACCAATTTCATCTACGGTGGTCTTGATACACCTCATTATCGCCCGGATTCTCCTCCTAGAGCCAAACCTTACCTAACAGGGTTTGATTATCTACAGAATCCCACGTTTGCAAAAACTTATCTATATCGATGCGCGTGGAAAGGTTTTGGCCTTGGAAAATATGAACAAGGTATACATGACCTCAAATCCATTCCTACTCTCATGCCACATCAGAAATTTGGTTTAGGATTTAAACCTCATTTCAAAAGCCACCGTCACTATTCTTGATGAACCTCTTCCTACTGAAGAACCACCTTCCCCCACTAAATCAGAAGCATCACTTGATGTGGACGATGACATTTCCATCCCACCTAACTTTTTTTTTTGATCAATACCATTTCCTTAGGGCCGTTAGTCTATGAGACTAACAATCGGTCCACTTCTATACCATTAATCTTCCCTGAAATAGTTGGAGACGACTCTCCCACTATCAACACTATCCACTGTGCGGATGACGATTCTGTCCTCACCTATCTAGGGGCAGAGGATTCATATCTTCCCAAAACCATTCCTTCTGACACGTCTACCCTTCTCAACGAGGCCACTATCGACCTTAATATAGGGACTTCTGAAGACCCTCGCATCATTAAGGTCGGCCAATCCCTTAATCCACAAGAATTAGGGGACTTTACCACTTTCCTTTCCAAACATCGTCAAGCCTTTGCTTGGTCATATGAGGATATGCCAGGGCTCGATCCCGATATTGTGGTCCACAATATCGTTACCCTTCCCAACATCAAACCAGTTAAGCAAAAATTGCGAAAAATGCACCCTAGAGTAGCCCTTCTTGTTAAAGAAGAATTACAGCGCTTGCTCTCGGCTAACTTCATCCAACCCATCGATTATCCGCAATGGGTGTCCAATGTAGTACCAGTAACTAAAGCTACTGGGAAGATTCGAATTTGTACCGACTTCCGGGATCTTAATCTTGCCTGTCCAAAGGATGATTTTCCTCTTCCTAATATCGACCAACTCGTAGATTTAACTGCGGGTCATGAGATGCTTTCTCTTATGGATGGTTTCTCTGGATATAATCAAATCCTCATCGCACCAGAAGACCAACATAAGACTTCCTTCATAACTCCTTGGGGGACCTTTTGCTATCGTGTCATGCCTTTTGGCCTTAAGAACGCAGGAGCAACCTATCAACGAGCAATGACCTACATCTTCCATGACCTCTTACACAAAACTGTAGAGGATTATGTTGACGACCTCCTCGGCAAGTCCAAGCGCCGTCAGGAGCATCTTTTCATCCTTGCGCCTCTCTTTGAGAGGCTTATCCGCTTCTGTCTTCGTCTAAATCCATCTAAATGCGTGTTTGGCGTCCTCACTGGTAAACTTTTAGGGTTTATCATTTCCATCAGGGGTATTGAAGTTGACCCCGCAAAAATAAAAGCCATCCTTGAGATGCCTCCCCCGTCTAACTTAAAGCAACTCCGCAGTCTCCAAGGACGTCTTCAATCAGTGCGTCGTTTTATCTCCCAATTGTCGGACCGTTGTCAACCTTTTCACCATCTTCTCCGTAAGAATGTTCATTTCGAATGGGATGAGCATTGCCAAAAGGCCTTTGATGATCTCAAAGCTTATCTTCTTTCTCCACCCGTGCTTACACCTCCACGCGAGGGGGAGCCTTTCTATCTTTATATCTCTGTGACTGACCATGCTCTGGGAGCCATGATCTCGCATCGGGACACTTGTGGTAAAGAACAAGCTGTCTATTACATCAGTCGCACCCTCCATGAGTATGAGACACGTTACTCCGAAGCTGAAAAACTATGTTGCGCTCTCTTCTTCGCAACTTCTAAGCTTCGTCATTATCTCCTTAATCACAAAACCTACATCGTCACAAGTGTCAATCCCCTCAAGACAATTCATGCAAAGCCTTATCATAATGATCGCATCACTCATTGGCTTATGCTCATGACCGAGTTTGACCTCGAGTTTATCCCGCAAAAGGCTATCAAGGGTCAAGTTATTGCAGATCAGCTAGCTAGTGCTCCTCTTCCGGACACTCAAGACCCCCTTGCTCAATTCCCCGATGAGTTCATCCAACAAATTGATTTTGGTCTATCTCCATTTAAAGTAAAACTCTTCTTTGATGGATCCAAATGCCAGCAAGGGGGAGGTGTGGGTTTCGTGATGATTCCTCCTTGGGGTACGCCTATCCCAGTCGCACACAAATTAAACTTTGAGTGCACCAATAATATGGCTGAGTACGAAGCTCTTGTCTTAGGTCTTCAAAATGCCGTTAATCTCGGCGCTCGTCATATTGACATCTTTGGTGATTCTGAGCTCATCGTTAATCAGGTCACGGGTGTCTATCAATGCAAGAATGATATCCTTCAAAAATATCGTGACATCGTTCTTGCCCAACTCCAATCTTTCGATAGCTTCACTATCCAATCCATTCCTCGTACTGCAAATCGATTTGCGGATACCATGGCCTCTTTAGCCTCCCTTATCCCGCCTTTTACCGAAGACTCGCGTCTTTATGTGGCTGTGCAACGATTAGATCAACCATCTTATCTTGGGCAATTCACGTCAATCAATGCTGTCACAACCCATACTCAGGATGAGTGGTATCAACAGATAGTTGATTATCTATCTCATTCGGTCCTTCCTCCAGATCTGACTTCCAATGGTAGAAGATCTTTTGTCCAACGCGCCAATCGCTATACTATCCTAGGCGGGATTCTTTACAAACGCGGCTTTGATGGTATTTTGCTTCGATGCCTCAAAACCCATGAATCATCTAAAGCTATTCAGGAGGTCCATGACGGTATCTGTGGTGGACATTTTAGTGGCTTAGCTGTAGCCAAGCGCATTTTACGTTTGGGATATTATTGGCCTTCTCTTAATCAAGATTGTTGTGAATACACTAAGAAGTGCGTCAAGTGTCAGCAACATTCCAATCTCACGCACATCCCTAGTCAGGCTTTGCAACCTGCGGCAGACTTGTGGCCTTTTTCGCAGTGGGGTCTTGATCTTATTGGTCTCATCAATCCCCGTTCTTCACAGCGTCATCATTCTATCATTACTGCCACTGAGTACTTTACTAAGTGGGTAGAAGCCATCCCTCTTTCTTCAACAAAGGCGAAGCCCATAGTTGATTTCGTCTATCAACACATCATTTGTCGCTTTGGCGTTCCACACAAGCTAATCACAGATAATGGTAAGTCTTTCAAAAACGCTGATTTGCAGAATCTCTGCAACGCTTTCAATATCAAGCTCAGTTTTTCTTCTCCATACTATCCTCAAGCTAATGGTCAAGCCGAAGCTTCCAATAAAACTTTGCGTAATATCCTCGCAAAGGTAACTAGTCGAGCTGGTAGGGATTGGCATCTACATATCCCTTTCGCTCTCTGGGCTTATCGGACTAGCATTCGTACTCCTACTGGTGCTACTCCCTTCTCTCTCGTCTATGGGTCTGAGGCCGTTCTTCCTTTAGAGGTCCAAATCCCATCTCTCCGTGTTTCTCTCAGAGAATTTGTCTCTGATGAGGATTATCGTCAAAATCGTCTAGCTCAACTTGAATTATTAGATGAGCGGCGTCTTAACGCTCTTGAGCATCATCAAGTCTATCTCGAGCGTGTCAAGCGTGCTTATAACAAGCATGTGCAACACCGTGACTTCAAAATTGGTGACCTTGTTCTTAAGGAAAATCAAAATGTCACTACACTCGAAAGGAGTCAACGTGGTAAGTTTGCTCCCAACTGGATGGGCCCCTACATTATCACTCATAAATATGGGTCTGGGGCTTATCGTTTGTCTTCCATGGATGGTATCCCTGAAGCGGAACCTCTTAATGCCTTGCATTTACGGCCCTTCTATTGTTAAAATCTATCTTACACAAATCTAGTCACAACTCAGATCTTTCATCCGTCCTAGTAACCAGTCATCTACTTTCGTGGTGATTTGAAATTGTGTGGTTCTCCGCCTATTGCCTCGTTTACCTTAAATATGAGTATCGCGGCTCTACTCATTGCACGTTTCTTTTGGATATGTTCCTCCTCATGGTAGGAATACCTTAATCACCACTTCATCTGTCCCAAGTACTTATCTTCATCGGATCTACTCGGGTCATGAGTGCATGTTCTTCTATGTTCTCTTCCCCTCCATCTGATCTATCTAGGTCTAAACTCAGCTTCTTCCAAAGAGTTTCAAAAAAAAAAAAAAAAAAAAAAAAAAAAAAGAGAAAGATGCTATCCAAAAAGATAGACTGATCCCTCGAAGGACAGCTATCCATATATTATCAAGTGAATCAAAAATTCTAAAAAAAAATAGACCATACCCTCGAAGGATGGCTATCATTAAAATTCACAATACAGACCGCTCCCTTGAAGGACGGCTGTTTCTCAAAGAAATACTCAAGGCTTCTTGTAATCAATCAGCCTTCCAGTCAGTTTATACACTTTTTAGCATCACTGAAAGACTTCCCGCATCGATCAGTCTTTCCATATCAAGCAAACTTCCCGCATCGATCAGTTTGCTTTTCTGTCAAAATCATGAAGCTGAGATTTGGGACCTTTTGGTCGATCATATGGAGAATCCTATTTTCCCACTATGGACATGTATTCTGTCCCTTGTAGGTTCCAACAAGATACTTACTTACTTTTCTTTCCGTTTCTATCCTAGATCTGGTTTGCGACTAGTTAGTGTCGGGTTTATTTTAATCTTATATAGGACCTTGTATGCTTGGTCTTTCGGTTTCTTATCGGGATTTTATCTATGGTCGGTTGGAAGTCCGACTTATCATTTCCCTTCTTTTCCGAGTGTCTTCTCTTCTAAGTCACGGTTGTTCCCGCTTTCATCTTGGGCTCTTGCAAGGAGTACTCTCCATCTCTCTGTCTTGCATCCTGTTAAATTGACATTTCACATGTTAATTCAATCACAATTTATCTTCTATCATCTATCAAAACATCTATCTTTATTCATTTCTCATTATAATTACATCCATGTATCAAACACATTTATCTATCTATCCATCAAAATATCGAAAAGTACGTACATCTAAGGTACGTTACATCTATCTATATCTAAATCTATCCATCAAAATGCACATCCAAGATACATTATATCTATCCATATCTAATCCAAACATCAAAACACATGTACATCCAAGCTACATCATGTCCATCTATCAAAGTTCTATCCACATCACATCTATCATCTATCAGTCTATATCTATCCAATCACATCTATTTCTATCATCTATCAGTCTATATCTATCCAATCACATCTATTTTTCTATATCCATCTATCCATGTATATCAAAATCAAAAAAACATGAGTACAATTATATGCCAAGTAACGTGATCAATCTATATATATACATGTGTGTTTTTTACAAAAATGGGTGGCTTCCAATCGAGCCATCTATACAATGCCTTCCAATCGAGGCTACATCACTATACAAATACAAAAGTCTATCAAATCTCTATATAGTAAAATCCGAAGCGTGGAGGACACTATCTCCTCCACCCTCCTCTCCACCCGGCTGTCTCTCCTGGCCGCCGCCTACCGAGCTCGATGCACCTGCTGCTGGAGGTCTCGGCCCACCTCGATCTCTCCCAGTGCTCCCTCCGCCTGAGGCTCCGCTCGCTGTAGCCGTCCCTGCTCTCCTCCTCGCCCCATACCGAGGCACATCTGGGGCATGCTGCGCTAGGGCATCCTCATAATATCTCACCTCAGCAAGGAGAGACTGGTACGTACTAAGGCTCACAGTACCCGGTGCTCGTAACGAGGCTGCTGGTGCTGCTGGGGCTGCTGGCGCTGCTGGTGGTATCCCTCCTAGAGCCGTGCCCTGTGTGCCAGACTCTGATATGGCACCGGTCTCTCCGTATTTGGCCCTGAGGGCCTCCCTGTGCCGAAAATAGCGGTCCCGCTGCTGGATCGCTGTATCTCGCTCCTGGCGAGCGGTGTCTCTCTCCGCAATCAGGGAATCCCTCTCCTCTGTCAAGGCCCTGATCTCCTCTAGAGCTACCTGATGTGTCTGTATCAGTGTGGCATGCTCTCCCTCTAGTCTGTCTAGTGTCGCAGCTATGTCCTCCTCACCAGCATCTATCGAGGGCGGGAGATGTCGTGGAAGCTCTGTGTCATACCACGCTGCGTAGCCCTCATCCACCCCCGCGTCATCATCACTGTCTGCGGAAGGTGGAGCCTCTCTCAGTGGGTCTGCCGGGATCAAAATCGGCAAATCTGTCTCTCGGCCATCCCGCCTATATGGCGTATATGTGGCCGGTACTGTCTGTACAAGACCAAACTGCCTCAGTATCCGCATGAATGGGACTCGCTCCCACATGTCTGGTCTGCGACCTCTGACCACTCGGCTCCGTCTCAATGCTACCAAGTGGGCATCCTGACCAACCCATATCGGAAATGCCCGATAGGGTCTCCAGATAACCTGATCTGGTGTAAGCGTCCTGAAACGCTCCGAGTACCACTCAGCTGATCTACCTGTGTCTCCGGCGGCCATGTCAGCCCGCCATCTCCGAAATCCATAGTCCACACCCCCCACTGCTGCCGGCATCCACGGAAGCCCGGATGGCCTAATCACTGCTATGTGCTCATACGCCCAGCAATGGAGCACAAAGCTAACGTCAATCCCTGTCCTCCGACCAGTAGTGTACATCCATAGCTCATAGTAAATCTGAGCTATCAGGGCATCAGCGAAAGCAAAAATCTGTCTGTACTGCAAGATGTCGCACACGCAGCCTAGCAGTAGCAATGGGAATCTCCCACCTCCTGAGTCTGGCAGGGCAAAATAAGATATAGCCATCTGAATCAGGGCTATCCGCCTGCTCCGAGGGCTATCCTGTCTGTACTGTGAGGATATCCTCACTGCCCCAGATACTATCTCCGAATCATCTGCTCTGTCTCTGTACAACCGCACCAGGGCCCTCTGCTGCTGCTCTCGGGGTGTGATCTCAATCGGGTCCCCCGTAATCGGTAATCGGAGGATCCTGTATACATCCTCATGGGTGATAGTCATCTCACCCGTCCTAAACCAAAATGTGCACGTGTGGCTGTCCCACCGTCGCACTAATGCTCGCATGAGCTCCACATCCCGTGGCACTCGTCTATAATATCTAAAGCCCCCGAGCCCGGCCAGCTCTAAATGCTGCCAGTCTGCATCTGTCACATCAGGCAGGATCGTCTCCAATAGCTCCGGGATGGCATCCCTCATGTGAAGGGTCTCTCGTGCCTGCATCCACGACATCAAAAGCATAATTAGTCTCTTATTTTCATAAATCACATCTTCCCAAATCATAAAAATCAATGAACTTCCATCAGTCGGCGTCGATTTGATAAAATCGGCGTCGTTCATTTTAGTCGGCGCCGATTATTACCAATCGACGCCGATCCAAAACTAGTCGACGCCGATTATACCAATCGGCGCCGACTGCCTGGCCGGACGTAAACCAGACCCTGGCCTCATATCCATCCAAAAAATCAAACAAAAAAAAAATAATATAACGAAGGGGTTCGATTCTAATCACTTACCCCAGGTCGTGTCCTCCTGCGCTTCTGTCCGCTCCCAGAGGCTTCCATTGCGTTCAAATCTCAAATCTATCTCTGTCTGAATCAATCGTCACGTTGAAAATAAATCGTTTACGTTTTCCGTTCGCATATTTATATGCGTCTGGATTGGTCGGCGCCGATTTTTTGGGTCGACGCCGCTTGTTTTGGTCGGCGCCGATTATTTTAGTCGCCGCCGATTTTCCATCTCTTTTTGCCATAGTCTTGATACTTGGCTTTTTGGTCTATCTGATCATTGTTGTGTGCTGAATCTTGCCTTTTGGCACATCTTTTAGATGTCATTGTCTATTTCGAGTTTGTTCCCTTTGCGTGGAGCACTCGCTTTTCGTTTGGCCGCTTAGAGTTAAACGGGTCTGTAGGCACTAACGTCGTCTGATTTATGGACCGGCTAGTTTTCCCTACCAATGTGTCTCTTTAGAGGCTGACTATTTTGCAGTTCTCCTTGCACTCGCGGGTCTGTAGGCACTAATGTCGTCTCATGAGGAGACCGGCTAGTTTTCCCTACCAATGTGAGTTCCTTAGGTTGCTGCCCCTTTTGTTTGTTTTAATGCGTCCTCAATGATCAGATCTACTCCAGGCTATCCGACTGGGGCATCCTGCATTTTTCATCTACCTCTTTCAAACTCGGGACCGTCTGTTCTATCATTCATCCCATCCCTAGTTTGAGGGGGATCACATCACCACAATTTCTTCTCTTTTTCCATCCCTTTGTTTTTGTCTCATAACCTTGCTTATCGCAAGTTACTTGACAAAAAGGGGCAAAATGTAGACACCTAAAATTGGTTACTCAATTTAGTGTCCCTCCCATCCGTTTACTTGCCTAGGTAACCTGGGGCACGTTTGCGTCACCAACTATCCCCTTGGGATATTATCCAATTTGTGATTTAACCACTTACTCTAAATTTAACTCATCCCATCATATCTTGCCCATGAGTAATTAAATAATTAAATATTTAATTACGCTTCTTCCCATGCATCTTAATCACTTATCCACCCCAAATTTATTCTACCCATGCATTGCATCCATTTTTAATCTTCCCTAAGCGGGATATTTCCCCGTAGTCGGGATAAGTCTTATCTTTCTCGAATCGATCAATTTGGCCATCTCGGGAGTCTTTTCCGCGATCGGCGCTGACCCATATGGTCGGCGCCGATTTTATAGGAGCGGCGCTGATTATAAAAGCAAGCCCAGAACTCAGTTCTAGGACCCTGGAAAGACAACCGAAGAGACTACGGAAGAGAACGGAAGAGATTACGAACGAGCGAAAAAAAGCGAATAGAGAGCGAAAGATACAGGTTGAGAGAAAGAGAGATCTTCTTAGCATCAATTGTATCAAATTAGGGCAGATCCTGTCCAAGTCAATCCCTGAGAGGAGCACCGTTACTCTGTCCCTGTCATATCAGCATCGCATCACCATCTATCATCTGGTGACCCTGTTCCAGTGTCTCGCCAACTTCGGCACATCCAACAAACCACATTCACCTTCCAATCCTCAAATCCTATCGCACAGTCCCCGATTGTTCAGTCTGTCTTCAGTTGGCACAGATCTTGTTCAGTCGACGCCGATCAATCCCAGTCGACGCCGATCACATCAGTCGCCGCCGATTAGACCCAGTCGACGCCGATTTCTCTGCAGACAGGTAAAAGGTCACAGGTAACACAAATCCAGTATTATTTCCCTGTTCCCTGTTTTCTGTACTTTCTGTCTGCTGTTCAGTTTCTGTTTTATCACTGCAATCAGAAAATCTAGTCTTTATTTACATCTTTTATCATGCATGCTTCTTTTCTTTATTGAAAACGTGGACTGACATCCGCCGAGGAAGCTTATCGCTTCTCGGACCCGCTTCTCGGGCAGTCCACCCATATATCTTCTAACGCCATCTTTTTCTGTCAAGCACCGGTGTTTTGCAGGTTATTCGGATCTATTGTGCAAATTGCTTGTGTGCGCCCGTCTTGTCTACATCAACTTCCTCATCCGTCTACATCTTCATCAGGTATCAATTTCATTGAGGTTTTTCAGGGTTTTGTGTTTAGTTTGGTACATTAACTTGGACAGGTAACAAACGCGAAATTCTTGATCTACAGACGGGCGCACACGAGCAATTCTGCACAATAGATCCGAATAACCTGTAAAACACCGATGCTTGACAGAAAAAGACCACGTTAAAAGATATTTAAGTGGACTGCCCGAGAAGCGGGTCCGAGAAGCGATAAGCTTCCTCGACGGATGTCAGTCCACGTTTTCAATTAAGAAAAGAAGCATACATGATAAAAGATGTAAATAAAGACTAGATTTTCTGATTGCAGTAATAAGAATCAGAAACTGAAACAGCAGACAGAAAGTACAGAAAACAGGGAACTATGGAAATAAATGCTGGATTTGTGTTACCTGTGATCCTTTTACCTATCTGCAGAGAAATCGGCGTCGACTGGGTAGAATCGGCGTCGACTTGATGACTGAGTCGGCGTCGATTGAGGACTGATCGGCGTCGACTGGAATAAGATCGGGGTCGACTGGAGACAGACTCAATCAATCAGGGACTGTGCGACAAGATTTGAGGAATTGGAAGGTGAATGTGGTCTGCTGGATGTGCCGAAGTTGGCGAGATACTGGAACAGAGTCACCAGATGATAGATGGTGATGCGATGCTGATATGACAGGGACAGAGTAACGGTGCTCCTCTCAGGGATTGATTTGGACAGGATCTGCCCTAATTTGATACAATTGATGCTAAAAGATCTCTCTTTCTCTACAACCTGTATCTCTTCGCTCTCTGTTCGTGCTTTCTCTTTTTTCGCTCTGTTCGTGCGCTCCTTTTCGCTCGTCGTGATCTCTTTTCGTAGTCTCTTCGGTTTCTTAGAACTGAGTTCTGGACTTGTTTTTATAATCGGCGCCGCTCCTAGAAAATCGGCGCCGACCATATGGGTCGGCGCCGATCGCGGAGAAGACTCCCGAGATGGCCAAAATGATCGATTTCGAGAAAGATAAGACTTATCCCGACTACGGGAAATATCCCGCTTAGGGAAGATTAAAAATAGGGGTGCATATGCATAGATAGAATAAATTTGGGGTGGATAAGTGATTAAGATGCATGGGAAGAAGCGTAATTAAATATTTAATATTTAATCACTCATGGGTAAGATGTGATGGGATGAATTAAATTTGGAGATAAGTGATTAAATCACAAATTGGATAATATCCCAAGGGGATAGTTGGTGACGTAAACGTGCCCCAGGTTACCTAAGCACGTAAACGGATGAGAGGGACACTAAATTGGGTAACCAATTTTAAGTGTCTACATTTTGAGTTCTTTTTTATCAAGTAACATGCGATTTAAGAGGACTTATGATATAATTGTGAAGACCTATCTCATCGAAATAGACAATTGTGACTTCTGTGAGTTTTAATACTGATCCAGCCCTAGTGCCACACTAAATTATTGGGCCTATGGAAAACTCGACTGAAGTGCTAGAGATTTACAAAGCATCTGGAAGGCCGATCGATACTCCGAGGATTCTGAACAGAGGGTTGACTGCAATAGAGATTGCAGAATATGCCCCAAAAGTTGGATAGTCTGGTGTTATTTTTAACCTCTGATCATCTGAAGACGCATCTAGATATTATTCTACCAGGAGGCAGTTCTTAAGGTAGTTCACATTAGGTTGGGAAAGTACTATTGTAAACAAGTTTCCTCATGGATGAGGACGTTAGTTCCTACAGAACCCATGAGAGTGTAAGGAGAACTGTAGAACTCCGTCAACTCCTCTTCCGAAAGTGAAGACAAATCATTGGTTATTTTAAGTTTATTTTAACGGGTTCTGAAAACTTAGTATGGATAATTAGATGCCTACAGACCCGCTTAACTCTAAAGAGTCGAGTAGAAAGATACGAGTAGTTTTCTAGCATTAGGGAACTCCTTGAACAATAGTATAAATGACAGTGCGTAATAGATTATGACGATGAAAGGCAAGATTCAGCACACAATGTGATACGAAGATGAGAAAGTTCATTCAATGTCTGACAACTATCATTGGCAAGACCTTGGGTACTACATGGAAAGATTCGGCAAACAAAAGAATCGGCGACGACTACAGAGTTCCTATGCCTGGATCCTGGTGGACCTACTGAAAAAATCTGCGCTGCTACCAATCCAGACCTTAGAGTGCAAACATGTCGAACTTGGTCAACGTGAACTCCCTCATTTGTAAGGTCTACCTTTTCGATGTCAGAAGAGATAGTTTTGGATTTGAACACAGCCCCTCAGCCTGTGGGATGGAAGATGGACATCAACTTGAGGACTTACGCATCTGGGGTTAAGGTGCCACTTTGGATCCAAATGATTTTGTTCTATGGCAAGGATCTTGATTCCATACTCAGTTTGAACCAGTTCTCTGTTTGATGGAACCCCTTAATCCGAAACTCAGTTTGATATCACATGAAAAATACGGCAAGTTGCTGAGTCGGCTAGCATTGATTGGTGAAGATATCCCTCAGGTCGAACAACATGTTTTCCATGACGGACATTAGCGACTGGAAATATTACTCCTCCTTGGGATCCAGACTTCACAATGAACGACTCCGGATCAGGGTTGATTTCAAACAAAAAGAAAAAAATCTACCGTACTCTGAAGGGTAACGTTTGCCTTGTTGATTTTTGATGTCCGATTGGCTGAAGTCTGGGATTTCATTGAGTCTCATTATGGGGTTCTTGTCGTGGATGCAGGCTCTACTTCCTTGTTGTTGACATTGGTTTGTTTGTTGTATCAAGGAGTTTGGTTGTTTTGACGGTTGTTGATTTTTACTTTGACTGCAGTTCTCTGCAGTCGGGCTTATTTATCTGGATTTTGATCCGGGCTTGTGTCTTTAGATTTCATTAGGAGCCACATGAGATGCCATTGGGAAGTAGCTAAATGGATCATTCAGTCCCTTTCATGGGACATTTGCCAATACGTGCAAATGGTAAATGTGATATCAGGAAGGGTGAAGATGGACTATGACCCATAGAGGTATTATAGATCAAGTGATTGGTGCCGAGGTGACGGGGGAGAAGATCATAAGTGATCACACCCCGAGAGCTATAGTGTCAATGATGGTTCGGGTCCTATGTGACGGTTGTACTAGAGAAGAAGCAGATGATGGCAGAATTTGATATGTATCTATCAGCAGTGTAGGATATAGCTTGTTTGAACAAGAGAATTGTATGTGACTAGCCCTCGGAAGCTAGGGTGGATATCCCTGGTATTCTTGATGGTGGTACATCTTATTTTGGATGGCCATACTCATGTAGATTACTAAGTAGGAGGAGATTGGGACAACATGACTGCTAGGCTAAGCGTGTGCGACTTATCTTGCAGTTCAGACAATGATTGTAGAGGACTTGAAAGGATGAGGGGATGTACTGATTTTTAGATCCAGGATGTTACTTGAGCTATGGAGCTTGGTACACTGACTGGTAGGACAGGGACTTGACATTCAAGGGGATGTGCTCCATTCTTAGAGGCAACTGAGCACATAGCCGTGTTAGGCCATATCCGGGCTTCACGTGGATGCCCTTGACAGCACCAAAGGAGGTGGACTATAGTTTCTTGGACTTGATGGTCTCTTCTTAGACATGGTGAGGACCGTATTTAGGTAGCCAGCTGATTGGTATTTATCAAGCGTTGACGCTTAGCATGAGTATCAATGTTATGCAACATATGGAGGCCATAAAACCCTAATGCTTCTAGGAAGGTGTTTCAATTGTACCCACTTGGTAGCATTGAGCATAGCCGAGTTAGTTGTCGAGCAGACCCATGTGGGAGCGACATCCCCTTTGCGGATACTTGTAGGCAGTTTGGTCTTGTACCTAGACAGTACTTGGCCACAGTCTGATGCCATCATAGGCGGGATGAGTCGAGTTGGACAGATTTGATCGATTTTGATCCCGTGCAGGACCCACTGGAGAGAGGATCCTATATGTTCCTTAGCATTGATGATCAATTGAGGGTGTGGATGAGTGGCAAGACATGAGGCATTATTGTTTAGAGCTGCTGTAGATCAAGAATTTCGCGTTTGTTACCTGTCCAAGTTAATGTACCAAACTAAACACAAAACCCTGAAAAACCTCAATGAAATTGATACCTGATGAAGATGTAGACGGATGAGGAAGCTGATGTAGACAAGACGGGCGCACACAAGCAATTTGCACAATAGATCCGAATAACCTGCAAAACACCGGTGCTTGACAGAAAAAGATGGCGTTAGAAGATATATGGGTGGACTGCCCGAGAAGCGGGTCCGAGAAGCGATAAGCTTCCTCGGCGGATGTCAGTCCACGTTTTTAATAAAGAAAAGAAGTATACATGATAAAAGATGTAAATAAAGACTAGATTTTCTGATTGCAGTAATAAAACAGAAACTGAACAGCAGACAGAAAGTACAGAAAACAGGGAACAGGGAAATAATACTGGATTTGTGTTACCTGTGACCTTTTACCTGTCTGCAGAGAAATCGGCGTCGACTGGGTCTAATCGGCGGCGACTGATGTGATCGGCGTCGACTGGGACTGATCGGCGTCGACTGGATAAGATCAATATCAACTGAAGACAGACTGAACAATCGGGGACTGTGCGATAGGATTTGAGGATTGGAAGGTGAATGTGGTTTGTTGGATGTGCCGAAGTTGGCGAGACACTGGAACAGGGTCACCAGATGATAGATGGTGATGCGATGCTGATATGACAGGGACAGAGTAACGGTGCTCCTCTCAGGGATTGATTTGGACAGGATCTGCCCTAATTTGATACAATTGATGCTAAGAAGATCTCGCTTTCTCTCAACCTGTATCTTTCGCTCTCTATTCGCTTTTTTTCGCTCGTTCGTAATCTCTTCCGTTCTCTTCCGTAGTCTCTTCGGTCGTTAGAACTGAGTTCTGGGCTTGCTTTTATAATCGGCGCCGCTCCTAGAAAATCGGCGCCGACCATATGGGTCGGCGCCGATCGCGGAGAAGACTCCCGAGATGGCCAAATTGATCGATTCGAGAAAGATAAGACTTATCCCGACTACGGGGAAATATCCCGCTTAGGGAAGATTAAAAATGGATGCGATGCATGGGTAGAATAAATTTGGGGTGGATAAGTGATTAAGATGCATGGGAAGAAGCGTAATCAAATATTTAATATTTAATCACTCATGGATAAGATGTGATGGGATGAATTAAATTTGGAGTAAGTGATTAAATCACAAATTGGATAATATCCCAAGGGGATAGTTGGTGACGCAAACGTGCCCCTAGGTTACCTAGGCAAGTAAACGGATGAGAGGGACACTAAATTGGGTAACCAATTTTAGGTGTCTACATTTTGCCCCTTTTTGTCAAGTAACTTGCGATAAGCAAGGTTATGAGACAAAAACAAAGGGATGGAAAAAGAGAAGAAATTTGTGGTGATGTGATCCCCCTCAAACTAGGGATGGGATGGATGATAGAACAGACGGTCCCGAGTTTGAAAAAGGTAGATGAAAAATGCAGGATGCCCCAGTTGGATAGCTGGAGTAGATCTGATCATTGAGGACGCATTAAAATAAACACCAGGGGCAGCAACCTAAGGAACTCACATTGGTAGGGAAAACTAGCCGGTCTCCTCATGAGACGACGTTAGTGCCTACAGACCCGCGAGTGTAAGGAGAACTGCAAAATAGTCAGCATCGAAAGAGAGACACATTGGTAGGGAAAACTAGCCGGTCCATAAATCAGACGACGTTAGTGCCTACAGACCCGCGTAACTCTAAGCTGCTGAGAGATACGAGTGTCCCACGCAAAGGGAACAAACCCGAAATAGACAATGACATCTAAAAGATGTGCCAAAAGGCAAGATTCAGCACACAACAATGAGCAGATAGATGAGAAAGCCAAGTATCAACACTATGGCAAACAGACATGAAAAATCGGCGGCGACCAAAATAATCGGCGCCGACCAAAACAAGCGGCGTCGACCCAAAAAATCGGCGCCGACCAATCCAGACGCATATAAATATGCGAACGGAAAACGTAAACGATTTATTTTCAATGTGACGATTGATTCAGACAGAGATAGATTTTTGATTTGAACACAATGGAAGCCTCTGGGATAGATCGCAGGAGGATACGACCTGGGGTAGCAGTGATCGAGCTTGGAACCACATTTTCAGGATAGACAGCCGGGTGATTGATGTATAGGGTTTGGATGGATATAGTGTCCTCCACGCTTCTGATTTTACTATATAGGCAGTCGATTTTGATTGGTATATAGATGTAGGCGTCGATGTTTGATGTATAGATGTCGATTGGAAGCCAATCGGCGCCGACTAAAATGAACGATGTGATTTTATCAAATCGACGGACATATAAGTGTACTTATGCTTTTTTTTTGATTTGGATAGATGTGATATGGATAAGGATAAAATAGATGGACTAATTATGCTTTTGATGTCGTGGATGAGATAGATACATGAGGGATGCCATCCCGGAGCTATGTGATCCTGATAGATGAAAGCGACAGATGCAGACTGGCAGATTTAGAGCTGTGATGGGCTAGATATAGACTGGATAGATATTATAGACGAGATGTGATGGATGTGGACTTCCAATGCGAGATTAGAGATAGATGACAGCCTTGGATGTACATTTTGATGGATAGATTATGGACGGGTGAGATGACTATCACCCATGAGGATGTATACAGGATCCTCCGATTAAAGATTACGGGGGACCCGATTGAGATGACACCCCGAGAGCAGCAAGAGGGATAGGTGCGTTGATAGAGAAGAGGCAATTAGATAGGAGATAAATATCTGAATTAAGTGAGGAAATGTCTCAAGTACAGAATGGGGAATAGCCCTCGGAGAAAGCGGATAGCCGTGATTCAGATGGCTATATCTTATTTTGATAAGTCGGACTGCCAGACTCAGGAGGTGGGAATACTCTTTGCAAGAGTCAAAGATGAAAGCGATTCCCATTGCTATTGCTAGGCCCTATATAAGATTAAAATAAACCTGACACTAACTAGTCGCAGTATAGGATAGAAATGGAAAGAAAAGTTGCTTGTCGGAACCCTACAAGGGACAGAATACATGAGCATATGGATGTAGGATTCTCCATAGATCGACAGGGTCGAAAATCTCAGCTTCATGATTTTGACAGAAAAGCAAACTGATCGATGCGGGAAGTTTGCTTGATATGGAAAGACTGATCGATGCGGGAAGTCTTTCAGTGATGCTAACAAGTGTATAAACTGACTGGAAGGCTGATTGATTACAAGAAGCCTTGAATATTTCTTTGAGAAACAGCCGTCCTTCAGGGGAGCAGGTCTGTATTTTGAATTTTGAGTAATAGCCATCCTTCGAGGGTATGGTCTATTTGCTTTTTGATTCACTTGACAATTTGGTATTGTATAGACAGTACCGGCCTGTCCTTCGAGGGATCAGTCTATCTTTTGGATAGCATCGAGAGATTTTTTTTTTTTTTTTTTTGAAACTCGTTGGAAGAAGCTGAGTTTAGACCTAGATAGATCAGATGAAGGGGAGGAGAACATAGAAGAACATGTACCCATGCCCCAAGCAGATCCGATTAAGATAAGTACTTGGGACAGATGAAGTGGTGATTAAGGTATTCCTACCATGAGGAGGAACATATCCAAAAGAAACGTGCAATGAGTAGAGCCGCGATACTCATATTTAAGGTAAACGAGGCAAGAGGCGGAGAACCACACAATTTCAAATCACCACGAAAGTAGATGACTGGTTATTAGGACGGATGAAAGATCTGAGTTGCGACTAGATTTGTGTAAGATAGATTTTAACAATAGAAGGGTCGTAAATGCAAGGCATTAAGAGGTTCCGCCTCAGGGATACCATCCATGGAAGACAAACGATAAGCCCCAGACCCATATTTATGAGTGACAATGTAGGGACCCATCCAGTTGGGAGCAAACTTACCACGTTGACTCCTTTCGAGAGTAGTGACATTTTGATTTTCCTTAAGAACAAGGTCACCAATTTTAAAGTCACGGTGTTGCACATGCTTGTTGTAAGCACGCTTGACACGCTCGAGATAGACTTGATGATGCTCAAGAGCGTTAAGACGCCGCTCATCTAATAATTCAAGTTGTGCTAGACGATTTTGACGATAATCCTCATCGGAGACAAATTCTCTGAGAGAAACACGGAGAGATGGGATTTGGACCTCCAAAGGAAGAACGGCCTCAGACCCATAGACGAGAGAGAAGGGAGTAGCACCAGTAGGAGTACGAATGCTAGTCCGATAAGCCCAGAGAGCGAAAGGGATATGTAGATGCCAATCCCTACCAGCTCGACTAGTTACCTTTGCGAGGATACTACGCAAAGTTTTATTGGAAGCTTCGGCTTGACCATTAGCTTGAGGATAGTATGGAGAAGAAAAACTGAGCTTGATATTGAAAGCGTTGCAGAGATTCTGCAAATCGGCGTTCTTGAAGGACTTACCATTATCTGTGATTAGCTTGTGTGGAACGCCAAAGCGACAAATGATGTGTTGATAGATAAATCAACTATGGGCTTAGCCTTTGTTGAAGAAAGAGGGATAGCTTCTACCCACTTAGTAAAGTACTCAGTGGCAGTAATGATAGAATGATGACGCTGTGAAGAACGGGGATTGATGAGACCAATAAGATCAAGACCCCACTGCGAAAAAGGCCACAAATCTGCCGCAGGTTGCAAAGCCTGACTAGGGATGTGCGTGAGATTGGAATGTTGCTGACACTTGACGCACTTCTTAGTGTATTCACAACAATCTTGATTAAGAGAAGGCCAATAATATCCCAAACGTAAATGATGCGCTTGGCTACAGCTAAGCCACTAAAATGTCCACCACAGATACCGTCATGGACCTCCTGAATAGCTTTAGATGATTCATGGGTTTTGAGGCATCGAAGCAAAATACCATCAAAGCCGCGCTTGTAAAGAATCCCACCTAGGATAGTATAGCGATTGGCGCGTTGGACAAAAGATCTTCTACCATTGGAAGTCAGATCTGGAGGAAGGACCGAATGAGATAGATAATCAACTATCTGTTGATACCACTCATCCTGAGTATGGGTTGTGACAGCATGGATTAACGATAGTTGCCCAAGATAAGATGGTTGATCTAATCGTTGCACAGCCACATAAAGACGCGAGTCTTCGGTAAAAGGCGGGATAAGGGAGGCTAAAGAGGCCATGGTATCCGCAAATCGATTTGCAGTACGAGGAATGGATTGGATAGTGAAGCTATCGAAAGATTGGAGTTGGGCAAGAACGATGTCACGATATTTTTGAAGGATATCATTCTTGCATTGATAGACACCCGTGACCTGATTAACGATGAGTTCAGAATCACCGAAGATGTCAATATGACGAGCGCCGAGATTAACGGCATTTTGAAGACCTAAGACAAGAGCTTCGTACTCAGCCATATTATTGGTGCACTCAAAGTTTAATTTGTGTGCGACTGGGATAGGCGTACCCCAAGGAGGAATCATCACGAAACCCGCACCTCCCCCTTGCTGGCATTTGGATCCATCAAAGAAGAGTTTGACTTTAAATGGAGATAGACCAAAATCAATTTGTTGGATAAATTCATCGGGGAATTGAGCAAGGGGGTCTTGAGTGTCCGGAAGAGGAGCACTAGCTAGTTGATCTGCAATAACTTGACCCTTGATAGCCTTTTGCGGGATAAACTCGAGGTCAAATTCTGTCATGAGCATAAGCCAACGAGTGATGCGATCATTATGATAAGGCTTTGCATGGATTGTCTTAAGTGGATTGACACTTGTGACGATGTAAGTTTTGTGATTAAGGAGATAATGACGAAGCTTAGAAGTTGCGAAGAAGAGAGCGCAACATAGTTTTTCAGCTTCGGAGTACCGTGTCTCATACTCATGGAGGGTGCGACTGATGTAATAGACAGCTTGTTCTTTACCACAAGTGTCCCGATGCGAGATCATGGCTCCCAGAGCATGGTCAGTCACAGAGATATAAAGATAGAAAGGCTCCCCCTCGCGTGGAGGTGTAAGCACGGGTGGAGAAAGAAGATAAGCTTTGAGATCATCAAAGGCCTTTTGGCAATGCTCATCCCATTCGAAATGAACATTCTTACGGAGAAGATGGTGAAAAGGTTGACAACGGTCCGACAATTGGGAGATAAAACGACGCACTGATTGAAGACGTCCTTGGAGACTGCGGAGTTGCTTTAAGTTAGACGGGGGAGGCATCTCAAGGATGGCTTTTATTTTTGCGGGGTCGACTTCAATACCCCTGATGGAAATGATAAACCCTAAAAGTTTACCCGTGAGGACGCCAAACACGCATTTAGATGGATTTAGACGAAGACAGAAGTGGATAAGCCTCTCAAAGAGAGGCGCAAGGATGAAACGATGCTCCTGACGACGCTTGGACTTGCCGAGGAGGTCGTCAACATAATCCTCTACAGTTTTGTGTAAGAGATCATGGAAGATGTATGTCATTGCCCGTTGATAGGTTGCTCCTGCGTTCTTAAGACCAAAGGGCATGACACGATAGCAAAAGGTCCCCCAAGGAGTTATGAAGGAAGTCTTATGTTGGTCTTCTGGTGCGATGAGGATTTGATTATATCCAGAGAAACCATCCATAAGAGAAAGCATCTCATGACCCGCAGTTAAATCTACGAGTTGATCGATATTAGGAAGAGGAAAATCATCCTTGGGACAGGCAAGATTAAGATCCCGGAAGTCGGTACAAATTCGAATCTTCCCAGTAGCCTTAGTTACTGGTACTACATTGGACACCCATTGCGGATAATCGATGGGCTGGATGAAGTTAGCCGAGAGCAAGCGCTGTAATTCTTCTTTAACAAGAAGGGCTACTCTAGGGTGCATTTTACGCAGTTTTTGCTTGACTGGTTTGATGTTGGGAAGGGTAACGATATTGTGGACCACAATATCGGGATCGAGCCCTGGCATATCCTCATATGACCAAGCAAAGGCTTGACGATGTTTGGAAAGAAAAGTGGTAAAGTCCCCTAATTCTTGTGGATTAAGGGATTGGCCGACCTTAATGATGCGAGGGTCTTCAGAAGTCCCTATATTAAGGTCGATAGTGGCCTCGTTGAGAAGGGTAGACGTGTCAGAAGGAATGGTTTTGGGAAGATATGAATCCTCTGCCCCTAGATAGGTGAGGACAGAATCGTCATCCGCACAGTGGATAGTGTTGATAGTGGGAGAGTCGTCTCCAACTATTTCAGGGAAGATTAATGGTATAGAAGTGGAGCGATTGTTAGTCTCATAGACTAACGGCCCTAAGGAAATGGTATTGATCAAAAAAAAAAGTTAGGTGGGATGGAAATGTCATCGTCCACATCAAGTGATGCTTCTGATTTAGTGGGGGAAGGTGGTTCTTCAGTAGGAAGAGGTTCATCAAGAATAGTGACGGTGGCTTTTGAAATGGGTTTAAATCCCAAACCAAATTTTTGATGTGGCATGAGAGTGGGAATGGATTTGAGGTCATGTATACCTTGTTCGTATTTTCCAAGGCCAAAACCTTTCCACGCGCATCGATATAGATAAGTTTTTGCAAACGTGGGATTCTGTAGATAATCAAACCCTGTTAGGTAAGGTTTGGCTCTAGGAGGAGAATCCGGGCGATAATGAGGTGTATCAAGACCACCGTAGATGAAATTGGTCTGTTGATTGGGCAGACCAATGGTGACGATGCGACCGAGACCTGTTTGATATTCAGGTTGTTTGTCTGGTCTACCATACTCATTAGGTTTGAGATGGGCATCGAAAGAAAAGAGAGGAAGCTCTCCTAGTGAGAAACGCTGCAATGTCTCTTCCAGATTTTGTAAATCCGGTAGTTTGGTTGCAGGTATGGAAGAAGATGAAGCCCCATCTGGAGAAGATGTATTTTCTTTTAAAGGGGCAGACCTTGTGGTCATGTCGCATTGCGCAGAAGGAAAAGGATCTCCTGGATGGGTGTAGATTTTGCCCTCATATTGATATTTTAGGCATCGATGGAGGGTGGATGGGACACAATGCATTGCGCGAACCCAGGAGCGTCCAAGGATCATGTTATAGTGGAACTTTCCTTCGACAATATAGAAGAGTTCATGAAGCAGCTTCTTACCTACTCGAATGGGTAAGACCACAGTTCCTAAAGTGACTGCTAGCTGATCGTTAAATGATCGAAGGGCGAAAGGTGGGGGTGACACCACATTCTTCGGTAACTTAAGTTGTTCGAATGTGTGGGAGGAGATGACATTGAGAGCAGCTCCACTATCGATCATAACACGTTTTAGGGTAGTGTTATTGATTTGGACTGTGATGAAGAGGGGAGCTTCCAAATCCTCTGAAGAAAGATGAGGAATTTCTGAATCCTCAAAAGAAATGGCGGTTGATGGTCCATTCAGTCCAACAACTAACTCGAAGGGTTGGGGCTCATCGGAATTTACTGCGATGCGACGCAGATTATCGATTAGAGCCTGGCGATGTTGTGGGGAGGATTGGATGAGGTCAAAAAGAGACATTTTGACCGGAGCTTGGGTGAGTTGTTTCATGACACTCTCCTCAACGGATACGGGAACTTGAGTCCGAGGTGCAGCACGAATGGAGACCTTGGGTCGTGGGGCTGATGAGGAAGGAGACACGCCTTCAGGGGCTGCAGAAATGACAACCCGTGGTCTAGATGTTGGAGATGAAGATGGGTTATCATAATGTTGGGTTCTAGTGGCGATATGGATTGTGTCAATTTGGGAAGGAGGGAGATCAAGTGGAGTGGAACCACTAGAGGTCTGAGTGGATGGTTGAGGTTTGGATGAGGCTAAGGTGACAGGAGGTACTTGTTCCTCCTCCAGCAAGAGGTCACTTTCTTCCAGAAGGTTCTTGATAACGGCTTGGAGAGCTTTACATCCCTCAGTATCATGACCCGGAGTACGGTGGTAAGCACAAATCAGGTCAGAGTTAAACCAGGTAGGTTTCACTCCTTTAGGATTATAAGGTTTAATCGGAGGAAGGGTTATGGCTGAAGATTGGATAAGTTGATGAAGGATTTCGGTGTAGAATCCGGTAGACGAAGATGGGGATAGAGATGATGGAGATGGTTCTTTCACATTAACCGACTGCCGAGGCAAGAGGGCTTGCATGTTAGGTTTAACAGTTTTATTAGGGATCCTCTTATTTGTTTGGACATTTGGAGGAGCGGTCTTGGGTGCTTGGGATGGGAGTAAATGAGACATGATTGTCTTTGGTGGAGGAGGAGCCCCTAAGATAGATTTTGAGGAGGATGGAGATGCGATAAATTTTGTGGTTTTTGGAGACAAAGGGGGTTGTTTGGTTGAATGTACTGATGATTTAGATAATGTCGGTTTAGAAGAGGAAGAAGCCCCCAAAGTAGGTGAAATTGGAGGAAGATAGGGTGACTTGATTTTTGGTAACGAAGATGAGGATTTTGATAGAAGAGGTGGCATCTTTTTGGTAGGTAAGTCTACTTTTCGAAGTATTGGTGAGGAATGTGTTGTAGAAGAAGACAATGGCTTTGGTAAGTGTGTAGAAGAAGATGCCTTCTCAGCGGGCAAATCCAATCGTTTATGAGGCGTGGAGAGAGATTTTTGTGGAAGAGCACCAAGGGTCTTGATGGTTCGAAATATGGGTTTCCCCTTTTCAGGGATGGTGACAACTTCAACGGCATAAGGTGATTGCAACCTTTCCGGAGGAAGCAAATGGGGAGATACTGATGGCGTAGTGTTAGGTTTTGGTTGTCGCGGTTTAGGTTGAGGAATCGAGTGTGCAGGTGTTGGTGTTACTTCTTTCGATCTTTCCTGAATAGGTGAAGTAACATTAGTGATGGAAGAAGTAAGTGATGAAGAAGTTCCTTGCGAAGGGACCACTTTTGGTGTAGTGATCATGGGTGGAACCACCGTAGGAAAAGAGATAGGAAGAGTCAAAGTTGAAGACACTTCCGCCGAAGTCGGCACGATTATAGGGATGTTTATCAAGGGCACAGTTGTAGCCGGAATGGGAGCAACAGAAGTAGATGTGTCTGAAGTGGAAACTCGAAGGGATGTAATTGCCTCGAGCATTGAAACAGAAACTGAACAGCAGACAGAAAGTACAGAAAACAGGGAACAGGGAAATAATACTGGATTTGTGTTACCTGTGACCTTTTACCTGTCTGCAGAGAAATCGGCGTCGACTGGGTCTAATCGGCGGCGACTGATGTGATCGGCGTCGACTGGGATTGATCGGCGTCGACTGAACAAGATCTGTGCAAACTGAAGACAGACTGAACAATCGGGGACTGTGCGATAGGATTTGAGGATTGGAAGGTGAATGTGGTTTGTTGGATGTACCGAAGTTGGCGAGACACTGGAACAGGGTCACCAGATGATAGATGGTGATGCGATGCTGATATGACCGGGACAGAGTAACGGTGCTCCTCTCAGGGATTTGACTCGGACAGGATCTGCCCTAATTTGATACAATTGATGCTAAGAAGATCTCTCTTTCTCTCAACCTGTATCTTTCGCTCTTCTGTTCGCTTTTTTTTCGCTCGTTCGTAATCTCTTCCGTAGTCTTTTTTTGGGGGGGCCTAGAACTGAGTTCTGGGCTTGCTTTTATAATCGGTGCCGCTCCTATAAAATCGGCGCCGACCATATGGGTCGGCGCCGATCGCGGAGAAGACTCCCGAGATGGCCAAATTGATCGATTCGAGAAAGAAAAGACTTATCCGACTACGGGGAAATATCCCGCTTAGGGAAGATTAAAAATGGATGCAATGCATGGGTAGAATAAATTTGGGGTGGGATAAGTGATTAAGATGCATGGGAAGAAGCGTAATCAAATATTTAATATTTAATTACTCATGGGCAAGATATGATGGGATGAGTTAAATTAGAGTAAGTGGTTAAATCACAGATTGGATAATATCCCAAGGGGATAGTTGGTGACGTAAACGTGCCCCAGGTTACCTAGGCAAGTAAACGGATGGGAAGGACACTAAATTGAGTAACCAATTTTAGGTGTCTACATTTTGCCCCTTTTTGTCAAGTAACTTGCGATAAGCAAGGTTATGAGACAAAAACAAAGGGATGGAAAAAGGGAAGAACTGTGGTGATGCGATCCCCCTCAAACTAGGGATGGGATGGATGATAGAACAGACGATCCCGAGTTTGAAAAAGGTAGATGAAAAATGCAGGATGCCCCAGTTGGATAGCTAGAGTAGATCTGATCATTGAGGACGCACTAAAATAATCACCAGGGGAGCCACCTAAGGAACTCACATTGGTAGGGAAACTAGCGGTCTCCTCATGAGACGACGTTAGTGCCTACAGACCGCGAGTGCAAGGAGAACTGCAAAATTAGTCAGCCTCTAAAGAGACACATTGGTAGGGAAAACTAGCCGGTTTCATAAATCAGACGACGTTAGTGCCTACAGACCCGCGCAACTCTAAGCGGCCAAACGAAAAGCGAGTGCTCCACGCAAAGGGAAAAACTCGAAAATAGACAATGATATCGAAAAGATGTGCAAAAGCAAGATTCAGCACACAACAATGATCAGATAGATGAGAAAGCCAAGTATCGACACTATGGCAAACAGAAATGAAAAATCGGCGGCGACTAAACTAATCGGCGCCGACCAAAACAAGCGGCGTCGACCCAAAAAATCGGCGCCGACCAATCCAGACGCATATAAATATGCGGACAGAAAATGTAAACGATTTATTTGCAACGTGACGATTGATTCAGAAAGAGATAGATTTCATATTTGAACGCAATGGAAGCCTCTGGGAGCGGACAGAAGCGCAGGAGGACACGACCTGGGGTAAGTGATCATTTTCGACCCCTTCGTTATATTTTTTTTTTTTCTTTTTGTTTGATTGTTTTGGATGGATATGAGGCCAGGGTCTGGTTTACGTCCGGCCAGGCAGTCGGCGCCGATTGGTATAATCGGCGTCGACTAGGTTTGGATCGGCGTCGATTGGTAACAATCGGCGCCGACTAAATGACGACGCCGATTTTATCAAATCGACGCCGACTGATGGAAGTTCATTGATTTTTATGATTTGGGAAGATGTGATTTATGAAAATAAGAGACTAATTAATGCTTTTGATGTCGTGGATGCAGGCACGAGAGACCCTTCACATGAGGGATGCCATCCCGGAGCTATTGGAGACGATCCTGCCTGATGTGACAGATGCAGACTGGCAGCATTTAGAGCTGGCCGGGCTCGGGGGGCTTTAGATATTATAGACGAGTGCCACGGAATGTGAGCTTATGCGAGCATTAGTGCGATGGTGGGACGCCACACGTGCACATTTGGTTTGGACGGGTGAGATGACTATCACCCATGAGGATGTATACAGGAGCCTCCGATTACCGATTACGGGGGACCTGATTGAGATCACACCCTGAGAACAGCAGCAGAGGGCCCTGGTGCGGTTGTACAAGAGACGAGCAGATGATTCGGAGATAGTATCTGGGGGTAGTGAGGATATCCTCACAGTACAGACAGGATAGCTCTCGGAGCAGGCGGATAGCCTTGATTCAGATGGCTATATCTTTATTTTGCCCTGCCAGACTCAGGAGGTGGGAGATTCCCCATTACTACTGCTAGGATGCGTGTTGGACATCTTGCAGTACAGACAGATTTTGCTTTCGTGATGCCCTTTGATAGCCAGATTACAGGAGCTATGGAGGTACAACTGGTCGGAGGACAAGGTATCAGAAGAGTTAGAAAACGCTAGACTCCAACACGAGGCCTTCCAACAGATGTTCGACTGTTCAGTCGAAGATTTGGTCAAGTTCGGAGTATTCGGTCACCCAAGGACCCTCAACAAGACTATGTCCACTCTGGACTATCGGATAGATCAGCTCGAGTTTGTGTTAGAAAAAATAGATAAGGTGAAGGAAGAGGCCCTGGATGCGATGCATCAAATGGAGAAAATTGTTTTATCCATGAATCCAGGGTTACTCACTCCTTCCCTCACCTTAAGAACGGCTGATGATACTATCCAGATTTTCAAGGAGTTAGCTTCTCAAGGAACAGGGCCAGAAGTCACATTTGATACCGAATCCATCAAGACTTCATCGGTTTCCTGATTGAGGCGGAGAAAGATTATTCCAAACTTCCCGAAAAGCTTGTAGAAGAGCGGGAAACTTGCGAGGCTATCAGTGATCGGCACAAGGATCCATCACAGGATCAGTTCGGGCCAATGATCAGCAAGTTCTTGGAATACCGCGCTCAGTTCCACATCTCATCTCCTGAGCAGCATCAGAAGCAGGCGACCCCTTTTCGGCCGCAGGACGATGATGATGACTAGCTTCTTCTTCTTCTTCTTCTTCTTCTTCCTCTCGCTATTCTCCGACTTTCTTTTCGCAATATCTCAAGTATGTTGGTGCACAAATGATGACATCATCCATGTTGCATCATGGGATGATGTCATCCACTCAAAAATGTAAAAGTCAACATGACTTTAGATATTTTGTAAATATCTTGTAGATAAGTGGTTGGCTCCATTTTGCCTTCTCTCTCTCTCATCTTCTATAAATACAAGAATACTTGTTGTATTCTGGGTGAACATTTTTCAGATAGAAATAGAAGTGAGGAGAGAAAGACTTTGAGCTTTCTTGTAACAGAGAAGAACAGTAATACAATTATTCAGACTTTGTGCTCAATAGCTGTGTTATACATTAGATCTTTCTTACGTTAGATCTGTATGTGTTTGATCTGTTAGATTCATATCTACTTTTCCGTCATTTGTTTATCAGTATTGCTTTGTTTATTTATGCAAGTAGGTTTGGCTCTGTTTACTACCAAGCCCAAAGCATAGATCTTCTGACCCTTCCGCTTTGGAACTCATTTCTTTTCTTCCTTCGGATCTGTTCTTTCTCTTCTCCTTTTATTCCTTTCTCTTCGCAGCCTAGAACGCTCTACTGGGATGAGATCCCAACCCCCGAAGGCAGAATCTGTGAGACTTGCATAGGTTCCTGCTAGTAGAAGTAGCAATAAACCAGTTTCGCTTTGCTGTCTCAAAGAGGGGCTAAGCCCTGCAACACCGTTGGCCCGTTTATCCATAGATCTGTCCGCGCGACAGATTTTCGGACCAACAGTTTTTTGGCGACTCCGCTGGGGAACGAACAGACAGATCTGTCAGATCTATGCTGGTAGTAAGATAAAAAATCAGGAAAAATCAGCAGGTTGCTGCCAGTTTGCAAATCTGAGCTTTTTGTTGAAAATCCAAAAAATTTGCAAAAGTGCCCGAATCGAAAATTTTTCTTCTGAGAGTCATAGATCTGGGCTTTTTACATATCTTTAGTTCGCTGAGTTTTTACAGAAATCATTATTTTTCCGTAGATCTGAGTTTTGACTGTTTTCTACTGTTTTCTAAAAAAAAGTTTGAAACCCTCTGAAAAAGTCCAAATCAGATCCGAAAATCAGCTTACTATCTTCCCCACCATCTTATCCTCATTTTCATCTGTCATTTAACCGCAATCGGTTTCTGAAGAGGATAATTTTTAATATCCAGAAAAGTGCGTGCTGCTGGTTTTTGTCAGAAAAACCAGAAAATCAGCAAGTACACCCAAAAATAAAGTTTAAATCTGCGCTGTAATATTGCAGATCTGAAAGGTACACTGGCGAGTGAACCTTTTACGCGCAGCAGGAGAGCCCGAGGAGAAGCTGATCCTACTTTCGATCTGCTTCAGAGGCACAATTTCAGCGTAACACCGGCACGTTTTTCAGCGCTAAGCTCAGCTAGCCGGTCATCCAGGAGTGTCTCACCTTCACAAAGAAAAGGTCTGTTACCAGAAGCATCTACATCCCTTTGTAGTGCCTTGCTGCTCAGTGGAACCACCCTTCCAGCTCGTGTGCTTTTTCCAGCTTTTCAAATGGCGGTACCATGGGGAAATGCTATGGGCCCTCTCGCACTGCCACATCCAGTTCACGCGCTCCCTCACGGAAATCGAAAGAATTTTCCTAAATTCGACGGGAGCGGAAATCAAAGCACGGATTCCCACATATCTGCTTTCATTATGTCATGCAGTATCTTGGACGTGACTCATGAAGATGTGTCAGTTCGCCTTTTTCTGGAAACCCTACAAGGGCCTGCAGCTGAATGGTTTCAGCATTTGCCGGCCGGATCTATCACCAGTTGGGCGACTTTGCGGGACGCTTTTGAAGACAGGTATAAGCCCTCAGAAGATGCGTTCACTTTATTATCACGAATCACTCATCTGAAGAAGGAGGCAAACGAGACCATGCGCGATTTTATCGCCCGGTTCAATGCTCTAATCAACCGTGTCCCTACTGCCATGCTTCCAACGCCGGAGAATCAGAAGTGTTTCTTCATGAACGCCATGAGCTCAAAAGTCAGCTTCTTGCTCCTTCAAGAGCGAGTGGCTACTCTACCTCTCGCTCAGGCCGCTGCCATCCGGATAGAAGACAATTTGATAATATCTGGCGAATTGAAAAAGGAATCATCAAAGCCTAAGTCCTTGGGCCCTTCACCCACCACTTCGTCTGACCCAGCATTCCAAAAAATGGCGAATGATTTGCTCGCATTGAAGAAGCAGTTGGCCCAGGCTCCTAGTTCCTCATACCGGGATGTTCCAAGAAGGAGTTTTGTTCCTAACCATGCTTCACAAAGGCCGCGTCTACCTGCGACTGCTCCACGGTTGGCGCTTGAAGCTCCTCCGGTCAATGCTTTGGCCGAAGTTGAAGAAGAAGAGCAGTATTATGAAGAACCTTCGTTTCAAGACGAAGATGATCAAGATGTCGGTGAGCCGACTGGCGACTCTACTATTGGATATATGGAGTTTGACGAGGATGAATCTGACGAAGAAGAGAGTACTCAGGGCTACGCAAGCGGACAATCATATGCTGTTTTCACCCGCTCGCAAGGAAAAGAGGCGGAAGTTGCTGCCCACGTACAGAAGGAGAAGGTCGCGTCAAACGCACCTCCAACCATTGCTAGAAGAGGTAATCCTCTTCCTACTCAATTCCCTGTTAAGTCTTTTGCTAAGAAGTCTTTTCCGCCCATCTCTCCTCCAAGTCAGCCCCCTCAAGTTCCTACTAAGATCAGTAATCCCATTCCACCACCGCGAAGTGAAGGACTCATTCCCTCACCAACGCAACCCTTGGCCGCGTTTGATATTATAGATCATGCAAAAAAGACCAAGATCCAAATGTCTGAAGCTGAGTACCTTCAGTCAAACCCCGAACAACTTGTAAGATTGACCAAATACATTCAGAGTCAAGCTGTTTCATCCAAACAGGTTTCCCCAAAAGGAATCCTTTCCACTCCCCCTGAATCCCATATAAATGTTGCTTCAACATCCGCATCAGGCAAAATAGAACCTTTCTATCTCTCTCTCCTAATCAACGGCCATAAGTTGAGCAACTGTATAATTGATTCCGGAGCTTCCGATAACGTCATGCCGGCAAAAGTCGCCCATGCTTTGGGCCTCACTCTTACCAAACCATTCGGCAGATGCTATTCATTGGAGACCAAGCAAGTGCCATTGATTGGCCAAATCAAAGACGCGCAATTTGCGTTTGCGGCCTTCCCGGATAAAAGAGTAAAGATGACCGTCCTTGTCGCTGACATTCCGGCAGCCTATGGAATTCTGTTGGGAAGGAGCTTTTGCAGCGAAGTTGGTGGAGAAATTCACATGGACTGGTCCAAAGCTAGAATCCCAGTCAAAGGCGTAATGCAAACTTTGGAGCCGGAATCCCAAAAGAAATACTTGGTCACTAGCTCTGAAGACCCCAAAGCCCAAATTCTTTTCGAATCATCAGGGTTGGGGAATTACTTCTTATCCACCGAGGCGGATACAAAGGACGTTTTTGTTCAGGAAAAGGATTGTAATAAGATCTGGACCTTGCAATTTGATGGCAGCTGCGCGACTAGTGGATGTGGCGCTGGAGTTGTGCTGATATCTCCCGAGGAGGAGGTAATTCCTCTTTCTTTCAAATTGCAGTTTTTCAACACTAATAATACTGCTGAGTACGAATCTCTGTTACTCGGTATGCAAGCTGCAAAGGAAAGAGGAATAAAAAATCTGAAAGTCCAAGGTGATGCCGAGCTAGTTGTAAATCAGGTCAAAAGGATTTACCAAGTGAAAAATGAAAGGCTCAGGCACTACCGTAATGCGGTATGGGACAGCATTGAGGAATTTGACGCTTTTTCAATAGAGGCAATTCCAAGGGCCCAAAATGACATGGCTGATTCGTTGGCTGTTTCAGCATCTCTCATGCTCCCGCACCCGGGTTCGAAAACGAACAAATACACCATTGAAGTGGTTTTCCGCCCAAGCGTGCCAGACAACTCTCAGCATTGGCAAGTATTCAACGATGATAATCATCTCATTGCCTTTCTAGAAAAAGCAGAAAACTTTGATGAGTTGTATTTTGAAGGATCCACCTCTACGTGCCGTGAATCAATCAACGGCCAAAATCATGAATCAAAAGAGAACGATGGCATATGTCAGCTCAAAGGAAATAAAATTCCGAAGGGCTTGGTTTCTCTGGAACGCTTGTTTGACAGGCACGACCGTTTTGTAAAAAAGAAGAGGCGGGATGATCCTGGCTCATCTCCAGAGACTGAACCAGTCAATATAGGTTCAGAGGCACATCCGCAATTCGTGAACATTGGCAAATGCTGCACGCCTGGAGAAAAGCGAAAGTTTGTCAAGTTGCTGAAGAAATATATGGATGTATTGGCATGGTCCTATGCCGATTTAAAGTCCTTCAAGCCAAAGGACGTTCAGCATGATATACCGCTAAAAGAAGATGCCAAAGCCTTCCGTCAGAAGCAAAGGCATTATAATCCCAAGATTTCGGGCACTATTCAAGCCGAAATTCAGAAGATGCTGGACGCAAGAATCATCTTCCCTATCCATCACAGCACTTGGGTGGCGAACATTGTGCCAGTACGCAAGAAAAACGGTGAAATACGCATCTGCGTAGATTTCCGAAACTTAAATCAAGCTTCGCTGAAAGACAACTACCCTCTTCCCATAATGGATCAAGTTCTGCAAGCGGTGACTGGATCAGAAATGCTGTCTATGCTTGATGGTTTTTCGGGCTATAATCAGATTGAAGTCTCGCCTGAAGATCAATTCAAAACAGCATTCACTACTCCGTGGGGTACGTTTGCCTATAGCAGGATGCCTTTCGGCCTAACCAACGCTGGTGCCACTTTTCAGCGAGCCATGGACTTTGCTTTCAAAGGCATGATGGGAAAGGTCATTGTAGTTTATCTAGATGACTTAACCGTGTTCTCCAAACGACGAAGTGATCATTATGATCATTTGGAACAGGTATTGGCCAGATGCCGAGAACATGGAATTTCCCTTAACCCAAAAAAGTCTGTTTTCGGGGTCACGGAAGGGAAATTGCTAGGCCATGTGGTTAGCAAAGAAGGAACAAAGATTGATGCCGAAAGGGTCAAGGCTATTCAGAGCCTTACTCTGCCCACAAGCAAGACCGGTGTTCATTCTTTCTTCGGAAAGGTGAATTTTCTTAGGCGTTTTGTTCCTGACTTTGCTGAGAAGACTCGCCACATTTTGAACATGATGAAGGGAACACCAACTTTCAGATGGAGTGAAGAAGGGAAAAGATCGTTTGAGGAGATAAAAACTTCTGTTGCTCATGCACCGGTCCTGGTATGTCCGGATTTCTCCAAAGACTTCATTATGTATAGTTACGCCTCCGAACATACTGTTTCTGCAATCCTGATGCAAAAGAACTCGGAGGATATTGAATCTCCAATCGCATTCATGAGTTCTCCTCTCAAGCCTCACGAGTTGAAAATGACTCAATTGGAAAAGCACGCCTTTGCCGTCGTTAAAGCGGTGAAGAGTTTCAGGTATTACATTCTGAACTCGCATACGGTGGTGCTGGTTCCTGACACAGCGGTGAAATCAATTCTAACTCAACAAGAGTTGGGAAGTGTGAGAGGGAATTGGATCGCAAAGGTCCAGGAGTATGACCTGGATATTAAACCAACCAAATTGGTAAGAGGCAAGGGCCTGTGTCAGCTAATGGCTGAAAACAAAGACTCAGATAGCCCTAGAGAGAAAGGAGATTGCACCAACGAAGCGCAAAGCCCTCTGGAGGAGCCTGTTTCTCTACCTCTGGTTCTGTTTGTGGCAACTTGTGACGAATGGTACTCCGACATCGCTTTCTTCCTCACCTACGGCGAATGCCCAGTGCACCTGAATGCAAAGGAGAAGCGTACTATAAAGCTCAGAGCGGCCAAGTATGTTATCTGGGATGACGGTTTATATAAGCGTGGGATAGATGGTATCTTCCTGCGATGTGTTGATAAACTCCAGCAGGTAAGACTACTGGAGAGCTTTCACGATTCAGCCTGTGAGGTAAGACTACTGGAGAGGTCATTTTTCCTCTTCCGTGACGGCACATAAGATCATTCGAGCCAGGTACTATTGGCCGACGCTCTTTCAAGATGCAGCTACCTGGGTAGCGAAATGCGAGCCTTGCCAGCAGTTTGTTGGTAAGCCCAAATTGGCTGCCTTTCCCCTAAGGCCGGTTATTATCAATGAGCCATTCAAGCAGTGGGGAATCGATTTTATTGGCGCACTCAATCCCCAATCGAGTGCCGGACATAGCTATGTCCTTACAGCAACTGATTACTTCACCAAGT
Organism: Taxus chinensis; assembly: GCA_019776745.2. NCBI lineage: Eukaryota > Viridiplantae > Streptophyta > Pinopsida > Cupressales > Taxaceae > Taxus > Taxus chinensis. Next base: position 12,119 of record JAHRHJ020000310.1, on the reverse strand, counting down.
GGGTGGAAGCCATACCAGTTAAGCATGCCACTTCTGAGGTGGTTTGCAGTTTTATCAAGGAAAATATCATTGTCAGGTTCGGCATCCCGAACAAAATCGTTGCTGATAATGCTTCTAACTTCTCCTCCCGAGAAGTTATTAGTTTTTGTTATGAATATGGAATAACTTTAGCCCATGCTTCGGATTACTACCCGCAAGGAAATACCCAGCAAGGAAATGGTCAGGCGGAATCCAGCAATAAGAACCTAGTGACCATTATACGGAAGCTGGTGGAATCAAACCAGCGAATGTGGCACAAGGCTTTGTACGACGCTTTGTGGGCAGACCGTATTACTCCCAAGAGATCTCTCGGCATGTCACCTTTTCAAGTGTTATATGGCACTGATGCCGAGCTTCCCATTTCAGCGGAACTTCCTGCTCTTCGCTTGGCACAAGCTATCGAAGATGAAACTTTTCAAAGTTCTCTAGAGAAGAGAATCATGTACCTTGCGGAACTTGAAGAAAAGAGAGTAAGGGTGGTCGACAGGATCACTGAACATCAGAATCACGTGAAGAAGCTTTTCGACAAGAAGGCCAAGCAGAGGGATTTTGAAGTGGGAGATCTTGTCCTTCTCTGGGACAAGCGAAGAGAGCCAAAGGGTATGCATGGAAAGTTTGACTCCTTGTGGAGAGGGCCCTTCAAAATCAAACAACTCAATGGAGAGAATAGTTTCTATCTCTCGTATCTGGATGTTATCCCGTAAAATTGACAAGGGCAATTTTACCGATAACCATACCGAAAATTTTTGTCTTGATCCCTCGATAGGGATCCCTCGCGTTCGAAACGATTTAAAATTCCTTCTCGGGAAATCTAGCTTTCGAACTTAGTCTTTTTGAGCCTTTTTGGCTGGGCGCATGGATTTGCACTGTAACACCACATTTTGGTGCGCCCCTTTAAAAAGCCTTTGGCGCATGGTTTCCCATGTCAACACGTCTTTCGGTGCGCCAAAGCATGTTAAGCCTTATTTGCGTGCGCCGAGGCGCATGCGCCTCGATGTTGACATATCATTTGTCGCGCCTCTTTTCCATGCGCCAAAAGGCGCATGTATTTTCCTTGTTACACCACGTTTTGGTGCGCCCAAGGGCGCACATAATTCATGTCGACAACTCGTTTGATGCGCCAAAGTCGCACCCATTCTCCTGTTGTCAGTTACTTCCATGCGCCAAAGGGCGCATGCTTTCCTCTGTCGACAGTCGTTTTCGCGCGCCTTTTCAAATAGTGGGTGGCGCATTTATGACAAAGTTTTGTTATATATAACAGTGCCCGCCCTGTCATTTTCATTGTTCTTTTTTCAAAGCACGTGATTGCTCTGGGTTTGTCAGCTCTGCTCTGTCGCTTTCATTGCTCTGTGGACCCGCTCAGGAACCGCTATATTTTTAAGGTAAGAGGTTCTTCCCCTTCCCTGTTTTATTTTCATTCGGGTTTGTTTTTGTCCAGTTTTGGTGTGTGTGCCAGCTTGCTGGCCGGTTTTCATCGTGGTTCGATGTGTTTGAGCTTTTTTCCCCCCCCGATGGTTTGTTTTTGAAAGCTGTCACTGTTCTTGGTCTTCTGTTTTCTCCTCTCCCTCCCTTCTTTCCGGATTTGTTGGAAAAGGGGTCTTTTATGGCTGACTTGGTCTGTTTACTTGTTTTCCCCTGTCCTGTCGGATTACTTGTCCAAGTCCTTTTGAAGAGGATTTGTTGAAAAAGGGGAGGTGGTTTTTCATCAGGCGCCATCTGCGATCCTCCTGTATAAAAACCTAAATCATACGCGCCCCTTGGCGCACCCTGCCATTGCTGCAGTCTAAATGAATCATGCGCCCCTAAGCGCACCCTTTCGGCCTGTAACGCAATCAAAACCCGCGCCTCGGCGCGTCTTTTACCCAGTTGCATCCCTCTTCTATGCGCTGGGCAGTTAAAAAGAGATATCATGCGCAAGCGTAAAGCCTCCAAGGCGCGGGCGCCCTTCCGTTGCCTGTACATGATGTTGTGTCGCTCAAAACCCATGCGCCGCGCCATATCCCTTTGGCGCGTCTTTTTTCCATGTCGCACAATCTGCCCATGCGCCAAAGGGCGCACCAAATATCAATGTAACATGCATTTCCTGTGCGCCCTTCTATAAAATGCAGTCTGCTTCATCCATGCGCCATGCGCCTTTGGCGCCAATTTTACCTCTGTTGCGTCCTTTTCCTGTGCGCCTTGTCTATTCAGCCTGTTATATACATTTTCCATGCGCCCTGCGCCCCGAGCCTTAAAAGTTCTAACTCTTTCTTCTGCTAGCGTTCCCATTGAAAATCAAATGACTAATTCAAGCTTCTTGGATTGGGTTTCACTCCTCCTACGTGCAGATCATCAGATAAGCCTTGAAGAACACATGTCTACCTCAAGCAAGAGACCCGCCAAACCAAGAGGAAAAGCTAAGCTAACAGAGGAAGAAATGAAGTATAAGTACCAAAGGGTTAGAATGCCCGAATCTCAGGCGGAATGCAATATGGATGTCAGAGATTCTGAACTGGGCCACATTGACATGGACGAATTCTGGGTGAGAACTCAGAAAGTAACAAGAAGCCCCTGGATGGATAAATTGATGGGTAGTGCTCTACATTTCGCCGGTGGGATTCCAGTCAGCGCTATTAATAATGAGTTCATAATGGTGGTTGCCCAATCTTACAACAAGGACACCAGGTGTGTCGAAAATAGTAAGGGAGAAGTGGTCATTGACCTCACCACTCGCCATTTTGAAAAGATTCTTGGCATCCCTCATCACCGAAGCTTCGTGGCCGTTACCCAAGAAGAATGTGTCAAGACCTGGGAGGACAATGAGGACCTATGCATGCAATTAATGAATGAAGTCTACCTCAAAAATAAGAAGGTAGTGACCCGGTGGCCCCAGACTATCCACCGAAGCGACTTCTCCGAAGAACTCAGTGACACCATCACTTTCCTGAGCAGAGTCTTCGGGCTTTCAGACGCCCACTACTTCCATAAATGGATGCTGCGGTACCTGGAGACGATGAACAAAAATTTGCCCGATCAGCGCTTCTGCTGGGGGGAAATAATAAGCAGCGCCATTTCTGAGCAGCTACAACAGTTTGCCACAACAGGAGTGTTTCATATGAACTCCTACGTAGTGTATGCTGCAGCGTCTGAAAGGGACTATCCAGGGCTGCACCGAAGTGGAACTTGGCCTCAGGCCAAGATATATGAATACTACCCAGAGCTAAAGCTGGAGAATAGCATCCAACACTTTTCAAAAATCAATGATGCTTTCTTCTACCATATTATATGCATGCTGCGACCAAAGTTGACTCATGGCCGCACAATTAAGAATACTGTTTCTGCTGTGGAAAAGTGGGGGGCCTTGTTCACCCAATTTCCCACATTCACCTATCTGAGGGCGGTTAACTTCTTGGGCGAGCCCACTAGGTTGCCAAGGTATGCTGGACCAAAGCTGGTTCTATTGGAATTGTCAAGGCAGCTGGTCACATATCATGAGAAGTGCCAGAAGAGAAAGAAGGGTGGAACTCCTTTCCCCCTCACAGTAGGCCGATACACTTGTTCCAGCTATCACAAGGCGAAGGAGATGTTTGCCGAGCTAGAATTGCTCAATCTAAAGCATGATTTCCCAGCAAGGCCTACATTCGACCCAAGAGGCTGCTTGCCAAGGGCTAAGCTTGATCCTATCCATGTCCCTCAAATTGAGGACATTTACATTGACGTCATCCATGAGGTGGCACTCAGGAGACAGGATCACTCCCGCTTAGCATTGGCAGAAATTATTCAGTATGGAGTGGCCATCGTCCCCAAAGGCTTCCAAACTTCGGAAGATGAAGTAGACAAGGTGTATAATAACACAGATGGGGACAATTGGCCCTTCCCGGCCATTGATAGAAGCAAGGCTCCTCAGACAATTGAGGAGAGGGTCAAAGAAACCATGCGGAGAACGGAGCTCTGGTGCCGTATGAATGGATTGATCTACCTCGGCGTAGATTTTATAACTTCTCCTTTGGGTAATGCGCCTCCAAGATCAAAGAAGCAGCTAAAAGGCAAGGGTGCAGTAGGTGAATCAAGCACCAGTCAGGAGGAAGCCCCTGAAAGTCCTCTTCCCTCGGAGCCTGAACAAGTCATAACTTTGGAAGAGGAGTTCATGGAGGATGTTCCCGAAGGCCCATCCACTCAGGATGTCGGCGTTGCTACAACTACGGAGGTTCCTTCTGTCCCTTCTTCTTCTCTTCCTCCCCTTCCCTAGGTGTCAGCAACCACTCCTTTGGTTGTGTCCTCTCCCCCTTCTTCTACCCTTTCCCCTGCCTCTTCATCCATCTTCTCCTCTCTTGCTGATTTGTCTCCTTCCATTTCTTCTCTCCTTTCCGGGCTCCCTTCCCTTCCTATGTCTTCTGCAGCCCCGGTTTCCCTTCCTCCCGTGGACACCTCCGCGGCTATTCTTTCAATGCCACCGCCGCGTGTCTCCACGTTCTTCCCCTCTTCTACCGTTGCTGCCTCCCCCTCTGTCTCTGGTCCTTCTTCAATAGGACCAGCTTGGATCTCTCAGCAGCTGAGCCAGCCAAAGAGGAAAGTCCCCATCGCTCCGATGGACTTTTCAATTATTCCGGCTAAAGGAGCAAAGAAGCACAAGCCGGTTACACGCTTCTCAAAGAGCGCTGCAGGTGAGAGAGTCCTGGAAATAGCTTACCCCGATCCCACCAAAGAGAAAGAAGATCTGTCTCCAGCAGATTTCACAGTGACCCAAGTCACAATGGGGACGTCCTCTGAAAGTCTCCAGGGGGAAGCTCGTTCCGCGATTGATGCACTTTGTGAAAAGCTTCAAGAAGCCAAAGAAGAGAAAAGGCTGCTGAAAGAACAGAATAAATACCTGCTTCAGGCCTTACAGAAGATGGGAAGTGCACCTCCCACAACTGCCGCCGAGACTCCTGAGCTGCTCAGTCAAGACAAGATCAATGAATATTCAAAGATCGGTGAGCAGGGCATGGCTGTTTCTGCTTGGAGAAGTCAGATTCTCAAAGATAGCGAAAAGGTAATCGCCGAATATATCAACTTATCCCTGAACATTGAAAAGGCGAATAAGGAGCTCCAAGCATTAGCAGTCCCGATATCAGAAGAGTTAGAAAACGCTAGACTCCAACACGAGGCCTTCCAACAGATGTTCGACTGTTCAGTCGAAGATTTGGTCAAATTCGGAGTATTCGGTCACCCAAGGACCCTCAACAAGACTATGTCCACTTTGGACTATCGGATAGATCAGCTCGAGTTTGTGTTAGAAAAAATAGATAAGGTGAAGGAAGAGGCCCTGGATGCGATGTATCAAATGGAGAAAATTGTTTTATCCATGAATCCAGGGTTGCTCACTCCTTCCCTCACCTTAAGAACGGCTGATGATACTATCCGGGTTTTCAAGGAGTTAGCTTCTCAAGGAACAGGGCCGGAAGTCACGTTTGATACCGAATCCATCAATAACCTGCTGGCTTGCAGGGACTTCATCGGTTTCCTGATTGAGGCGGTGAAAGATTATTCCAAACTTCCCGAAAAGCTTGTAGAAGAGCGGGAAACTTGCGAAGTAATCAGTGATCGGCACAAGGATCCATCACAGGATCAGTTCGGGTCAATGATCAACAAGTTCTTGGAATACCGCGCTCAGTTCCACATCTCATCTCCTGAGCAGCATCAGAAGCAGGCGACCCCTTTTCGGCCGCAGGACGATGATGATGACTAGCTTCTTCTTCTTCCTCTTCTTCTTCTTCCTCTCGCTATTCTCCGACTTTCTTTTCGCAATATCTCAAGTATGTTGGTGCCAACGATGACATCATCCATGTTGCATCATGGGATGATGTCATCCACTCAAAAATGTAAAAGTCAACATGACTTTAGATATTTTGTAAATATCTTGTAGATAAGTGGTTGGCTCCTTTTTGTCTTCTCTCTCTCTCTCATTTTCTATAAATACAAGGATACTTGTGGTATTCGGGGGGAACATTTTTCAGATAGAAATAGAAGTGAAGAGAGAAAGACTTTGAGCTTTCTTGTAACAGAAAAGAACAGTAATACAATTATTCAGACTTTGTGCTCAATAGCTGTGTTATGCATTAGATCTTTCTTACGTTAGATCTGTATGTGTTTAATCTGTTGAATTCATATCTACTTTTCCGTCATTTGTTTATCAGTATTGCTTTGTTTATTTATGCAAGTAGGTTTGGCTCTGTTTACTACCAAGCCCAAAGCATAGATCTTCTGACCCTTCCGCTTTGGAACTCATTTCTTTTCTTCCTTCGGATCTGTTCTTTCTCTTCTCCCTCTTTCATTCCTTTCTCTTCGCAGCCTAGAACACTCTACTGGGATGAGATCCCAACCCCCGAAGGCAGAATCTGTGAGACTTGCATAGGTTCCTGCTAGTAGAAGTAGCAATAAACCAGTTTCGCTTTGCTGTCTCAAAGAGGGGCTAAGCCCTGCACACTGTTGGCTCGTCTATCCATAGATCTGTCCACGCGACAGATTTTCGGACCAACAGTTTTTGGCGACTCCGCTGGGGAACGAACAGACAGATCTGTCAGATCTATGCTGGTAGTAAGATAAAAAATCAGGAAAAATCAGCAGGTTGCTGCCAGTTTGCAAATCTGAGCTTTTTGTTGAAAATCCAAAAATTTGCAAAAGTGCCCAAATCGAAAAATTTTCTTCTGAAAGTCATAGATCTGGGCCTTTTACATATCTTTAGTTCGCTGAGTTTTTACAGAAATCATTATTTTTCCGTAGATCTGAGTTTTGACTGTTTTCTAAAAAAGTTTGAAACCCTCTGAAAAAGTCCAAATCAGATCCGAAAATCAGCTTACTATCTTCCCCACCATCTTATCCTCATTTTCATCTGTCATTTAACCGCAATCGGTTTCTGAAAGATTTGAAAATCAGCTTACTATCTTCCCTGAGTCCTCGCTGCTATTTGTCATTTAACCGCAATCGGTTTTTCGATTTTTTCAATATCCAGAAAAGTGCATGCTGCTGGTTTTTGTCAGAAAAACCAGAAAATCAGCAAGCACACCCAAAAATAAAGTTTAAATCTGCGCTGTAATATTGCAGATCTGAAAGGTACACTGGCGAGTGAACCTTTTACGCGCAGCAGGAGAGCCCGAGGAGAAGCTGATCCTACTTTCGATCTGCTTCAGAGGCACAATTTCAGCGTAACACCGGCACGTTTTTCAGCGCTAAGCTCAGCTAGCCGGTCATCCAGGAGTGTCTCACCTTCACAAAGAAAAGGTCTGTTACCAGAAGCATCTACATCCCTTTGTAGTGCTTTACTACTCAGCGGAACTACACTTCCGGCTCGCGTGTCTCTTTCCGGCTTTTCAGATGGCGGTACCATGGGGAAACGCTATGGGTCCGTTGGCTTTACCACATCCAGTTCACGCACTCCCTCACGGAAATCGAAAGAATTTTCCTAAATTCGACGGGAGCGGAAATCAAAGCACGGATTCCCACATTTCTGCTTTCATTATGTCATGCAGTATATTGGACGTAACCCACGAAGATGTGTCAGTTCGCCTCTTTCTGGAAACTCTACAAGGACCTGCAGCTGAATGGTTTCAGCATTTGCCGGCCGGATCCATCACTAGTTGGGCAACTTTGCGGGACGCTTTTGAAGACAGGTATAAACCTTCAGAGGATGCATTTACTCTATTGTCACGAATCACTCATCTGAAGAAGGAGGCAAATGAGACCATGCGCGATTTTGTCGCCCGGTTCAATGCGCTAATCAACCGTGTCCCTACTGCCATGCTTCCAACGCCGGAGAATCAGAAGTGCTTCTTCGTAAACGCCATGAGCTCAAAAGTCAGCTTCTTGCTCCTTCAAGAGCGAGTAGCTACTTTGCCTCTCGCTCAGGCTGCTGCCATCCGTATAGAAGACAATTTGATAATATCTGGCGAGTTAAGAAAAGAATCAGCTAAGCCTAAGTCTTTGGGCCCTTCGCCTATCACTTCGTCTGATCCAGCATTCCAAAAAATGGCAAATGATTTGCTTGCACTAAAGAAGCAGCTGGCCCAGGCCTCTCCCAGTTCCTCGTATCGGGATATCCCGCGGAGGAATTTTGTTCCTAACAACGCTTCACAAAGGCCGCGCCTACCTGCGACTGCTCCACGGTTGGCGCTTGAAGCTCCTCCGGTCAATGCTTTGGCCGAAGTTGAAGAAGAAGAGCAGTATTATGAAGAACCTTCGTTTCAAGACGAAGATGATCAAGATGTCGGTGAACCGACTGGCGACTCTACTATTGGATACATGGAATTTGACGAGGATGAATCTGACGAAGAAGAGAGTACTCAGGGCTACGCGAGCGGACAATCATATGCTGTTTTCACCCGCTCGCAAGGAAAAGAGGCAGAAGTCGCTGCCCACGTACAGAAGGAGAAGGTCGCGTCAAACACACCTCCAACCATTGCTAGAAGAGGTAATCCTCTTCCTACTCAATTCCCTGTTAAGTCTTTTGCTAAGAAGTCTTTTCCGCCCATCTCTCCTCCAAGTCAGCCCCCTCAAGTTCCTACTAAGATCAGTAATCCTATTCCACCACCGCGAAGTGAAGGACTCATTCCCTCACCAACGCAACCCTTGGCCGCGTTTGATATAATAGATCATGCAAAGAAGACCAAGATTCAAATGTCTGAAGCTGAGTATCTTCAGTCAAACCCCGAACAGCTTGTAAGATTGACTAAGTATATCCAAAGTCAAGCTGTTATAGCTAAACAGGTTTCCCCAAAAGGAATCCTTTCCACTCCCCCTGAATCCCATATAAATGTTGCTTCGACATCCGCATCTGGCAAGATAGAACCTTTCTATCTCTCCCTCCTGATCAATGGCCATAAGTTGAGCAATTGCATTATTGATTCCGGAGCCTCTGATAACGTCATGCCGGCAAAAGTCGCCCATGCTTTGGGCCTCACTCTTACCAAACCATTCGGCAGATGCTATTCATTGGAGACCAAGCAAGTTCCGTTGGTTGGCCAAATCAAGGACGCACAATTTGCGTTCGCAGCCTTCCCGGATAAAAGAGTAAAAATGACAGTCCTTGTTGCTGACATCCCAGCAGCCTATGGAATTCTGCTAGGAAGGAGTTTTTGCAGCGAAGTTGGTGGAGAGATTCACATGGACTGGTCCAAAGCTAGAATTCCAGTCAAAGGCGTAATGCAAACTTTGGAGCCGGAATCCCAAAAGAAATACTTGGTCACTAGCTCTGAAGACCCCAAAGCCCAAATTCTTTTCGAATCATCAGGGATGGGGAACTACTTCTTATCCACCGAGGCGGATACAAAGGACGTTTTTGTTCAGGAAAAGGATTGTAATAAGATCTGGACCTTGCAATTTGATGGCAGCTGCGCGACTAGTGGATGTGGCGCTGGAGTTGTGCTGATATCTCCCGAGGAGGAGGTAATTCCTCTTTCTTTCAAATTGCAGTTTTTCAACACTAATAATACTGCTGAGTACGAATCTCTGTTACTCGGTATGCAAGCTGCAAAGGAAAGAGGAATAAAAAATCTGAAAGTCCAAGGTGATGCCGAGCTAGTTGTAAATCAGGTCAAAAGGATTTACCAAGTGAAAAATGAAAGGCTCAGGCACTACCGTAATGCGGTATGGGACAGCATTGAGGAATTTGACGCTTTTTCAATAGAGGCCATTCCAAGGGCCCAAAACGACATGGCTGATTCGTTGGCTGTTTCAGCATCTCTCATGCTCCCGCACCCGGGTTTGAAAACGAACAAATACACCATTGAAGTGGTTTTCCGCCCAAGCGTGCCAGACAACTCTCAGCATTGGCAGGTATTCAACGATGATAATCACCTTATTGCCTTTCTAGAAAAATCAGAAAATTTTGATGAGTTGTATTTTGAAGGATCCACCTCTTCATGCCGTGAATCAATCAACAGTCAAAACCACGAAACAAAGGAGAACGATGGCATTTGTCAGCTTAAGGGAAATAAAATTCCGAAGGGCCTGGTTTCTCTGGAGCGCCTGTTTGACAGGCATGACCGTTTTGTAAAAAAGAAGAGGCGGGATGATCCTGGCTCATCTCCAGAGACAGAACCGGTCAATATAGGTTCTGAGGCACATCCGCAATTCGTGAACATCGGGAAATGTTGCACGCCAGAAGAAAAGCGGAAATTTGTCAAGTTGCTGAAAAGATATATGGATGTATTGGCCTGGTCATATGCCGATTTAAAGTCCTTCAAGCCAAAAGACGTTCAGCACGACATTCCCTTGAAAGACGATGTCAAAGCCTTCCGTCAGAAACAGAGGCACTATAATCCCAAGATTTCGGGCACCATTCAGGCCGAAATTCAGAAGATGCTGGACGCAAGAATCATCTTCCCTATCCATCACAGCACTTGGGTGGCGAACATTGTGCCGGTGCGCAAGAAAAACGGTGAAATACGCATCTGCGTAGACTTCCGAAACTTGAATCAAGCTTCGCTGAAAGACAACTACCCTCTTCCCATAATGGACCAAGTTCTGCAAGCAGTAACTGGGTCAGAAATGCTGTCTATGCTTGATGGTTTTTCAGGCTATAATCAGATCGAAGTCTCGCCTGAAGATCAATTCAAAACAGCATTCACTACTCCATGGGGTACATTTGCCTATAGCAGGATGCCTTTCGGCCTAACCAATGCTGGTGCCACTTTTCAGCGGGCCATGGACTTTGCATTCAAAGGCATGATGGGGAAAGTCATAGTAGTTTATCTAGATGACTTAACCGTGTTCTCCAAACGACGAAGTGATCATTGTGATCACTTGGAGCAAGTATTGGCCAGGTGTCGAGAACATGGGATTTCCCTAAACCCAAAGAAGTCTATTTTTGGGGTTACAGAAGGGAAATTGCTAGGCCATGTGGTTAGCAAAGAAGGAACCAAGATTGATGCCGAAAGAGTTAAGGCTATCCAAAGCCTTACTCTGCCTACAAGCAAGAATGGTGTTCATTCTTTCTTCGGAAAGGTGAACTTTCTTAGGCGTTTTGTCCCTGATTTTGCTGAGAAGACTCGCCACATACTGAACATGATGAAAGGGTCACCCACTTTCAGATGGAGTGAAGAGGGGAAAAGAGTCGTTTGAGGAGATAAAAACTTCTGTTGCCCATGCACCAGTCCTGGTATGTCCCGACTTTCTCCAAGGACTTCATCATGTATAGCTTATGCACCTCCGAACATACTGTGTCTGCAATCCTGATGCAAAAGAACTCGGAGGATATTGAATCTCCAATCGCATTCATGAGTTCTCCTCTCAAGCCTCACGAACTGAAAATGACTCAGCTTGGAAAAGCACGCCTTTGCCGTCGTTGTCAAAGCAGTGAAGAATTTCAGGTATTACATTCTGAACTCACATACAGGTAGTGCTGGTTCCCTGACACGGCGGTAAAATCAATTCTAACTCAGCAGGAGTTAGGAAGCTTGAGAGGGAATTGGATCGCAAAGGTCCAGGAATATGACCTGGATATTAAACCAACCAAGCTGGTAAGGGGTAAGGGCCTGTGTCAGCTAATGGCTGAAAACAAAGATTCAGAAGACCCTGATAAAAGAGAGAACTGTACCGACAAAGAGCAAAGCCCTCTAGAGGAGCTTGTTTCTATGCTCTTGGTTCATTTATGTGCAACCCAGTGATGATGGTACTCCGACACGCCTTTCTTCCTGCAACATACGGCGGAAGCCAGTGACCTGAAGCAAAGGAGAGAGTGCTATAAAGTCAGAGCGCCCAAGTATGTCATCCGGATGACTGTTTATATAAGCGGTGGATAGATGGTATCTTTCTTGCGATGGTTGAAAGCACCAGCAAGGTAAAAGGTGGGGGAGATGTTTTCACATTGGCTTGTGGAGGCATTTCTCTTCTTCGTGACGGCACAAAGATCATTCGAGCCAGGTGGTACTATGGACGACGCGCTTTCAAGGATGCAGATACCTGGGTAGCGAATGCTGAGCCTTGCCAGAAGTGTGTTGTAAAGCCAATTGGCTGCCTTTCCCCTAAGGACAGGGCGGTTATTTATAAATGAGCATTTCAAGGCAGTGGGGGAATCGATTTATTGGGTTGCACTCATCCCCAATCGGAAGTGCAGGCACATATCA